>UFQX01001560.1:4154-25463 GCA_900497675.1 Arapaima gigas | reverse complement strand
TAGTTTACTACCCAGTCAAACATACTTGGAGCTCCTTCAGCTTCTTCTGGAGTTGAGCACCCAAAGCCTGTTCATCTTCAATCTTACTATTCAACTGAGTGATCTCAAAGTCTTTCCTGAGGAAATGGAGAAGCATTTATAAAAACACATTTAAACCTTCAAAACGCATGCATCGAAGAAATTTATTTTAGCAGATCATTGCAGCAACTCTTTTGAACACCGGAATAGAAAATGACTCCCATTGATGAATAAAATAGCAGTGAATGATCTTCTACTGCACCTTCTTCAAAAAATAAGCCTTGCTAAGTTTTTAACCTTTATTTCATATTTTATTATTCTTATTTGCTGTCTAATTTTTTAACTGTGAAGATTATGTTAAACATCTTCATTGTCTACATTTTTTAAATAAGCATAACTGTCACATACAAGAGTAAATGCAGTAATAAAATGTAAGATAATGATCAGATGTTATAATGCAAATGTGATGAAAAAGTATTGCTTTAATGATCTGTGGGGTGTTTTATTTTCTAACAGTTCACAAGTCCACATGCAGTTGGTTTTGGTCATACTTTTTCAGTTTCTCCTCCAGCTGTTGCTTGTCATTCTCCAGATCCATTATACTCTCTTGAGTCAGCTTCAAGTCTCCCTCTAGCTTCCGCTTGGCTCTCTCAAGATCCATTCTTATTTTTTTCTCCTGCTCTAGAGACCCTTCAAGCTGGAGACAAAACACAAGGACTATTAAGTAATCTGAGCTTTAAATACCTTTTCCTCATTTTTCATTTCTTTTATTTCTCTTCTCTGACCACTGCTATTCTCAGTAAAGAACCTGTTGTTTGGGAACTCACGTCATCAACTTGCTGTTCCAGTTTAGCTTTAGCTTTAGTAAGAGTGTTCACTTTGTCCTCTTCGCTCTGGAGGTCATCCAGAGTTTGCTGGTGAGCCTCTTGGAGAGCTTTCTTCTCCTTGGTCAGCTTTGCAATAATTTCATCCAGACCTGCCATTTCTTCAGTCAGGTTTTTCACCTGCAAACACAGAGTAGCGTTTCAGCATCAAATAACTCTTTTATAAGTCTTTGTGTGATAAAGAGGCTCTAAGGCAAGTAGTCACTAACCTTGTTCTCAGTGGCATGTTTCTCCTTCTCCACTTTGGCCAGAGTGAGCTCCAGATCGTCGATGTCCTTCTTCAGCTCGGAGCACTCATCCTCCAGCTTCCTCTTCTTGGCAGTTAGCTCTGAATTCATTTCCTCCTCATCCTCTAGTCTTTCTGTCAGCTCTTTGACTTTGGCTTCCAGCTGAATCTTGTTCTTTATCAGCCCTTCACAGCGCTCTTCAGCATCTGACAGATTATCTTGCTCCTTCACAAAATATATGAAATAATTTAGCTGCCGCCAACTTTATAATGTACAATCAGAAGTATTCATATTATACTGCCACACTTGTAATTTAGCTAGCTTTGGAATACTTGCTGACTGCTGCCAAACTAAGACCTGTGAACACCAAGTTGAACTTACAGACTGAACTTGTAGTTGCAAGTCATTCTTTTCTTGGAGGAGAGTGACCATCTTTTCTTCTAATTCTTTCTTGCGAGCCTCAGACTTTTCATAAGCTTCTTTTAGCTTCAGGAATTCTTCCTTCATGCTGGCCATCTCCTTCTCAGTTTCTGCTGATTTCAGCAGAGGTTTAATCTTGAAGTACAGTTTCATCCAAGGCCAGTTCTTCACACCCATAAAAGCACGAATGTTCCATTGGATAACAAGCAGAGCATCCCTGGATGTAAGAAATGTATTTTAAGTGGTGTTCAAAACGAAGTCCTCAAAGTCCCCTCTTATTATGAAAAAAAAAAAATCCTGACCTGCGCTCAACAATCTTCTGGAACTCAATTCTTGACAGAAGACCTCGGGACCTAGCCTGGATTCCAGTGATTATAAGAGCCAAGCGGTCATCTCTCATCTCCTCCAGCTGACCTAGTAGACCAGCTTTAAAGAACACCTGGAAATGGACAATGATCCTTTATGAAACCATAATACTGTCTGTAAAATTAATCCTTGGTCACATCTTTTATATGTGCCATACACATTGATATGTAACATCACGCTGTGGTGAATTTGTTATATAATGAAAACAGAGGTGAGCTGAATTGTATCTTGGCTCTTACTGAAACTTTTAGTTGTACAGCATTTAATCATTTCTCTTTTATTGCTTTTTGAAAATCCAGGAAATGTAACAGTGCACATTATCTCGTGAACTTGTGCTTAAATGTCTACTCTAACTTGTACCTATTTGTGTTTGAGTTCAGTGTAACTTATTTTGGCCAAATATTTGCCTATAATAAGCTTTACTTCCAACATTATGAAACGCTATCTGTCTAGGACTTAGAATTTAACACGGAGGTAGGGAACACAAACACTCTAAATCTTTTTCTATAGTACTGACAGCTCAGAAAGAGGAACCCTACTTCCTTCCTATTTTGAAGACCAGAAATAAGCACTCCTTCTTTATGTCTGCGGTAAGAATTAAACATAAAAACAAAGGACTGAGAAGAATGAATTTTACTGATGCAAATCTGTGACGTTTATAATGCTTTAAAAAATAAGCAATAGCAAGTAAGGGGATGTGACTGTGAGCATCCCCATTCAAATGCCACATACAGAATACAGAATGCTTCAGGTTATTATGCATTTCTACCTTGGTGTGTCCTAATTTATACTGGCTGTGGTCAATGTCCAAAGACCCAAGAAGTTTCTCTGCTCCTTTCTTGTTGTCTATGAACTGGCCTTCTGGTATGGCTGCAGGGTTCAGAATGCGGTATCTGTATCAATCATAGATAGAAAAAGACACAATTATTCCAGTCAAAACAGCTACTGCTTCATTAATTGTATATACTGAAGAAATGTGTTTTTATGCTGAACCTCTGTTTGAAGTCCCCATAGAGGATCCTGTTGGGGAAGCCCTTTCTGCAGATCCTGATGCCCTCCAGCACACCATTACAGCGCAGCTGGTGCATGACCAGCGGGTTCTCCATGGCCCCAGGAGTCTTGCTCTCATTGGGGATGATGCAGCGCACAAAGTGGGGATGAGTGGATCTCAAGTTGGTCATCAGCTTGTTCAGGTTCTCCTGCAGTTGGGAAACGTATGCTGTTTTCCCACAAAAGCTGGTTTTTTCTACAGAAGGGATTTGTTTTCTATTGTGATTTTACAGTTTATACATTTTAGAGTTTCACATTACTATAGCTAATTTTGTTTCCACTGATGTCACGCACACTTCATTAAGGTTCCTTACCCTGTGGAGAGCTGACACAGTCTGGAAAGAAGAACCTTTTTTCTTTCCACCACCTTTTCCCTTGCCAGTTTCTTGTGCTAAAAAGAATTTAATGTTGTTAATGAGGTTAGGAGTGTGGTTAAAATTGTTTTAAATGAACAGAACTTTCTTTATTAAGCGTATGCTTTATTCAAACTGGTATTCAGGTTACCTGAGTCGGCACCAGCATACCCAGCAAACAAAGTCGCCAGTAACTTGAGTGTAGACTTCTGATACAGTCCAACAACTGTCTCATTCAAAGGGTCCTTGTTCTTCACAAGCCAGTTTGAGATGTTGTAGTCCACTGTACCAGCATAGTGAACTAGACCAAAATGGGCTTCTGGTCTCCCTTTCACAACCCTGGGCTTCTGGAAGTTGTTTGATTTCCCCAGATGGTTGTCATACAGTTTAGCTTTGAAGGTAGCATCACTGGCCTTGGGGAACATGCACTCCTCTTCAAGGATTGACATGATGCCCATGGGCTGGAAATATGGACATAGGAGAAACCATAAAAAACAAGAAATTCAATGCGAATAATAATGTGATATAAAATAAAACAATATTCCTTCAAAAATAAATTTTCTCATTTACTTATATGACTATTAAAATTACTGCTGTTCTCTTACACCCACCTTCTCAATGAGCTCAATGCAAGCCTGCAAGTCCATACCAAAGTCAATGAATTCCCACTCAATGCCCTCCTTCTTGTACTCTTCCTGCTCCAGCACAAACATGTGGTGGTTGAAGAACTGCTGCAACTTCTCATTAGTGAAGTTGATGCAGAGCTGCTCAAAGCTGTTGAACTGAAATTAAAATAAAAAGTATTACTCTCTCTATCACATATTCTCAAGCACAGTCACTATTAATGATATCAGTTTTCACGTTGTAGGACTCACATCAAAGATCTCAAAGCCAGCAATGTCAAGTACACCAATAAAATACTGGCGGGGCTGTTTGGTGTCCAGGGACTGGTTGATTCTCACAACCATCCAAAGAAACATCTTCTCATACACTGCCTTGGCCAGAGCACCAATAGAATAGTACACCTGGAAAAAGGAGATGTGGTTCAAACAAACAGCTTTAAACAAATAGGACTAGGAGAAAAGTAATAGCTATTTTTATTAATATGAGATTTTCAGAAACCAAACCATCAACCTGAGCACGGAGTGGTAATATGAATAGCTACTTTGTTAGCTTACCTGTTGGACATTCTGCCCTTTGGTGACCCACTCATTTCCCACTTTGACCCTTGGGTGACACAGGCCCTTGACGAGGTCAGCAGAATTCAAACCCATCAGATAGGCAGCCTTGTCCGTATCTGAAAAAACGAGATGTCTCCTCCTCATCCGTCTAATCTGATCATCTTTCTTTAAACAATGTCTCCATCATCATTTGACCAATGTCTCCATCATTTGTGCATTATCATTAACCACTGTATCATGGTGAGCCTTACAAGTGTACAATATTTATTATTACAAGTGATTACTAATAAAAATTGTTAAACACACCTTCAGTGCCATCAGCTTCTGCCTGCTCCTCACGCTGCTTCTGCTTGAACTTCATGTTACCATAGTGCATGATGGCGCCAGTTAGCTTATAAATTCCAGCTTTCTCTTCTTGAGTAAAACCAAGCACATCGAAGGCTTCCTATAGAAATGAAACAGACAGTGTTCTACATCTACTTTACTGTTAACACAGAGACCAAAGAAAGATTTCTTCAGGCTATTTTTAAATATTCACTGACATCAGTGGCCATCAGTTCATCTCCGTCATTAATAGAGGCTACGGTGGTCTCTCCTTGGGAGATGTAGGCATAGTCATATGGGTTGTTGGTGATGAGCAGCATTTCTAATGTGGAGAAAAACTGGTTAGACTGGTTTTTATTTTACATGCACCTTTAAAAGTAATGTGGCAGACTGCAGTACTTACCCAGTAGCTCTGGTTTCCTCTGGGAGAGAATCTGGTAGAAGATGTGATAATCTCTCTCAGCTTTTAGCTGATAAGTCACACGAGATTTCTCCAGAAGGTCTGAAAAACAGAAAAAGGAACTGAGACTCTTGAAAATATTTAAATAAGGATGTATGTGCAGTATTATTATTTCTGTAAGTTAAAACTAAATAAAATGTAGATGTTCTTACATGTCTCAATGTCAGCAGAAGCTAACTTTCCACTAACTCCAAAGTGGATTCTTATGAATTTGCCCTGACAAGAGAAAAAACTAGAATAAGAAACAAATAAGCAATCGGCTTTACAGACACCGACATCTTGAAACAAGTCCCTCACAGACTTCCCAGAGACTTACAAATCTTGAGGAGTTGTCGTTTCTGATGGTCTTTGCATTACCAAAGGCTTCCAAAGCTGGGTTGGCCTGGATGATTTGATCTTCCAGGGTTCCCTGTGAATCAAATCACATATTATTTAGTCAAATGTATTAATTTGTGTACTAATTTAAATATCGAAAACTAGAGGAAGCTGTATAGACTTTAACCCATTTGCATTTTTCTTTTACCTTTTTCTCCTGTGCTGCGTCTTTCTTTCCTGACACAGCTGCAATGCTTGCAAAGTACTGGATGACTCTCTTGGTGTTCACAGTCTTCCCAGCGCCAGATTCTCCACTGGGGACAGGTAGATACTTTCAGTCTAATATCATATTAATCAGTAAAAACCGAAACCTTAGAAAGAAGACGTGTGAGAAACTTACGTGATCAGGATAGACTGGTTTTCTCTGTCTGCAAGAAAAATGAGTAATAACTATAAACATACATGCATACATGCAAGATATTTAAATATATCTCCTTTGAATAATTCTGGCAGGAGACCTTAAAAATATCAGCAATATTAAGTAGTTGTTCTCTTCAGAATTTTCAAGATATGTGTTTACCTGAAAGCATGTACTGATAGGCGTTGTCAGAGATGGAGAAGATGTGAGGAGGAGCTTCACTCCTCTTCTTTCCTCTGTAGGCTTTGACAACTGACTGATCGTACACTGGCAGCCACTTGTAGGGGTTGACAGTGACGCAGAACAGCCCTGAGTAGGTCTGCAAGGCAAAGCATCAAGGAGCTTTTTAGTTCGTTGTGTGCGTTTCAGTCAGTTGTATACTCATGTCTGAGGAGTTGTTTTTTAGTTCTATATTTTTTCAGTCATCAAGAATGAAGTGAGCGTCACACTTACGTAAATCATCCAGGCTGCATAACGCTCTTTGAGGTTAAACAGCACTGCAGGTTCATGCAAGAAGGTGAACATGGCCATGTCCTCGATTTTATCAAACTTTGGCGGGTTCTGGGGGTGGACATCTGCTTCCTTCACTGTTACAGTCTGAATAGTTTCAAAGATTAGAGAAAAATACACCAATGACTCCATTACGGCAATAGTCATGGCCCTGGGAAAGCTGAATGTTTTCCCCATCATCACTTCATTACCCAGATACATCTGTTTTTACCTTCCCGAACTCAGTTTGGGCAGTGACTTTGTCTCCTTCGCGGCTGGTGACACTAGCCCGGACATACTCCACCTCTGGGTCAGGTACAAAGCACTCCTTCTTTATGTCAAAGGGACGTGTCTGGGCTTCCAGGCGCTCCTTGTCTGATTTCCTCAAGTAAGGAGCCGCCGGCCCAAACTCTTCCATTGCTGCGTCCCCCATTTTTTATTCTATCAACGAAGGGAAAAAAATTTAAATATGCTTGCATAACATTTCTGTGTGATCATTTGAAAGCCTACATTTTGTACACACGATAAAAAACGCTCATTTTTTTCATTTAAACTGTTCAGTTCCAGCCATTTGCAATACGGCGGATTGTTGTTTTTTTCTTTACGCTTAGCTATCTCGTACGTGACGAGAAGATGACGGAGGATGCAGAAGTTTTTAGGCTGAACTTTGGTTCCTACAGCCACTTTTATATTATGTTACATTTATAAATGATCAACATAAGACATTTCTCATATTATTAAATCCTTATTTACATCTTCACCTGACCATTAAGCATCGTGATTATTAGGTCACTAAAACAAAAAGGCCCGAAATATTTTAGGAAGTCAGTTGTTTGATGTGCTGTTTTAGTACAATTTCAAGGCCCAGGTTCTACTAATATAGAATGAACACTCCATGCCCAACTATTTTTCACAGGTCAGCATCACAGGTTAACTTCAGTGAGGTCCCTAGTTGACAAACCTCCCGTTTTGGGTAACTGGGAAATTGCATTTGGTTAGAAAACAGTATTACAATCTATTGTGAATATTCTTACCTGATGTTATGATACCTAGAGAAAGCAGATGCCCTGTGAAGAGAAACGAGAAGAGAGCGTTTCAGGAAATGCTGCTGTGCAAGCCCAAGGTTTTTGACATTCGTTCATAAGTATTATTATCTTTGGTAAAATTCTTTTGTTCACAGACACATTCTTCACCGCTCACCTTGAAGTGCTACGATGAAATGTATTTCTGCAGGGCATGCTGTCTCTCTTTATAAAGAATCAAAGTATCCTGATTTGGAAATGGCATCAGGAATTGGGAAGTGACATGTGGTCTCCACATATGGTGGATGGAGGTGGTGGGGTGTGTCTTCATTCAAATGTGCTAAGTGTGGAACAGGTGGGGAAAAATGAATGACACAAAAAAATCAGAAAAGGAACGCTTTGTTCCTTCAAGGTCACCGTGAATAATGAACTTGTATAATAGCCAACAAATCCAGTGCAAGGCCATCTGCTGGAGCACCGGGAAAATCTTTATTTAGTTAGGCATCATGCCTTTAATTCATATTGATATTATTTGTAAAATTAGTGTATAGTTTAAGAGACAGACAAATTGATGCTTGATATTGTTTTTCTAGTATATAAACAATACTAACACCTAAGTAAGGTGGTACTGATCAAAATTGAATATACGATGAAATGTCATGCTAGCATTCAGCCTTATATATGTGTGATAAGTAGCTGTTGTTCATTTGACACTTGCCCATTAAAATTTTAAGACACTGGTGAAAGTTTTACTTACTAGATAATACAATGTCATTGCGTAGTTTTTGCCACCTGACAGCCTGAGCAAGCATGTAAGGCTATCATAAGACTTTTGAGACAGCGCCGTGACATAAAGGGCAAGTGCCAAACAAACAATGTATAGAGATGAGGCCCATAACGTGTGACCAGCTGCTGCAGGGAAGGAATCCACTCGAGCAGCTGCTTCACACAGTGAGTAAGTCGACACGCAGGTCAGCACCAGGGTCTGCTGTACATTATCGTCCACTGCACAGTGAAAGCTTTACCGCCTCCTCCATCTTGCTTTCCTTACATTGTTTCCTTGGATTTATCCTTGAACACAAAGATAACCCTGTGAAATTCCTGCTGGGTGCCGCACCGATTGAGGAGGGCAACTTGTGCCATGCAGTGCGCTCAGCTTTTCAGGCCCGTTTCAGTCCTTGCATTTCTTATAAAGACTTTTAAAAGGTCTTGGCTATTTATTATTATTATTATTATTATTATTATTATTATTATTATTATTATTATTATTATTATTATCAGTGTCCCCATCTAAGAGCCGTTTCATAACGTAGCACCCTCTGCTTCTAGGGTAAGGTGCAGACCCCCATGACTCTCCTCAAGATAACTGGTTAATGAAAATGGAGGCTTTCATATCTTGAGTGAAACCAGACCTCTGCTTTAAAAACTACAGAACAAACACATCAACAACTGGCTTTCAACACCACTTCCCTCCCAGTGCCCACAACTCTATTATCAGATGTTTGTTCAGACTGACGGCTGAAATTGGGCCTTTTAAATTTTGACATAGTGAGATCGTGGTTCTATCACTTTACAGTACTTCCTCCAAAAAATGTTCACTGAACAAAGGTTATGAATGCACGCGACATTTTGGGTTTTGCAGGCCTGAGGCTCTGTGCCGGGGGGGCTACAGGGTGTGTAACATGAGAAGACAGTCAGCACCATAAGGACTCACACCACAAGTGGGGACTTTGTCTAATCGGTGCCCAGTGTCTCTTTCCAGATGCTTTCTGGTACCTGCTAAGATAAACAGTGCAGGTTCAGTCACCCGTAGAGAAACTAAGAGTCCTGAGGGTCACTTTATCTGAGAAACTCAGTCCAGAGGTGCTGGAGTTGGCCAGACATGGACAGTATGGATTAGTACACATATCTCATTGCATACAGCTTCGTTAAGCATGCATTCTTGAACAGTTGTTATGGCTACTGAGTCAGTGTTGAATCTTGCTAACCATATAAATAGAGTCCCTCTAGAGACTTCTGTCTTCCACTTGTGTCCTTACTGTTGAAAGGGGTGTGTTGAGTTCATTGCCATAGCAATTGCGTCCATCCGTCTGGTTGCGGCTCATCCTCTTCATCATTTTCCTCCAATTTTACCCGTTCAAGGGAATCTGATATTTGAATGTAATGATGATCTTAGTGCTAAAGTTAAAGTGACCTTAAAGTTGAATTAAAAATACTGTATTCATCTCGAAGGGTCATTAGATGGGGTTACAGTGGTACAGTAACCCTGCAACGATAAAGACACACAATGACACAGCTGCTCAAGTTCGTAAATCTGAGAAAATAAAAGAAAAAAATGAATGCGCTACTGAGAGTTTATCTGGACCAGTTCACCACTGAAAAGGTTCCAAGACGTTGATCCGGCTACGCACAACGTGGCGAACGTGAGGTTTATGCAGAATCAAAGCAGGATCAGTGCTCTGTTTATAAGTGCAAGATTCCCCAAACTGACTATTCACAAGTTTCAGGCTTCTGTTAGTGAAAAAAAGTTTTAATAACAATGCTCTTCATTTGCTGCCTTCCATCTCCCCGTTGCATTCTGAAAGAAAGAAATTTTTATAGTGGGCTCTGCCCCAACTCATCCAGTTCACCATTTAAATTAACAAGCATCCAGCCGTCTTTTATAGTTCAACACAATAGCCATCGTTCTTTAAAGTGCAACACATTAAATGTTCATTTAACATTTTACAAACACAACTGATTCAATTCAAACAATACATCCATTTCTATGCCTTTTCAAATGGACTCTCCCCCATTAGTATTTGTAGAACTACATCTCCCACAGTTCCTTTTTTTGCCACTTGGCCCTCAGCTTCCATTATGCTTGAGGTAAGGAGTTTGCTCCTGTAAAAGGCATTTCTATAAACATTCACAGTCAGAATATAAATCATGTGCAATATGGGATTTTATACGCAAAACTGCTCCATCACAGGGGCACATACCCATCACTCCACCAGGATCTCTCAAGGGTAACGTGGGTGGCATCATAAGCTGCTCCCTGGAAGTGGTGCGACGGTCTGGTATGGATCACATCAGCAGCAGTCAGGATACAGTCAGCACAATGTCCAGGCCGTAGCTTCGTACTCCTGAGCGATGCATCCTTTGTTCGTCCACAAATTGTGTAAAACCATGGCAAGTTCTTACCACTCATCTGCCACCAGGATGGAACATCAAAGCATTACAAAGTCTCCTCAAAGTCAGTGGTAAAACTCACGACAGTACGTGGCGTGGAAAAAGGGAGCAAAAAAATTGATGCATCCAGCAAGGGTTCTGGTTTGATCCATCCATCATCATTAGCCACTTTATCCTGGTACAGAGCCTATCCTGGAATCACTGCCCACCAAACAATGAAACTACACTCTGGATGGAACGTCAGTCAAACATCTTACAGGCAATTTATAGTGACCACTTAACCTGAAGCATATGGAGAGAACATCTAAGCTCTACACAGGCTGAGCTGGATTTGAACTTACACCACCACAGCCCAAGAAATACCTACTGCATCTCAATGCCGCTTCTCATTTGATATGATCCAATAGTCATCTGTTTACTTTCCTGGGTGTATATAGTGTCTCCTCCAGCACCATGAAGGAGTCTATGTTTGTCATGTCCTGTTCCTTTAAAGTCCAGTTTTCATGTTCACACATCTTTATGGAAAATATAGGCTGATACTGAAGCATTTTGAGACAAAATTCAGTTATGTGTAGCATTTCCATAATATCATGAACTTTATGTATAATGAGTAACAATATATATTTACACCTCACTTTACCCTGCTTTCTCTTCTCTATAATTATCCTTACTTATTTAATTACTTGTTAACTTATCTACTTCTTTACTTGTTTTTTATCATTGTACGTATCTAAGAACATCATATAAGTGTGTATGTTGTACATTGTACGGGTTTGCAGTCAAGTTGGATCTCCTTAGAGGATTAATGAAGTTTTGTTCCATTCATTCATTCTTCATATTTTCTCTGTGTTTGCCAGCAAAGTTAACTGCATTTGTTAGCTAATTATGATAAATGTTTTTCTGAACCTTTTTTTGCATTTGTTTCCAGATCATTCTGAAAAGGATGAGGCACAACGATGCTTTAAGACATTTTTACAACCAGTTCCTGACTGAGAAGGGGCAATTACTTTTCCACACCTGCGACCACACGTTGCCTTTTCTTCCTCGCCAAGGAAAAGACCTAAAACAGTATTGGTGCCATTTTTCCTTATTTCCATTCAATTCATACACTACCAGAACTGAGAAAGATGCAATCAAACTTCATGTCAAAATACTCTTCTTGAAGCATTTTGCAGATGTTATTTAAACTATATATACAATCTTTGCAGTCAAGAAAAGTGGGGTGGGTGTTTTTACCCAGTTTCTTCATTTCAGTTACAGTAAGGCTTTCAGGAGAGGATGAACAGCATGTCATACACATGCTAACACACTCCTCTGTAGTCACTGAGAGTATTGAGCCACCTGTCTGTGCTTTAATTTCCTCTGTGGAGGATTTAGGGATTAGCAAATACGTTGTACAAATGTCCATGGTTAATGGGATCAGTTGAAAGCAACAGGTTTATAGCAGCAAGACATTCCATAAATTCTGACCATATTTATGGCAAAGACAGGTACATTTTACAGCCACAGTGGCCATGCTTAAATATAAATACTACAGCTGATTGGTTTGCATCTGTGGTCCCCAAACCAAAAAAACAAATTTTTGTATGAAAAAAGACTTTATTACACAGTTAGATTTTCTCCATGGCTGATGAGGTAGTCTTTCATTCTGTGGGTAAACTTATTGCATTTGCTAAAATTACAGCACCATCTGTAATATCACATTTAGAAGAGTGCTGCTAAGCAGCAGGGTCCTTAAGGGTCTGCTTGAAACTCAGCTGTTGATCGTACATGGGCTTGAACATATTAAGCAGATATGGGTGCTAAATTGACCAACAAAAGTTGTACAACTATCCCTTGATATACACTCTCTCACACAACACATTTTTGCTGGAGTGTGATTTGATTTTTGAAACCATTTCTTGATTTATGATCTTTTTAATACAACATGCTCTGGCCAAAAAAAAAAATCAAAAACTGAAAAAAAAATTCCATGCTCACCTTGTATTATGTAGTAGTATCTATTTAGAACTGTAGCCTAATTTTGCTTTGTCAGAATGTGTTTGTGCTGCATCACCACATTTAGTGTGCGGTTTTTTTTTTTTTTTTTTAAACAAACTTATTTATTTAAATAATGGTTGTTGTGTCAAACAAATAGGCAGACTTGGCTGGTAATTTTGTCATATGTCTTTATTCCCTTTATTCAAAATCTCATAACATGGATCTCCCGCTGTGAACCCCGCACATGCACCCTCTCATATCCTCATATACTCTCATATCTAGTGGCATCTGGGAAAGTTGTTTGGGGTTCTTGGGTTGGGCAGGAGCACATTGTAATTTTCCCAATAAGAAATAATAGAAATAATTACACATTTTCACACGGTGTGGCCTTTTTATGAACCAGTTGGGCACATAAATCAAGGGATGACTGTACTTCAATTATTATTTCAATAACTTTTATGTTGTGCTGGTGAAGTAAACCCCTTATGCCATTTGTTTCATTCAGACCACTGGTTTACATCATAACAATCCAAAGGAATTAGCTGACACCATCATAGGCATTGAACTTTTATCTGTTTTAGTTTTCTTAACTGTGTAAGTGAATAGTCTTAAGCAACATATTCCCGATCAGTTCCATTTTACCCTATCAGTGCAAAATTTAGAATTTTAAGTACAGATTAATAATTTGTTATGGATAAGACTTGTTTGGAAAACTACAAAAAAGCAAGAATACATTATGTTATGATAGCTAAGAAAATGTAACATCTGGGCCTGAAGATATGGTGAGAATCTATAGCAGATGTTCTTTTATGATCAGCTGGAGTGCTGGTGTGTCTGTTTCAGAAAGACTACATTACACTGAGAACTGAAAATCCAATGTTTACTGAAAATTGAAAAAAACAAGATCTGTTTTTGGCAGGACAGCTGTATACTTGATTTGAACACAACACTTGTTCTTGTTCATCTTCCAAGTTCAGTTTGCTAAGCAGCAAATAGTGTTTGTTGTGATTAAGTTCTGTTCAGTCAATGTGGTGAACGCATAGTAATGATCAAAAGCTGTTTGATTTTCCAAAGTCCACCAGCTTTGTAGAGGCAATATGTTATATTCTGGTACATATTTCTAAGAATAAAGATTGCTTATCTTTGAAAGCTAAATCATATAAGATATATAGAACATCTATTGTGTGGAAAAGTCAGCTTCCTTGGGGAAAAAATCCAGGAGATCTTAATGGAAACCTCTGCAAATAGCAGATCAACTTGCCTGTACTTTCTTTATGTAGCATTTACCCTCTGGTATAGTAAAGGCAAGTATAGTTAATGATTATACAGTAAATACATTTTAAATGTCTAGGTATTGTGTTATGATGAGCAGGAGGAATTACTTTTGTATACACCGTATATTACAATTTATTCATTCTTAGAAACTGATGCTTCACTCGTAGTATCAGGATGTTTCTGATGCAAGACTTCACCAGGCATTTTGCTGTTGTACAATACAAACAGCACATCTTTATTGGCCTTAACTGATACTTGTTTCCTCCTGAGTTTCACCCCAGATGTGGTCCCCAGTCTGGTAGATGTGGGTCTCATCAGGTCTCATTTGATTCGCCCATGCTACATAACACCTCCCTGAATCAAACACTCACCATGGCCCAGTGAACAGAAGGTGTGCACGATAGCAAGGGATCCACCATAGTGACAATAAGACGGAACCGCAAAGTATGCTGGGGATCCCCCAACAACACAGCAGCTGGTGATGAGGCTTCCCCATGGAAGCCATTAGAAGTGGCAGATGATAAGACTGATTTACGCACATATTCCACCTCAGGTGCCACAACTTCATGTGTAGTCTGTTGGCAGGTCCCTCTATAGTGCAGTGAAAGGCATCAGACCCCCTTGGGAACTGTTCAGGGTCAGGAACTCTGACAAAAGCTCAGTCAACAACAGCATTTTGGCTTGGAAAAGGGTTACAAACATGTCCTTGCAACCCATCTGTTGGTCCTACCTGGCCGACAGCTCTTTAACCAACTTACACCGGAGATGTTTTCAAATGCTGTTATCGTTACGCTGACCTGGGCTCCTGCCTGCCATAAAATGTATTTTAAGGTTCAGTACCATATTTTGTGTGTACTTGTGTGAATTTCCCCTTATAATCCAAAAACATGCATTTCATAAGTGTTGCATTCCACAAGTTGCAAAAAAGTGACCGCACAGACACACAGAGAAAGGAAACCCGTGGTCAACTTTTCCAGTCCGTCGTCCTGATTGTGCTTGTAAAACTGGCTTTTCTGACTGTTTCGTCACAGACCTGGTTGCGTGCGGTCTAAATCCTTGTTGTTTAAACTGGGACCAAAAACAGTAACAAAAGTAACGCTGTAGAACAAAAGGCTGGTTGCCGAGAAAGAGGAGAAGATGCGAAGTTGCAGGCTATCGGGTTTCTCCGCCTTGAAGAATGTGCGGGAGGCCAAGAAAGCTGTCATGCTGATGAAGAAGAGTGTCGAGTGGATAATGCAGTTTCCGTGCACAGAGGTCGTGTTACTCAAGAGCTCTGTATCACGGTCCCCCCTTGCAATGTCCTATATTGTCACTATATTCTTGGAGTCCTTTAATTAGCTGCTGGACATTCCCTCCCTCTCTTTCCTGACAATACGCTCCATTCTCAGCTGTCCAGTCTGCTCTCTACTGCTCTAGACAATCGCTGGACACCTGTTTCTTTATTAACATAAGAAACAAAACTCCCCACAATTTTTTTTAACAGAGGGTATTACTAGAATAGTTCTGTCACGTTTGATTAACATGACAAACAGCTTTTCCATATCGGCTCTTGTTTCACCCGAGACTCCACTGACAGATCCTGTAATGTTACCTAGGCCGCATCTTGAAATCTCCATTCTTCTTTAAACAACTAAAAGTGCATTAATGCACCTTAGAGGACATGAGTGGCAAGTTTAAACTTTTAGTACCGCTGCCAAATTAAGTGAAATGAGAAATTACAAGCTAACATTAACAGAATATAGTGAAGACGGACTGAAGACCAGCCCTTCAGGCAGAGGTGGCAGAGGTGCAATGAACAATCTGGAAAAGGATTTCAAATGTACTGTTGTTTCCACGAGGAATGGAGACGAGAGTTGCTCGTGCAGTGGCATTTTCTGTAACACTATACGGATGTGAAAATTGAACTCTTCAGAAAAGAGGATATGAGAAACACAGGTTCCTTTGGACTTCTCTGAACTGTGGTGTTTGACGAGACCCGGGACAGGCAAGTGGATTCTGGATCAGACCAGGCCGGAACTCTCATTAGAAGCTGGTTTGAGACAGGTGTCATACTTTGAATACATCGTGACAAGACCGGGTTCCCTCTAAAAGATGCTGATGTTTGTGAAAGTTGGATGAAAAACAGAGAGGAGGATATGCGGTAAGCAGGTGGAGGGAAATGCTGTAATTGTTACAGTACATTTTCAGAAACAGGGTTTGCATGTTTTAAATTTTTTTTTAAATTCTGAGCAGTAAGCAGGAAAATCAGCTTTGCTGAATTTGTACAACTGGGTAATTTTTACTGCATCAATTCAGGGTAAGTAGCTTGCTCAAGGGTACTACAGCAGGAGGTGGTATTCAAACTCATACTACACCACTGCTGCCTTCTTAACATCTCTTACTTAACCAAGGCTGGGAAAAAGCGATATTGCTTGTATGGTTAAAATTTAGTCTGAATAAAAAAAGATTTTCAGCTATTAAAGTAAAATTTGATTATTCCCTTGTGAATAAGCTACTCGGCATCACGTAAATATTTGTAGATTCACGTTTGATCTCCTGACTTGGTCGCATTTGAACACCTGAACAACACGTGCATACACAATATACATATTACATATTCACTGTTTTTTTGGCAATATGTTCTTTTTTTATCATTACACAGTTTCCTTCAGGTTCAGTCGAGTTATATCTCTCCATTATATCACGGGTCAGAGCTCTGATTTGGTGGAAACTGCCAGAAGTCAGAATGAGGAGGCAGCTACAGTCCATCATGGACATTGGCTGAAATCCCCTAAATTAAGTGAGGAACATGAGCTGTTTTAGCAACTAGGTTATTCAACTTGGGTGCACTAAGACGCTCTCTTGGGGGTCTTACTTACTAACAGCCATCCGCCTCCCTAATGTCACACAAGGAGAACTTCCCTGCTGAGATCAATAAAGTCTCATCCCACCCTGTTGCCGTCGTGACGCAACTAATTCTGTCGGCTATAACTGTAGCGACATCTTGTGGTTGGCAGAAAAGTTACAATTTAATAGATTTATGTTAACTGTACAATACGTGCTGTCTTTACATTATTTTCTAAATATATCCTGTTTTCCAAAGCAATTTGTTTTACACAATTTAACCTTGTATCGTGTATTTTCTCGTTAAGAAATATAAAGCAGCAATGTAGTTTTGAAATACATTTTACTTGGACATTACCAGCAACAAGTAGCAAAAGTTTACTAATCTTCCGTTCCCTAAGCAGTATCCTAAAAAAGTGCAAAAAAAATGTTGCTCTATAATTTTTAATAATGTAAATATTTTATTATGTATAATATACATTAAATTATTATTTATTTTAATCATTTAAAATGTAAAAATAACCGTCGTTTTTGCAAAAGCTTGCTATTGACACACTGCAGAGTTGTTTTTTGTTTTGATTTTTTTTTTTTTGTTTTTTGTACATGTTTGCTGTGATCTCTTCAGCGGTGACTCCTGTGTCCTACAAACGCACCTCAGCTATCAGCTGTGATAGTTCTTCACAGAGGGGTCTATGAAAGAGCTATGTTTTTGTCTGAACAGTCTGAAAGCGATGTTTAAAAAAGTGTATTTACAGCCTGACTTACGTAAACACCATAAGGAAGAGCACACAGAAGTGCCTGCTATAGGGACTGCAGAAGCCCTGGATGGTGTGGTCCTTGAAACAATGCTCTGTTGTATTGGCTCCTACCTTATTTGTTAACACAATCTTCATCCTATTCCTGTCTGTGACATTCAGATACTATGGCGGCAGCGTGCGACAGGCCCCAACTGAGACCTCCATAGATGAACTTGTAATTCTACAACAGTGGGGAGGCAGTTGTGTCCCCAAGTGGACCAAGACAAAGCCAAGGTCACTGAGCAGCATGTGAAAACTTTACCCTCAGCTCCATCTAGTTGACATTGCATTGTTTCCTTCTCAATGTCCTTGAGTACAAAGATAACCCTGTGAAATTCCTGTTGAGCACATCCCTCTGACTGCGAAGGACAGCCTGAGATGTGTGAAGGTCTGTCTCAACCCCAGGTATTGCCTTTCTACAGGTGCAGCTGCTCTGAGGCGGGCTCTTTGCAACAGTCTTCAGGCATGTAAATCACGGCATTTGGTCTTATACGCATTTTAGCACCTCGGTTTTTTCTCTCTCTCGCTCTCTCTCTCTCTCTTTGAGATGTATGGATGACTTATGTTACACAGCTATTGATGGAAACAGTGCGCTTGTCATCTGGGGCTGGAGTTATATTAATAGTCTCCTTCTTCATCTTTGCTTAGACGATAGTGAAGTCTAACTGAGTAGCTTTACTGTCAGTCATTTGTAAGGTTTTATTGAGAGCACAACTGTGAATATTACAGGTCTTCAAGAAGTCAAAACCCTTCAAAGTGCTTCCTGATACAAATTTTTCATACCAGCCACATTAGCTGAGCAGGCAGAGAGTCTGAGCCCCTGGGTGATACAGCTTGGAGACTGACGCTCCATTGTCAGTCACTCACACTCCCTCATTTTCATTGTCCGCTTGTGTTGGTCAGGGTCACTGAGGTCCAGAGCCTATCTTGGAATCACCAAATGCTAGACCAAGCGGGGGTTACACCCTGGACAGGAGCCAGGTCGTCTCCAGTTGTCCATTGTCATTTGTCATTGACTGTCCACCAACACCCAACTTTGACACTTCAGACTACCAAATACTGCTATGTCCAAGATGGAAACCTAAAAGTACAATATTCACCTACTGTATATAAATGGGTTAAACATGGTAAACTCTCAAATAAAAATGAAATTAAAAGAAAGGCATTTTTTTAATCGATTAGTAACCCTCATTAGCCAAGCCTGACTATTGATTTGAATTAAAAAAACTAAAGACACCAGCAAATAATTTGTAGCCTATTAGCTTTGGAATATTTATAATGGTGAAAAAGATTAGTCAATAACTTTATGTTTCTTTTTTCTTTATGAAACGCAATAGTTGACTGTGATGTGAAATTAACAAGTAAGAAAAAAGTATCCCAACATTCATAGCCTTTGATCAACTGTATAGTTTTTATCAATCAGTACAACTTTATTGTCTCAAGTCGATCTCAGATAGTCAGATAAATAGACTCTTAACAAAAGCGCGACTCCAACTTTTCTTTGCTATAGTAATCCACAAGTAATCCTCTATCCTCAAGGTGAAGTCTGTTTAAAATAACTGTAAACTAAGTAGTATTCCTTAATTAACGGTTTAACATGATTTGAATGTTTATTGAAAGAGCTTTTAATTAAAAAAGTTCATTAACAGCTAAGCAGTACAATTGCAACGGCAGGACAGGCCAGTGAGTTGCCCAAACCCGGACAATGGAATGTCTCTGTGGATCCCTGAAGATCCTAGTGAGACGTGTTTGAAGGGCCATTTGAGAAGTGCAGTTCCTGGTTCCACAAATGCACTTTAAACACATCCATTCTCAGCTGTTTCAACTAGACTCCACCTCAAATCATCGCGGTTCCTCCGGGGGCCCCGCCGCTGAGCTGTCTGACCCGGTGGGGCGTCAGAAGCCGAAACCCAACTCGCACTGTTTTCCTCTAGGATCTATTATTAGAGTCCTTTTGCGTCTTCTTGGGTGAAAGGCACACATGTGATTGTTCTTTTCTTACCTCTCTGCCTTCACAGCCCGTGTATGGAGACCCTCATGGACCTTCATGCAAAGTTTGACTCCTAACAAAAGATCACATATGTCACAGCTGTGCAAAAAATATAACAGTAAAGTAGGTGTCTATGGTGTCACTGTTTGCACTCCAGACTAATGCCCCAAACAATCACGAGTCTTTTGTTTTGTGTAAAGCGTAAGTACTGACGCAATATGTTACAAAATCTGCAGGCAACTAGCATCCCATCTAGGATGTGGTTTCACCACTTGGAGCCCAGGGATTCCAAGACAGACTCCAGACCACCGCAGCCCTGACCAGGATACTGCGGTTAAGGATAGTGGATGGGCAGATGGACAAACAGATGGACGTCTATATAATAACTAAAGCTATTCACCTCTGGACTCAGAGATCCCAGGTTTGAATCAAACCTGCTCCTATTGTACTGCAAGGTACGAAGTTGCTCTAAATTGTTTTAATGTTCTCCCGTATAAGTGGTTAAATCACAGTAAGTATTTTTAACTATGGAGGTTTTTTGGGCGATAACCATCAGATAAAGCAAATAAAAGTAATGTAAATGTAAAAAAAAAGAAAATAAAATAAACATAACTGGGTTATGACCCAAATAGGTAGTCAGCCAACACAGGTTGCCAGTGGTCTCTCATGAGGCACTAGTTTGAGACCAGTGTAACGTAATACGAGATGTGTCCTGTTTCAGGGAACTTGCTTAGTTTGTCACATCACTCCCCTTCCTCAGTGTGACTCCTGCAAGCGCTCAGCCTCCTGCTCTGCTCTTAAGAAGTGGGAGGTAGGAAAGCGACTTGCTGTCAGAGGCAGAACTCAGTCCTGGATCATCGCCGGAGGAGAAAAAAGGTACCTGCTCTGCCTCAACTTGCTGTGCATGCATAATTCCTGCAACTGTTTATTACAGATGTTTTGGAACTCATTTTTGTAATTTGTATGTTCCTATTAAAATAACAAATTAATATTTAAATATTGAAACCATATTTTGATAAATGAGGAGAACTACAATTTCCAACTGCTTAGAGCTTGAAAAATGATCAGTTAACCATGTCCTTCATGAAAATGTGCTTCTACATTTATTTTTGCATAGGTCAGCTTGCCTCAAAGACATTTGATATAGAGCAAAAAATATAAATTACATGTTGAAAATGAGAGCTATGCCACAAGAAGCTTTAGCAAAAACAACAAGGACACCTTGTAAAAAAGTGCTAACATTACACTTATACCTCAACTAAAGAACACAACTGGGTCCACAGACTATGTCTCAGTCAGCAAAAGCTTCATAATACAGCTTAAACCCTCAATTTATTCACAGGTTGGGTCCTGTTAAAAATATTAGATAAGGCTATAGCAAATAAGAAATTTTCTGTAAGACTTTATTTATTCCATTTTCATCACTCCTCATACAATGTAGGGTGTCAAGAGTTCCTCTGTCCTGGAAGCAGAGTGTTTGAGACAGAAGGCAACAAAGCAAACTGAAGTCTGCTTTAAACTGACTAAAAATAAAATGAAAAAATCATTTTCACCCATTATTCACCGCGTTTTTCTTTAGACACGCAAGACGACGCACTACATCAGAAAAGTATAATAAGACACATACTTTTTTTTATTTATTTACTGAGTAGTTTGTGAAAAGGTTCACATACCATGTATAACAGCTAAAACAATACGCCGCACTAAATCACTGTCCGAAATGCTGCGCCCCCCCCCCCCCCCCCC
>UFQX01001559.1:0-26687 GCA_900497675.1 Arapaima gigas | reverse complement strand
GAGGCAGGTGAAGAGTGAGGGAGGAGGGAGGAGGAAGGAAAAGGGAGAGAGGCAGGTGAAGAGAGATTAAGGGAAACTGAGGGAGGTGAGAGAGAAAGAGGGAGAGGGAGAGAGAGAGAGAGAGAGAGAGAGAGTGGGGGAGGAGGGCGATAGACAGCAAGGCAGACAAAGGGAAGGGAAAAGGGAGGGTAGGGGTGGCTGAGACGTGAAGCTGATCCAGGCGCCCGCCAGCCGTCGCGGAGCCGCAGCGAAGAGCGAGTCCCGCAGTCCGTCCGGCCGCCAGCCGCGCTCTTCACCCGCAGGTACCGCCACGTCACGAGGGAGCGGAGCCGCTGCTGAGCCGCTCTTTTGGGGTAATATTCACACGACTAGTTGAGATGTCCACGTGGGGATGATTTCTTCTTGCAGCCCGGTGGAGATGTGCAGTGCGCGAACGAGGACGTCCTCAGGTCGCTATATGCGTGTCCCTTACTGACTGGGTGCAGACGGGGTTCCAGCCTCGCTGACACCTTCATTCACTTCTACGTGTCAACTTTATGCTTCTGTCCAAGGCAGTCTGCACTGTTAGACAGCCCACTTTACCATGGTTTACTCCTTTGTACAACAGGGTATTCCTGCCGTAGCAATTGGGGGTAAGTACCGTGATCAAGGGCACTGCAGCAGGAGTGGGACTGGAACCAGCAACCTTCAAATTCCAAGGGAACGACCTTAAATGCTACAGTACCTAAAACCCGTAATATTTCTCATTAGGGGTTGACAGATAATTTTCCGTATTTTTTGTGGTGTTGAGTAGTGTTTGCGCTTGCAGAAAAACAAAGTGGGACTTTGCAGAAGATCACTACATGCCCCGTGTGCTTGTGTGATCTCAGCCCTGGCTGAATGAAAGAGAAGCGAAAAAGTTACAGGAGTTTGTGAAGTGGGCGCTGTGTGGCAGGGGGGTGCAAACGGCAAAAGGGGAAAGGCACATCACGCACACCATCATGAACACACTCTCATCACTACACGCTGGAGATCGGTGACACTGTGTATATCCTACACACTCAGTGACAGGTTTAGCTCCGTCCCCCCACAAAATCCACATCTCCTCCTTGCTCCATGTGTAAGTATCTACAACAGAGATCATTCCAGTCCAAACAGATGAGCATCTGGACTTTTAAGGTGAGACCGGGGCTTATTGCACTGCCGCGGAGGGGCTGATGAAGGACCCCCCCCAGCCGTAGGAAGCACTTCTGCACCGGAGTGCAGCTTGAGGAGTTAAACCTGCAGATGTAGCCTCACTCCTGTCTTGCTTCACACCTTTTAACCAGTTCCAACTCTGACACATCCATGTAACTCGGTCCAAAGTGTAGCAGGAGTTCAGGGGTGTCGGGGTATAATTATCACAAACAGACTAAGGCTACCTTAACCTGCCTCTAAACCTAGTTGTAGAGATGCGGTGCTTTGTGGCATCATGAGAAACAGCTGTACTGTGCTCATTTCAAAAGGCGACGTTGCAAAGGCATTGTTATAGGAAATAACAGTTTATATTCCCATGAATCACCGGTTTACTAGCCCGCTAAGTTAGGGTCCGTGGGTTCAACAAACATGCTGTGTGTAGCAAGGCGAGGAATGTTTTCTTTTTTATACAATGTGCTTTTCTTGTAACTTGTCGTTTCTGCTCAGCGAAGAGGTGGGGTTTGTTTCACACTGAACCACGGTCTTCTCTCAAAAATGTTTCCATGAGTCCACAGCCAGAGCTCTGTCCCCATATCCATCTTTACCATCTTTAAAGAGGAAACAATCTGAGCCCCGGCAGCAGTTGATGTGACGTGCTGTGGTTGTATGGCCATCTGGGCAGGATTTGGTTTGTTTTGTGTGGTTGTTCAGGATGTTATTTCGAGCAGGACTCAAAGAGCTGTAATTTAACTTCCTTTTTTTGTGCCTCTTCCAGAAGTCAGCCCTGCCTGCACATGTTGTTGCATGAAACAAGTAACTGGTCTCTGAACGTGTTAAACTGACTTAGGAACAGGGGTGTTTCCTGACTGCGGCCACGGTCTGCACGACGTTTTGCTGATGTGTGTTTTAAAATGACATGTCTTGCGATTTTCTCATGGAACGAATGAGCTGTCATTCTCAAGGCGAGTCGGCGGGCAGCAGTGTTCTGCACGTTCGCTCTCACCGGAGACTTCAAATGCGACTTATCAGACTCCGTTACGTTTAACACAACTAGCTGTCAGTCATTTTGTTGGAGGGTATTCATGCTAATATGGTGGAACTCAGGTGCATACCGGTGACCTGTGACACTGGCCTTTCAGGTGCAGCTATGGTTGGTCTGTTTTTGTTCCTACTCCCCCTGGCGGCTTCTGTCCCGCCCCCCTCTGGTGCCCCAACTAGACTCTGCCATCGCTGCTGTGACCATGTGGACTCTGCAGGGGGGACTCCTTCTCAGACCACCATCCCAAACCAAATGCCAGAAGTGCGCACTTACATCAACATGACCATCCTCAAAGGTATCCGCCTCTTCTGGCCACTTGTAGCTGCACCTGGCTAGCAATAACACGATTTGGGGCGCTTATGAAACAAATTTAAGTTTCTGCTTCTAATTCAGCACGCAAGACCTTTTTATGTATTATAACCAATAACGTTTAGGTCTCGACTTTGCATACGGCACGTCTGTACGCATTTCTCCTGTCACATTTTGAGCGTTCCCAGAACAGGCGGACATGGCCATACCCCCCAAAAATATTTGAGATTCAAAAAGATTTTTCCCTTGAAACATCTGAAAACTTAAACAAACCAGCTTCAGGCTTCCCAACACTAACAAAATAACCCTGGCCTAAAGAAAAAAAATATAGCTTGATGCATTCCGTGGGTCTCCATCTAATTTTGGAGAAGCTGAGCTGCTATGATTCATGGATGAAAAGTGTTGCTGTCAGGCTAAAAGAAGAAGTTAAGTCTATGTTTTTCTTTTTAAAGCTCATTTAGATTTTTTCCTTTTTCCTCTGGCGTTCAACTTGGGAGCAGCAGCAAATCCGTACCGTAGCAGCTCCCCCTTTTCTGCAAACTGGCTGCAAGCTTGCCGATGTGGCAGAAAAAAATTCCCACTATGCCAAAGAAAGCTGCTACTAACATAACTGGGCTGCAGATATAATTTGCATAAAGATGCATCACTTTTGTAGACAACATTTTTCGAATGCTCAGCGGACAATGGATTCTACCATCACCTGTGTTTTAATAAGCATCTGATGCTAAAAAGCTTGCAAGTAACTTATATCTGCCCTTTACAGGGGACAAGGGAGACAGAGGAGACAGGGGGACTCCTGGGAAAGCAGGTCTTGAGGGGCCACCAGGGTCCCGTGGCGCTACAGGGCCTAAGGGCAGCAAAGGTCAAGCAGGTGCCCCCGGAGACCCCTGCAAGATGCAATATTCGGTTTTCTCTGTGGGTCGGCGGAAGGCCCTGCACAGCGTGGACTACTACCAGGCGCTGGTCTTCGACACAGTCTTTGTCAATCTCGACGAGCAGTTCAACATGTTCAAGGGCAAGTTCTACTGCTACGTTCCTGGAATCTACTTCTTCAATCTCAACATCCACACCTGGAACTTCAAGGAGACCTACTTGCACCTGATGCAAAATGACCAAGCCAAGGTGATTGTGTACGCACAGCCCAGCGACCGCAGCATCATGCAGAGCCAGAGCGTCATGCTGGAGCTGGAGCAGAATGACGAGGTGTGGGTTCGTCTCTACAAGCGCGAGAGGGAGAATGCCATTTACAGCGATGATGTGGACGTCTACATCACCTTCAATGGTTACCTTGTCAAGCCAAGCCAATGAATCCAGCAAAACATCACTCAAACACAATTATGACAATTCCTTAAGTACTTATGTTTCGGATGACCCATCCTGAAACTGGAATCATATTGGTGCTAGAATACCCAAAAAACGAAGGTTGGGTGAAACTCAAGAAAATTGCCCTAAAATAGAGTATTTTGGACTTGCTCGATGCGTTTCCATTTTTTAAACATTTAGACACTATTGCATTGGACTAATTCTGTATGACCCCCCCTGAGGACTACTTTTGTTGGTAACCACCCCCTGCAGACACACCCTGCTGCAGTAAGTCAACCACTATCGCACGTGACCAAAGGCTAAGCTGGACTGTAATTCAGAACTCTAACATCTTGGTACCGTTTCATTTTTTGGTGCTCAGTTTGATGGTTGTCCCTCCTGCCAGAGACAGCGGCTATAACTTTAGATGAACGTGGCGTGGGCTGGATTGTCAGGAAGTTCAAAGAAAACGTTTTGAAAACATCCTGATAGTGATCTTCTATAACAACAGAGGCATGTTGACATCTAAACCCCACCAAAGCTAAGCTCTACTGCTACATCACTGCAAGAGCCATGCTTCCAAACAAAGCTGTCAGGACCACCATGATGCACTACAGGTCTGACCTGCCATTCTTCAGCAGTGAAGGCTGATCCCTAGAGCACATGATGTAGTCCTCATGATGTTCTTTATTATGACTGTCCTTGCAGCGTGAGGTCACTTTAGCACTTCTCAAGTTTGACCCACTGCCACTGTCTGCTCCATCGGGCTTCCAATTTAAAGCACTTCTTATTCTTACAGTCAGTTAAAAAACTGCCAGAGATACCGTATGGTTGTAATTATCTTCACTGCTGTCATTGACTTTGTCCATGCGAAGTATGTCTTTAACTTCCTTCCTTCATCCAGCCATCCGCCATCAGTAACCACTTGTGAAACGCAAAGTCATGGTAGACTGGAATCCATCGGAGAAGCGTGAGGAGGCCCAAGGCAGGGTACACCCTGGATGAGACGCCGGTCCAGATCGATAATTACGTAAATCACAGCGTGTAAACATAGGCGGTGCACAACACCACATGGTGCTACATTTCTTTAAAATGAAATTCAATCTGCATGACGTGGATTTAAGTCGCAAAACGGATGCAGAAGTGGCCAGACTCAGTTACCGTTACTGGACTGTGAATTCCTGAGCCAAGTTGTACGTCTTGAAAAACGACCATAGTGAAGAAACGGTGCTCTGAAAAGGTGCTATATGTTGACTTTAAAAATGGTGCTGAAGAACAAAATCACCTGTATAAGTACGTAATGAAATAAGAAAGCTTAAGAGTGATGGGCAAGTCGCTGCACGGTTCAGATTAATTCAACTAACTAACAGTATATTATATATATTTAGAAAGATATTCTATTACATTCTGGTAAAAGTTTTCAAATGCTTTGACATTCGGGCTGGTTACCTGGATCAAAATACGGCTCCAGTAGGTGCCAAAATGAGAAGTTTGTGCTGCCTCAGGTCAAAACCGTGTTCGAAGATCTACAGACTGCTTTGTAATTCGTGAACTTCTTTGAATTACAAATGACGACGAAATGCCACGGAAATTCGAAAGTGCTGAATAATAAGAACAAAGACATGATAAAGACAAAGGGAGGGCAGAGGCACTGAGTGCGTGTTCGGGGTGCCCTGAAATAAGATTACTGTAAATATTCCGAGGCCACAACGGCTCCAACAAATTGCCAAGAAGTGGAACTGTTTTTTTTAAACATACGTCAGTTCGTTTCACGTACTTGACTTGAAACAGGTGCTGCATATTATTCTGTTATTATTTAATCCATTTCCTTGTAATCGGTGCAAGCTGTATTTTCTGTGTATTAAAAGCGACGCTTTATTGTCACGCAGACTGTTGGAATTAAATAGAGTTGCAAGAAAAACTTCCCTGATTTCTGCATGAATTACTTATAAACTGTGGTCTGATCTTTATCCGATAACAGAGAAACACAAGCTGCTCAATGTAATGGCAGACAAATAATTTTACTTCTTCTTATCAATACTGGATGCACCATTTAAACAACCACAATCCAGGTCCAGAAAAGCATGTGAACCTCTGGGGTAATGACTTCTGCAAAGGTGGAGATCAGTCAGTGGGATGAGATTGGAGGTGTGGGCTGTAGAGGTGTCCTGGTGTATAAAAAGACACATGAAGGCAGGTTACTGACACAGCTCACTGTTCTCAGGAAAGATCTGTTTATGTGCACCATGCCTTGATCAAAACACCTTTCAGAGGATCTTAGAAGGTGCGTTGTACAGATGCATGGAGTTGGAAAAGCATTTCTAAAGACCTGACTGTTCACCAGTCCACAGTTAGACAACCTGTCTACGTGTGGAGAAAATTCAGTGCTATTGCCACCATAGAAGACACCACTGCTCTCCAGTGCATATCTCAAGTTTGCAAAAGACCACCTGGATGTTCCACAATGCTTCTGGGACAATTTTGTGGGCAGATGAGACAAAAGTTGAAATGCACGCTGTTTTTTGGAGGGAAGAGGTCACTGCACAAAACCCCATCCTAGCTGTGAAGCATGGTGGGGGGAGCATCATGTTTCGGGCTGCTTTGCTGTCTGGTGGACTGGACAGTTTGCACTCATTGAGGGAACAATGAATTCAAAATTGTATCAAGAAATTTTACAGGAGAATGTCAGGGCAGCTGTCTGTCACCCAAAAATTAAGTTGGGTGATGTAACAAGACATTGATCCAAAACACGAGAGTAAATCAACAACATAATGGCTTAAAAAGAAGAAAACTGATGTTTTGTAATGGCCAAGTCAGAGTCCAGGCCTTAACCTAGCTGAGATGCTGTGATCTGAAGAGGCCTGGTCATGGGTGGTATCTTGGAAATATTGATGAACTGGAACAGTTCTGTAGGGAAGATTGGTCTAAAATTCCAACTCAGTGTCGTGCAAGTCTGATCAGCAGCTACTGGAAACATTTGGTGGAGGTTATTGCTACTAAAGGAGGTTCTACCAGGTATTAAATACTTCACATCCTTTTTCCACCCTGGACTGTGAATGATTAACCAATGTGTTCAATAAAGATGTGAAAAGTACAGTTGTTTATTAGTTTAGGCAGCTTGTTTTTGTCTATTGTTGCAACTCTGACGACGATCAGACAACATTTTACGAGTCATTAATGCAGAAAACCAGGCTCTTGCAAAGGGTTCACAAAATTTTTCTTGAAATTCTCTACTGTCTGTTGAAAAACAGTGTCAACAATGACAAATCCATCCGTACAGCCCTCAGTAACAGTGTCTTGTTCCTTGCGGGGCTATGCTGACAAACAGCGTATCAGGGAAGCTTAGTCCAGAAAGCACCACAAACTTTCACTCACACATACACACCAGGGATGGTTTACATACACTAGGAACACATGTGTTTGGACAGTGGAAGGAAACCACACCACCTGGAGGAAACCCACACACACACATGTAGAACATGCAAGCTCCACACAGACTGTTTAAGTTGAGGTTCTGGGCCTTTGCACGTCTTCCACAGCCAGGAGAACCTAATCATGTCCTCAAGTTGAACATTTTCTCCTGAGTTCTGCAAAGGGATAACCTGAGTGAGGTTGAAGTGGACCAAGGGCATCGCTGTACTGCAAAGCCAGCCCGACTCCAGCAAATGAAAGGGGACGCTGGAGGAGCAGAGTGGATGGCAACCGTACATCTGCTAGTGTTTGCCCTCAGGCTCCTGCATCACCACTAATGATAGGGCTTTGGCCACGGCACAACTGAGCCTCTCAATCTTTTGTCCCAGGAACGGTCACAAACCAAACATGGACATGGACGTTTGTTACTTTGTTTATTTATGGTCATAACCACTCGATTCTCCACTTATGCTTTCCTGAAGAGGAAACGTGTGCTGCCAGGTCAGAGTATGACACCGAAGGTACAGCAGACAACAGGTGCCCAAAACTACACTGGCACTGATCTAAGAGCTTCGCTAAGCTGTGCTCCTGCAAAAAAAGTGCCATTATTTGGCTCACCCATGTCAATGGTTATCCTTCTTTATGGATCAATGAAACCTCACACACCAGTTTTTGAGAATAGACTACACTGCTACAAAAAGGGGGGACAAATGCAGTTTTTCTTCCAAATGTAACCTCCAAGGCATAACATTTAATTTGCATTCAAAAAGCCTCCTCCACGTTGCCAAGACAAAGAGAATAAAAATACTTCTTGGTTTTTTAATGCAATATTGTTTTACGCCCTGTTTCTGAAGTTAGGGTTCCTCCGCACAGCTTGAAACGGTCATTTATACAGAGTTGTGGCTTCGATGTAAAACGCTGACCAGATTTATTCTGCGTGTCGCAGATCTCACATTTGATGGGCACAGGGATGGTGTGTGAAACTATTATTTTATAAATTGCCATAAAGCAAAGCCTAAAGCTGTTCTAGAGGTACCTTTTAGCAGGATATAAGAAGAGACAATACACATATAAAACAAAAATAAACAAATGCAAATTTTTCTACATAAACTTTGATGCTTCCTGGCATTTTGTTTATAGCTGCAGACAGTGTTGGCTCTTCCTCTTTTTCAGGTGAGTCTGTACGGTTATTGAAAGTAATTTTGAATTTCTTGGTGAAACATTTCCCGCTTTGTTTCTGCGTTCCTCCGGATATTCATAGACGTAACCATGGATGTGTTACCATGCTGCCACAACAGAATGAGCTGTGGTTTCACATTGTTTCACACATCCTCACAAGGAGATAGAGTTCATGCGAAAGTAAACACTCTAGAAGTCTGGCCCGCATCACTGTTCCTGTAGCCCACCGCTAGTTACCAAGAAAATACATAAAGAAACCTTGCAAACAATGTGAAGTGGAGCAATAAAGAAAGCGTATATTGTACCTCCCAAGGCTTTTAAATCCCACAACGCACCCGTGACATCACTAAACTACGCTAAATTATCTAGTATAATGTACACATGGGTCCTGGTGGTTGGTTGGGTCAGTGAGTCTCCTGCCCATGTGTGTATCCTCATCGGATCCAAACACCAGCCCTACACGAGACTCGTGCTGACTCGATTGGTGATGAAAACACGTCCCAGTCCAACAGCACACGAGTTCCCTGCATCACAGTAAATCTGTCAGCATCGCAAATGAAGTCTTGCCAGCATCTCAGACTAATGAAAAAATATTTACCAGATGGTCACGGCGCATCTCAGACCGGTTAAAAAAAAATTTGCCAGATGTCTTTTTCTGCACCAGTCACAATGAGACCCCTGGGGTTAGTTCGCAAAATATAACCACCCTGCTAACTGGCTCAGACTTGGGAAGATGCTCAGAAATATCTGTATTGCAATAATTTAATAAAATTTAACTACCTAACGGACTTAACCTGATGGGTGAAAGATGTCACTTGTCCTCTTTCGTATGTTTTTTTGCTGACTTTCACACTACTGCCTTGGGTGGCGTAGCGATTAAGCTTGTTGCACCCAATAGGTTGCTGGTTTAAATCCCATCCTGCCACACGCCCCTTGAGCCAGGGAGGCTCCCTGAATTAAGGCAGGAAGATCGCACCATGTCAACATCGGTAGTTTAGCTGACAAACCCGACACTATTTCACCTTAGACAAAGGCATCCGCTGAAAATAATGTTTTCGCAGCGGGACCATTGTTGTAAGGAACTGAACCAAAATTGCATCAGTGAAAAGCCTATTGATGTAAACCAATAAAACTGTATGTGACCCCATATAAATGCCTCTTATGAGAAACAAAGGCATTAACTTTAATAATGGCTACGTTTCCCGTTCAGTCCTAATTCTACTGGAGCTTCGATGAAAAATGTGCTTATACCGCCATCTAGTGTGGCTGCTGCTCGGGGGGGGGGGGGGGGGGGGGGGGGGGGGGGGGGGGGGGGGGGTGGGGGGGGGGGCTGTGCAGGGGTCAGGACCTTTGGTGTTGCTGTTGTTGGGTTTCTCCAGGGCTCCCTCAGTCTCACCCTCTCTGCAGTGCTGGGAAGGGTTTAAAAGGAACAGGTCAGTGGAAACAGGTGCACCTTCCCTCCCTTTCAGCAACAACTGAGCATATTGCTCTGTTCCTTTTCTTTTTTAAGAGAAAGTTATTTATAACGTTCCCCTCCAACTTGGAATGGTGTCACACAAGTCCTGAACTATGTGTAGTTCATTCTGCAAGATGAAATGCCTCCAGATGATTGAGGAACGAAGCATGTGGAAATGAAGAACTTCCCATAAACAAATGTACAATGATGTTTATATAGGTTGACTGGGGAGTTCATTGAAAGCACTTGATTTTGTTTAGCAATATAATGTAACAATGTCTTCCTGGAATGTGTAGTTGTGCAGCTGGTCCCGGGAATTGGCCTCAGATTCCATGACATTTTGCAACCATCGAAGGCAACCGTCGGATCTAATGACTCCCATAAGATGGCCGCCAACATCATTACCGCCATTAAGTTTAACAGCGGACAACAGACACTGTCTGTTGAGAAGTACAGGTGGATTCTTATCTACCATCACAGAGGTTTCTGACTGGTCCCAAATTCATTCTGCAGCCTGAGAATGACCTCAAACACCCAATCTTGGGCAAAAAGAAGGAATCCTGCAGCAGATGGTCTGGTCCCCACAGAATCCTGATCTCAACATGATCGAGTCAGTCTGGGAGGACATGCAGAGACAGTCAAAGTGTGCAGAAGAACTGTGGCCAGTTCTTCAAAATGTTTGGAAGAACCTACTGACCTCTACCTTAAACTGCATGCAAGTTTGCATAAGAGAAGTGATGCTGTTTTAAAGGCAAAGGGTGGTCCCACCAAATATTGATCTGATGGAGGGTTTTTTTGTCTACTGCACTTTTTAGAAGGTTTATTGGTTAATAAGTATTCATGGTATTATTTTTGGAACCATCCTCGCTTTATAGCATTTTTCCCCACAGGTGCCTAGGACATTTGAACAGTACAGATCTGTCACACACCGAGTCAACATAATGACTACGACTCACTTTTGCTGCTATGTTTGTAATTGTGAGGTAAACATCTTTTTCTGTGACCTGACTATTGAGTTATAAATAATACCTATTACAACATATCATTTACTGTTGTCACACATCCTCACATGGAGGTAGAGTTCAGGCAAAAATAAATTCATTTATTTGTATGTTTTATTATATTTTATCTTTTTCACCTTTTTAAAACCAAGGCAAAAGTACAATAATTCATAGAGAACATCCTGTGTACTGAGCAAATGGTTTCTACAGCCTATCCCAGAGTCATTGGAAGGCCAAGGCTAGGAAAACACACACACACACACACACACACACACACACACTCAGTCTTTCTCATCAAAAAGCCAGATGCTTGAAAAACATTCAAGCATGTTAGAAAATACAGGCACGTCTTGCTTTAGTCACAGGAAACTCGGGGTCTTCGATCTGACACTGGAGGGAGTCAATATAACATTCATCAAAGGTAGAATTTGTCCATCTATGTAGCCCACATCCTGTAAAGAGGCAGAACATCAGATAATTCATTTCGCTCCTGAGCTCCCATTTTTTTAAGTGAAGGAAAGGAAATGTAAACAAAGAGCCATAAACACCGATTACATACATGACTGTGCAAAAGTGGGAAAAAAGCTGTAAAGCAAGGATGCTTCGAAAAATCATGCCCCGAATAGTTTTTATTAATCAACTAACTTCCTAGAAAATACAGAAAACAGAAAAAACCTAAATAAAATCAATATTTGGTGTGACCTCCTTTTGCCCTTAAAACAGCATCAATTCTCTTAGGTGCGCCTGTGTACGTTTGTTTAAGATGCTCTGCTGGTAGGTTGTTCCAAGAATCTTGGAGAACTGGCCACAGTTCTTCTACAGTCTTTGGCTGTGTCACTCACTTCTGTAATCCCAGACTGGTTCCATGATCTTGAGATCGGGGTTCGGTGGTGGTCGTACCATCTGTTGCAGGATTCATTGTTCTCTTTTACTCACTTTGGCAGTGAAGCAGTGTGTCTCAGCACTGGTGGAGCATCAGTTGTTGTCAGCGCTGTTCTTTCAGCTGTTTGCACCAGCAGTCACTATTATTGACACCATACTTGTGCGGTGTTACAACACTGGAAAGCTGCTGTACGCCCAGGTCCATATTTATAGGATGTGTGCTACTGCAGGGCTTCTTTCCCACCTTCTCCAATGGCCTGCGGCTGCAGGCTACCTGCTGACGGACTGAGGTTGCAAACAGACTCCAACCCTTAAACCCAAAGGCACATCTGCAGAAGTTTGTGATACACAGTTTAACTAAGAGTGCAACAGTCTTTCTTGAGGGCTGGAAGAGACCTTCAAAACAGAACAACCTGGGAAATACATTGCAGGAACAGAAGTATCATTTGGTTCCAGCTGAACTGAAGAATCTTCACTTTCACTGTTCAAAAATAAGACGATTAAGTTGGGTGTGCTGTGAGCTGGTGTGCTCACAATGTTAGAAAATGTTTAAAGCTGGAGTTAAGGTAGGTCAAGGCAGGAGCAGCAGGAGGGGTTTTCATGGGAACTCATCTATTTTGATTTTCAGAAACAAGGATCTTAAATGTTTGAGCCAGGTTAAATATCTGCAGTGTTAAGCGGGTACTTTGCAACACTTTTTTCTGTATTTTGCTGTCCATGTAAAGGTACAATAAAAAAAGCCACACGTACAAACGGAAATAAAGACAGAGCCACCGTGATGATGACCTGCGACTTCTAAAATAGAGAGCGGCAAAAATGAACAAAACTCAACCAATTTCCTGGTTAGGACCAATGAGGAAGCCACATAAGAAAATTTTCCATAACCTTCAACAACAGAATATATCTGCAGTCGAGGTCCTATTTATACCGTGACCCTGTTTGACCACGTTCGTAAACACGTGTGACTAATGCTTCTGAGAAAAATCAATTCCTTTCTCAGAATTTGTAGCTAGTATTCATTTGCATTAAAAAATAAGGTTTGTTTCGTACAGACTAAAGTAACACCAGGTTTTGAACCCCCCCCTCACACACAATCATCATGCTGTCACATACATATAAAGAAACACTCGAGACACGGTGCTGGCAGTCAGTGTTCCTCTCGCTGTCAGTACACGTCTCAGTATCTGCTCCTCTTGCCTTCAGTCCTTGTGCAAGTAAAGCTTCTTTCATGGTCACACAGGACCAAAACCACTTCATTTAATAAATACAGCAATATGTATCATATCCCCATTTCAGTCTTGGCAAAATATTACAGCTTCCATTTGTGATACATCCTGCACTGCCTGGGTCAAAAAGCTGTAGTGATGGAAAGAGTAAAGAAGGTAAAGAGTAATAAATTATTGGATCACCAAACTGTTTTACCCTTAAAGTGGTTGCGTTTAATACGAGTATTAGCGTTGTCAGACAGGTGAACACCGCCGAGTGACGCGCCAGTCGTAGTCAGATGGGAAAAAGGTATTTACTGTACCGCCAAATGTTATTACCCGGAAATTTATTGCTGACATGTGCAGCACTGTGTGGGTTTACGTCAGTGTGTGGAGCGATGAGAGCCGCCAGCGTACGGCCTGCGTGTGCCGTCTCCACGCTTTGTCAACGATCAAATTTTAAAATTTCTAAGCAACCTTTCTGAAGTATAAAGAACTTGACTGTGCAAAAACCACACTTAGGGTGAGAAGTACCAGTTTGCCCAACTTCCAAGTCTGTGGGTTAAAAACAAAGCCACGTATAAAGAAGAGACAAACAGACAGGGATTGAGCTTTATAGACATTAGGTTATGGAAACGTGTCCGAAACATAAGACTTACCAAGTATTAAAACAGTCCCACGGTCACTTTCACAGCCCTCAAGGAACGCAGGCAAGAGACCCTGTCTGCCAAAAGGATACACAAGGAATTGGCTTTGTTGCTTAGGAGAAATTCTCGGGCAGCACCGACTGATGGAATTATTGCATTCAGTGTTTAAGCACAAACTCAGACGCGTTTCTGGAGATGTAATAGTTGGATAAGGATCAAATATGGACATTTAAAAGCTGCACGTAAGCAGTTTTATAAACTGGCGTGTTATTGGAGGGGTGCAGTACACATATATAAAACAATAAACAATATTAAGATACTGACTGAACGTGAGATAAGGGAGCTCAGTTGCCTGTTTAGACTCTTAATCCCATATATAAGTTGTGACTGAATGTATTAAAAAAAAAAAAAAAAAAAAAAGCTTCCACATCATTTTTTTAAAAAAAAAAAAAAAAAAAAAAGCCCANTATAAAAAATAAAAAAAAAAAAAAAAAAAAAAAGAGCTTCCACATCATTTTTTTAAAAAAAAAAAAAAAAAAAAAAGCCCAGTCTTAAAGAGCTGACCAGTAATACATGTTGTGAACATGAGTTCTTTATTCCCTTTTTTTAAAACAATAAATCAACAATAAATTAGAACATTAGCAAGCTATACCATCACACCAAAACTGACAACAGAAGATGCACAAGAAAACAACAAATCTGTACAGGATTCTGATACAGCTTTACTCACTCGATACCTTTTGCACTTGTTTGCAAAGGCATGACTGGTCCCTTAAAAAAGAATCACACACAAAAAGCGAGGATCTAACAAAACAGACTGGCGTGTCAGAGGCTAGAAGGCATATTCCAATATTAATCTGATATTCTGCTTTCAAATCGCTGCATAATTTTACACATCACATTATAAAAGTAACAAAAAACGGAAGGAAACCGCAAGAACGAAGTTCTCTCTCAGCAGTGACTCTGTTCCCAGATGCACACAAAGGAGACACGGCTGGGAAATTGGGGCAGTGAACATTGTTTTAAGACCCCCTTCCCTAACGGAGAGGTAAAAGAGGTTCCACAAAAATAAAAATAATTCATCTGCCAGCTCGAGGCCTGACCGGTCAGGCAGTAAGCACTGCTGCGAATGTTTACTGAGGAATTTCTCACCGACACTCGATTCACTTACAAAAATAAATTCTCTGATCTGCAGAATGATCTAACAATTGCATTAGTAAATCATTATTACAATGTTTATAAGTTTACAATGTTTTTTGTGTGTAATTTATCGTGATCTAATCACCACGACGAATACCTTCGGTTACAGAGATAGATTCATAAAAAGAATCTGCAATAAGCCTTTGTTCATTGATTTACATAACCGATCAATGAAAGATATCACCCACAGTGAGTAAACAATATCACAGCCATCTTGGGAAGGTCGATATTGCGAATGGGCACATTTCACACTAACCGATCTTTGGCACCAAGTTAGACTGAAGAACCCAGTAGCAATTGTTTATTGGTCCCACTTCATTTTTGAATACATGCACGCATAGGCTGCATTACATTTTTGTTTTGTTTTTTTTTGACACCCCTTTGGCAGAAACGGCCCTCCTTCAGCAGACCCTCTTGCAGCCCAAATTCATTTAGATTTTGTTGTTAATTTGGTTTTACTCACTTATCAAATCTCAACCGCTTCTTTACTGAAATTCCAAGGCTCCTATAATTAGGGACAAAAAAAACAAACAAAAAAAACACTTTTAACAAACAAGCAATTTGCTATAGGAATAGACAGCATTCTGCCCCATTCTGCAAAATTCAGCCCGCATCCAAAGCCGTCATCACTGGGAACAGGCGAGGCACCAGGACCTATTTGGCTGGTTTCACAGGCCATTGTGGGTTTTGATATGGAAAACAATGTGAGCGAGTGGTGCACCACATAAAGCCCAGTTATTCTGGAAAGAAAACAAGGCCCTTTGGAAAGCTTGCCAGGCTTGTGAGGAAGTTCCTGCAAGAAATGTTAGACCATACAACTCGCAAGCATTGCGTTCCACGCACAACGCAGCTTTTCAAGCTGCTCACTTTTGGGGACGCAAAGACGGTGCTGCCACAGAAGGAGCATGTCCTACGGATAACCTCGGAATTTCTGTGGTGATCCAAGAGGCTGAGGTTTCTAGCTTTGGAGAGTCCATTAAAAAGAAACGTTAAAGAAAAACATGCTCTGCGTTTTTTTCCCCTTGCTTTCCTTCTCGATCCCATAACGTCCCACGCAATTCCCATTTAATAGGGAGGAAATTGTACCAGAAGACATCTGCACATATCTAGTTTCAATGGGCCACCTAAAATTCCAATGAAGAGGAGTCAGTGACCTGACTAGACAGTGAAAGACACCTCTTGCATTCCCTCTGCTTGTAAGACTGACTCACAGTGCATAATTATAGTCAGTGCACAAATTCACTGTTTCAAATGATACAAAATAGTCCCCAACACTGACCCCGTAACACCTGAACAGAAACCAGCTCCAACTTTTAACAATTCACGACGCTTTAAATTACTTCAGGCAGTATAACAAAACTAAAATCAGAGTTTTCTAGTCATTTTTTTACAACCAAGACTGGGAAAGAAAAGACCACAAGGACAGAGCCAAGGAGCACACCCACATGCACACCTGTTTGTGTAGGCAGGGACAGGACGCACACGCACACGCACGCACACACACACACACACGCGCACACACGCACGTACGCACCAACATCAGAAACAAGCTCTTCAAGTTTTTTGTTCTTTTGGTTCTTTAGCTGCCTGTGGGACTCAACCTTAGACAACATGTCTTTGAAGAAGTAGGCTCAGGTAGGCAGGATGAAAGCGACAACAAAAAGAGGAAATAGGAGAAAGGAAAGAGGAAATAGCTAGACAGATTTTCACTTTTATTTAAACCAGTGAATGCATCCCTTTAACAACTGGCAGCTCGTGTAACTGTCCAACTGTTCCGATTATCGCTCTTTCCACTTTCTTTTGCCGGCATACGGATTCTCCAGCATGTAGCGATAGCGCTCGTAGTTTTCCAGCAGGTACTTGGGAGCGTACATGGGCTCCTTGGGGTCAGAAGGAGGATACTGTTGTACGGTCCCATCAAACCAGCCCCCAGTTCGGATTAGTTCCCGGATGTAGTTGAGGTCCCGCTTGTCCTCATAATCTCCCCAGCGAGGAAAGTCCCCATTCTGAGCTGAAATTAGCTTGTAGTAGATGCCTTCTGGTGGGAAGCACCAGGAGCAGTGCCAGCCAGCCAAATGGACAGGGCTCCCGATGGACCACTGAACCAGGATGTGACCTGTGGCATTCTCATACTTGCGGAAGCCCGCCATATTGTAGTACTCCCTCCGCCTTAACATGATGCCATCGCAGTTGTACACAACATTCAGCATTCCCACAGTGCATCCTGAAATCACCTCCAGGGAGCCCGGCTGCTTCCAAAAGAAGCCGTAGAGCGACTTGCGCATGTGTATGGCAAAGGGCTCTGTCCAGCCATCAAAAAGCTTGAGGAAGAGAACCCCCTCCCAAGCAGGAATCTCATCTGCATCGTTGATGATGAAAACATCATCCGGCCGCAGCCCTTTTACTCGGGACATACCGTTACGAGTCAGAAAAGTACGCAAGTAGTCGTCTGCAATCCAGCCGTCTTGTCGGCCACCCTCGGGGAAGTGGTCCAGGAAGACATAGAGGATCTTGTGTCGCACATAGTCATAGGTTCCCTTGAGGAGGAGGCGCAGAAAGTTCAGTGCCCTCTCCTCGCCATAGGCAGTGAAGTTGGACTCGCAGATGATAAACAGGTCCACTGCCTGAACAAGCTCTTGGAAACGTACATGAAGGAGATCAAACTCATGGTTGATGTTAACGGCATTGATTATGCGACGGGGAACCTCTCTGGGTGTTAGCCTCTCCTTGGTGGGCAGATTGGAGTGGTACACCGTGGTTGGGACACCACAGTAAGGGCCATGCCAGCCTTGCCGACATACACACTTTACGAGCCGCTTTCCCCTCTTAGGTTCGAATTGGGTGCTAAATGGTTCCTTGTGCTGCAACGTCTTCCGCTGGTTGGCCATAGTTCTACCTCTCCGGTGTGGGTTTTCTCTGGTAACGGCGGTTTCAGTGCCCTGCCGGAAGCACAGAGCCCCAGATTTTGTGCGGACAAAATATGAAGTTTGGTCATCGTGGAGTTGGATGCTTCGCAGGTGAAGGTCCCCCGTATATGGATCTGGTGGAACGAAAGCCAGAGAGTCTTTCTGCATATCAAGCTTGTCATATGAGGGTTTGCTGGGATTCCAGAGTTTTGGGTTAACATTTGGCTGTTTTTCCATGACTCTCTCCTCCTAAGGAAACAAAAGAACGATTAGAAGACCAACTCTTATTGATCAGCCAACTACCACTCATATACATATAAAAGCAATTTCTTCTGTTCTTACCCCAACAGCACCTTCATAGCTCTTCTTCGGTTCAGCCATTCTGGCCATGGGCAGAGGGGGCGCTCCCAGATGTTCCCTTGACTTGGCAGGCTGGACCTCAGTGCCATGGGGCAGAGCATTTGCCTGCGGGAAGGACTGATCTCTCCAGAAAAAGTCGCTCACCACAATGAAGGACTTGATGTTGGGATAGGGGGCAGAGAGTTCTCGGAGCAGTGAGACATAGTGCAGAGCCTTGTAGTAGTGCAAGAAGGAGACGACACACAGAGCTACTGTGCAAAGCAGAAATAATCTGTGGCGTCGCATTTTCATCCTACAGAGGGAATGGCAGAACAGCAAGTCACATTTTAGCGCAAGGGAATTTGAGGTCAGAGTATTTATGCTCAGAGTAACTGTTTATAAAATGGCAAGACAAACTTTCAACTTAAACAAAAGCAGCATAGTAAATTGCATCTCAATAAATGTTCCAACATCATTAGATTTTTTTAGGATAACTATAAACACTTGCAAACCGCACACCTGGAGCTGTAGCCTACATGCCAATTCAGTTTTGCACCTGATGACAAAATTATTTTGAAAAAAAATGATCATTTTAGATATAATAAACACATCAAATCTTGGTACTCCTGTCTTTAAGAGGAAAACTAACACAACCTGGACATACCAAAAATAATCTTCGCATTTATATTTATGCTATACTATTTACATACTTAAATTTATGTATACATGTGATATCATAAATAGTTATATTCCATGGTGCAATGCGTTTGATTGTAATTTTGACTCCTGCTCAGTCTTTGTGGAGTTTGCATGTTGGGATTTGTTCCAGGTACTCTGGTTTCATTCCAGCCGTCCTTATTGTGTGCTTTTCCGTAAATGGGTGTGTGTGTGTGTGTGTGTGTGTGTGTGTGTCTGTCTCCGGTGAGGGCCTGTCAGCCTGTGCAAAGTGTACCCTAACTCACACTCCAGAACACTGGACAAGTAGTAATCAATAGTAAGTAATTTTAAAATGCAAAAACTGTCATTTTAAAACAAATCCATGCATAAAATAATGATAATTCTATATTTCAAAAATGTTTAAGTAGATAACATTTAGACTTTCAAATTAAATGTAGGAGCCTACTTGATGGTGCTCACAAATCACTTGTTAAAATGCCAGGTAATATTCGATACCAAGTATTTGGATGTCTACTGTACTACAGGAATACTAAAAGCACCAGATGGAATTGGCACAAAAACCTGAAGCCAGCAGCAACACATTCACTGTCTGTAGACAACAAATCTAACACAAAAGCACTAGTTTCAATTTTTTTTTTTTACTAGCAGTGAAAGTAAGTTAACACCTTAAGTGATATCACTGCCAAGAACCAGATGCAAATACAAGCAAAAAACGTGGGACTCATTCAAGCATCGTTACAATAACATTTAAACAGTTCCAAAAATAAGGAACTGATAAATCGGCACACCTCCTAACTAAGGGTAACTGCCACAGTTTTCAGGTCTCCGTTACATATGTAAAAGAAACCAAGGCTGTAGGTATGGGTGCCAATGAAATTATTATGGCAAAAGCAATTAACAGAAATCAGAACTGAGATGAGGGATTTCCACAAGGGTGGGATGTCAGCTTTGTTATCAACTTGCCTGACATGTTTGCTGGGGGTGGTACTGCCAAAGGACCCATGTTTGCCCCTGTTAGTGTCACAAGTCCACATAAAGACTGCCGTTCATACCGTATAACAGTGACAATCTGGTTTCCACAGACTACTCATTTCTGTGCAACATCATTTCTAAGAGACAAATTCCCGTGCTTGTATTGCTGTTTGGTGCAGAAGCACAGCTATGGTTTCATTTCTCCTGCAAGTAGAGAACTGTAAATGCCACATTTATTAAGTATAAGTCAACTATAAACTATGCTAACTATAAACACTTAAGGAGGGTGATGGTGAGGAGGGCAAGTTGTTAAGGGCAACCGTGTTTACTTACGCCTCCTTTTAAATATTAGTGCCTCCTGTATATGGCAGCCAAACACAAGGAGTGTAGACTATGCCACTATGCCATAGAAATCATGACTTATTGTGGTAACTTGGCACATTTTCCAAATGAAAGCCATTCTTCCTGTTTAACCATACAATGGCTCAGGACCAGGATTTTCACAATGGTAATGACAGATGGAATTTTATGGAGTTTAGGGATTCCACAGGGAAAAAGGTCCACTATATAAATACATTCATAGTCCAAGCCATCTTAGCTTGAACTTAACTATTCTAGCAAGTTGATGTATACAGAACTACATTTGCCTCATGCGTACTGTTGATTTCAACACTTGTCCTCTGGTTATGTCATTTTTTTAAGCACACAAGTTTTCTAAACGTAGTGATTACATCAAGTTATCGCTACTTTTTTAATGGCCGAGCGTTAGTATTTTCTGTTTTACAGGGGTTTTTGTGATAGTGTACTGATTATGGGCAGAACTACAGGAATTTCAAACTCCTTAAACAGACAACAGACACTAAGATTGAGAGAGGCAGACCTGCCTTTCTACACTTTCCCCATGCCTGCTTGCAAACCTTGGAGTGTTGTTTTCATGCCACTTCAGTTGTGGGCTGTGACATCTCTATATGCTCCCATTCTATCTCTGCAATGCAGGGCTGTCATCAAAATACACCCTGGATGACTTACACACCCCACACCCAGTCCAGTAGCCATTTTCAGTTGACTGCTTAGCAGGTAATGTCCAATGAAGCTCTACAAAGCCTACATCTGCATTACATGAACAAACAGCTATTACAGACACAACCAGAATGCCTTCACAAGCTGCTGGGTGCACCAAGGTCTTTAATGATAACCCCACATGAAGACAGCAGCCAACCAGACCAAAGTTCAAGTTCCACCTGCATCCTCTCGTGGACGTTGGCTTCCACTCTCCTGCCAGACTATTTTATGCTGCAATTTGCAAGGACCTCGGCCTGCTCCCAGTCTTTGCGTTTTCATCCAGGTTGAGAGAGGAATAGCTCTGTGTGCTATTCTAACAGGGTTGCCAGCCTTAGGTGCTGGCACGTGAGAATGCTCCTGGTTGCTAGGGAGTACCCTCCGAAACACAGCCACGGACACTTGGCCCAGCTTGACATGACATCCTCAAGCTATCAGAAATGCTGCCAAAGCAGCCATTGAGACCTTTCCACCAAAGCTTATGTCTGTAACAAGATGAAACACTGGCTTGCAAAACTGTGGCATAAAAATTCAAGGACTACAGAAGACTGATGTTAGGATTCCTCACTAGTGAAGATAATTAGAAGACAGAACAGAAGCTGCAGAAACCACACACAGTATGCAGTACCACCAACTAATTTAGCAAAAGCCAAAGTTGGTAAGAAGCAAAGACTGGGAAATGAGTTCACCACAATGGCTGTAGTATGAGATGCAACAATACAAGTTGTATCATGCACAAAAACAAGCATGGTACTTTAAGTTTGGAACAGCTTCCAGCACATTCCTTAGAATGCTGATCTGATTTCTTGGTAGAAAACGAGCCTGCCAGCCAAAGACATGTTTGAGGAAGATAGGAGGAGAGTTAAAAACTGAGAAATTGCAAGTTTGTCCACATACATAGAACAAGGGTAAAATCTTAAAAGGGTTGCAATATTTCACTAGTATGATCATCTAATACTAATGCACACCAGGTGGCAGAAGTAAGCTTTCCAGACACACCCATGTGTCAAGAGCACACATTTTCAATGCCTTTCCCACATTCTCCCATAAATTCACTGCTTCTTGTTGACACACACAGTGCTGTCCATCTCCCCTATCAGAGGATTACTGAGCTGTCCACCATGTCTCCACCAACTCTGACTTTTCCCACACAGCAATCTATCACCTGGAGGAGCCCTACCACACTTAGAGCTGGCAACCAGGTAAATTTCAGGTGCCTTTAATTGTAGTTTTGTGCCATGTGCACTATACAGGAAGCCCTTGGCTGATTATACAGTCCTCAACCACTTTATAAAGGTAATTTGGTCCTGGAAACCCTTTATAAGACAAATTCTCACACCTGAAATTACTATTAGTTTCAACAGCAAAAATGCTTAATCACTCCTCAGCCCCGAAACAGTTGCCCACGAATGATGAATTATCACTAAATACCATTAAAATGAAGACAGTTACTTCAGTAGTTTAACATTAGTTATAACAAAACATAAGGCAGTTTTCCCTTTATATATTATTTATAATTACAGTATAGATGTCTACTTGGGCTTATTCAGCTATTTTTTTAGCTATTACATAGTGTACACTTATACAGTCACAAACAAAAGGTACATACTGTGGAAGTGCCGAGGAGGAAAATATGAGTGCCACGACTGCTTGTATTTTTGCGCACAGTTCAGTGGCTCATTCAGTTCTCTAATGTCCCGACATATTCTTAGTGTCGAGTCCAAGCCTGCATTGTGGGACGTCTCTAGTTAGGCAACAGTGAACGAGAGTGTTACGAATGGGAGCCTCCTGCATGAGGTTCACTCGTGGTTTGTGTTCATTCTTGTACTGTCTATGACATTTTCTGGTCACAGCTCGCGAAGGACATTACCCATATCTACACCTAAGGTGCTATCATCTGCTCTATGCAAGGAGAATGCATCTAAGCCAGCTGAGCCAGAACCATTTGTAGAACTGAATTAATTCATCTGCCTTTAAAAATAGCAGTCTAGATGAATGTATAAGCCATGTGGCCTGACAGCTCTCATAAAACCACACTTATTAGAACTGCATGGTTAACATTTGACTATTAGTTACCCTAACACTCCTCTGTTTTAACATAAGCAGTACAGACATGACTTGCATGTTTCCACTTTGGAACATTTAATATAGTGGAGATTGCTGACAAAAAGTGCCTGGATCTGGCACAGTATCACAACTCTAAAAATTCACAGGAAGGCGTACATTTCTTTGCAGATTGCGCTACTTATACAGAAACCATGTGAAACACTTGGACTACTAAAAACATGACTAAATAATGCCAATAAACCATTTGTGCTCACCTGTGTTATGTATGATTGAGAAGGTTGCTTGGTTAGGGAAAACATTCACAAGTTACTGCTTGTCCCCTCTGGCGTCATGGTGACAACTAAGTTTACAGAGCCCCAACTCCTCACCTCTGGCACAGTTGCTTACATTTAACCTAAAGCAAGCTTGCATTATTACTCCAATGTAAACACCTATAACCATACACGAGACCTTTCAGACGAAAGGTGCTGTTGCTGTATTGCAACGTGCAGCCAGAGACAGCATTCATCACATCTGACTTTTCCAGCCTATCTGTGTCACAGGACAAAGAGCACAGGCGTGGCCTGCTACACAATGAGGTGCATTCTCCATGTCTGGGTCCTGCTGCCACCTTGCTTTCTCTGTGCATATAATAGCTGCTTTCTCTGGCAAGAGCAAGCAACATGCACCCACCTCACTCGCACATCCCTTCCTCCTCCACTTCTAGTCCCTCCCTCACTTGATTCAATGCAGCCAAACTTTGTTTACGGTTTCCTTCTTTTCCAATCCAAGGGGATTTCACATTGACTCACACTTGAATTTAACATCATTTCTTACTCCAAACCAAAGTTTTTCCATCTCTAGTATTTTTTTTTTTTTTTTTTTTACAGCATTCATCATTTTCACAGAATCTAATCTGCCTCTTTGGGAGTAAGAACACTGAGTGAACTTTGGGCTACACAAAAAAAAAAAAAAAAGACTTTGTTGACAGGTAAAGGAAGTGTCTCCTAGGCACTAAAATGTTGTTTTTTTTCCCTGGGCACTGGTCAGGGCAGTAAAGCTCACGTGAGCAGTCAGAGGTTGCTCAGCTATTTTGTTAACAGTTCATTATTACACTGAGGCTGATTCGACATAATAGGCAGCAAGTTTTATGCACTTTGAAATACAAACATGCTGACAGTAACTGTCTCAGCTTTAGTTGTCTCACATTCTCATACCAGCATATTCTTAGTCCATAACATATTGTAACACACACGCTAACAACCAATGCTGAAAGTGAGAGCAGGAATGCTATGTAAAATTCTAGTTAAAACCTAACACTCAGGCTTATGTGGCACCCTAACAATGTCTGCATCGGAATATCATGCGAGTCCAAATTTAAAAAAAAAAAAAAAAAAAAAAAAAAAGGAAACCCTAGGAGGTATTACCAGAACGGCACTTTTTTATTGTTAAACATTCCTTTTCAATGGTACTGTAGCGCAAACTATAGAGGACAACTTTTGGCTAATGTACAAAACAGGGCAACCTGCTCCATTTACTTCCTGGAAGAGGATGACCCTCAGTCCTATATGTGAAGTATCAGTTGGCAGTGCAAAGCGGAGTAAGAAGACAGACCCACCACAAAGGCATTCTTTGATGGATCGGAAGGCAGCCTGGCACTGCTCTGTCCACTGGACTCAACTGCACACTTTTCACCATTATCCGCGAGTCCGCTCATGCTTTAGCGGCTTTAATATGGCTCTGCGGTGCATCAAGTGCACTTGCCAGTCATGGCTAAAAATGATTATGATGTCATCCTGGTAGGTGGCAGCACATGCTGTGTGGGGCTGAAACCTTCTTGTCCATAATTTGCTGGAAAATGTTTGGGGCCCCTCATGCCAGTGTTAAACTGTTAATGTTTATAATTGCATATTTAGTTGATACTTTTCCTTAAGCAACTTTGTATGTATTGTCTGTACATTAAACAACCATTTACCAATTTACATAAAGCTGGATTGTTTTTACTGAAGCAATTCCAGGAAAGTATCTGGCTCATAGGTACTACAGCAGGTTTTGAAATCAGCACCTTCAGACTTCAGACTGCAAAGCAAGCTTAGCAACATAACGCTAACACCCGCTGAGATGAGAAGAGGGCAATGCAGCCAAACAGAATACAGCAATACCTCAAGTAATACTATATGTGTTTATGAACAATGTAGCAGTTAATGAAAGAGTGAAATAAGAGAACATTAATACAGTATATTGCATATAAAATAAAAATAGATTAGTTAGACCTTTAATAAGTTTACTTTATGAATAGCAAATATAATTATCCACCCATTATTAGTAAGTGCTGTATCCTGGTCATAATCTCAGAATCCTAGGACATTACACTGTGAAACTATACCCTGGATGGGAAGCCAGACCGTCGCAGGGTGGCCACGCACAGAGTTATGCACACATGCACGCTATGGGTAATGAATAGCGACTAATAACCTGAAACACATGTCTTTGGACTTAGGGGGACCAAAAAACCTGAGCACTTAGAGGAAACATACAGTCACAAGGTGAACATGCATACTCCACAGACACTGAGCCAGATTCAGATCCACACCTGAACATTCTAAGTGCCCTCTCCACAATAAAATGACACTAAATCTGAATTCCTGAGTCCTCTTGTCCCACAAACTAGTTGTCACATTTCTTTATCAATTTAAACAGTAGTATCTATACTAGAGAAGTTTAGGATAAATTCCTGTCTCAAAGACAATACAGCAGAGAGAGGACTGGGATTTGAACAGACAGCCACTTGGTTACAAGTCATTATTATTAACCACTACTATACTCACCATCTCATAACAAGACTGCTGAAAACTTCCTTGATATTACCCAGGTTTTTGGTTACATAGAATGAAAGGAGACACACTCATGAGAAGATCAAGATTTGGTGATACTTGGTGTCGAATTTGCCACTATTTCGCTTACATTTACACTACATTGGCACACTGCTGCATCACAGATTTTAATCATACAAAATGGCCTGACAACATTCTTTCTGTTTCTGAGCTGATCAAAATTCCAAGTACAGTGCTAAAACAGTTCAGAAGGCATTGCTGAGGGGGGTAATCCTTCAGTTCTTATTGCTGCTACACTCCTCTGTGTTCATTGGCAAGTGGGATAACCAAACAGGACTGATGGACAGGTCAAAAAGGACAGTAAGGGGTGGGGTAAGGGATTCCCTACATTCTGTACAGAATCCATCAATTTGGACCAGCTGCTCTGCACCGTTAGCTCCTGTACTTTGGCAGTGTGACCTGAGGTCAACAGCATGTTGAGACTTGTGAGGCAGTGGAACACCCCTTTCCCTGAAGACTGATGCCATTTTTAATCTCTTTGCTCAATGGATACACCAGGCACACTGAAATGGAACTGGGTCACCCTTATGCTACTCTGTGTAGGGAGCTTCCCAACATGCACTGTGATGCACTCACATAAACATATATTTAGGAATATTTGCTTGTTGAACAGCAATCCAGCAAGGTTTTTTGCATGCACTAACCATGCATGCATGGTGGGGTGAATCAGATGTAGATCATCTGATACGGTAAGTAGAAATTTGAATGGTGTTACTGTACATGCACACACTAAAGCACACTGACCATGAAAACCAGCAAGTAGTGCGGCTAGAACTGCCGTATGATTCTAAAGACCTGGGTTTAAAACTCAATATTTTATAGCAGCCCTGAGCAAGATACTTGTACTAATACAGTAAAATTTACACAGATGTATATATGGCTAAATTGCAGCACAATACTGTTTGCCATGTTAGAATAATACGGTCACTTAATAAGAAAATATCAATATACAGTACTGTGCAAAAGTGTTAGGCATGCAACTTCAATGTCTGTTGAGAAGTACAGGT
>UFQX01001558.1:0-25107 GCA_900497675.1 Arapaima gigas | reverse complement strand
TGGAGTTTGTCTTTGCATTAATTGGAAAGGACAGGTGCTAGAAAACACACATTGTCCATTATCCTGAAAGCTCCTGAAGCCACACTGAAAGCAGGGGAAATACGTATTAGTTATACAGCCCTTTTAAGGCAGCTAATGAGCCCAGCTTAAGACTGACACCCTCCACCCCACAACCTATCACACATATAGTAATGTGAGTCGTGACCTCTGAATCAAATTTGTGGTTAAATCTATAAAGGTGGTGTGTTTTCCTGTGTGAGACAGAGCAAGAGAACTCATAAGAGCCTTTGGTTCAAAATGCAGTACCAGATTTTCCATCAATTTCTTGCATCAGTTGCTACGTAAGGCAAATGAGAGAACTCACTCTACAAAAACTAAGGCACTAAGATTACACTAAAAAACAGACACTTCACAGTAAAGCAGGCCATTCAACACAAACCCAACAGACTTTCAACTTGTCAAAAAATTTTAAGCAAAAAAGATAACCATGCATTAGTGATGTAAATAAAACGGTCGCTCAAAGAAGTTCTCAAGAACTTCTAACAAAACCCTAAGCAGACATTTTCCCCCCAACAGCTCCTGTGTTAACCATAAAGTCTTTAAGGAAAGGCAAACTGTATGTACTTGACTGTATCTACCGATTAAAAGCAATGCTTTCTTTTTGACCTCCAGCAGACAAAATGGAACAGTTATTTCCCTTTGGTTTTCTTCACAGTGGTATCAGTCTGTTTTCTATCTCTATTACTCTTCTGCTCTTGCCAGCATCATTTGCCACAATGTTTTCATTTCCAATGATGGATGGCAGAGGAATTGTAACTAAGGATTAGAGATCATCTCTGGGAACTGGAATATCACCCATGGGAAGGAGGAGGGTGTCCTGGCTGGGAAACAGGTTTCACTCTCCCTTGTCACTAGGTGGATAAATATGAACTCTTTGTATTAATGCAGTTTCACCAAAAATAAAATATTTACATGAGCCACAATCAGAAATCTAAGCCACAGCTATAAATACATGAACCTTAAGATATCTTCTACCTGCTTTATATAGAAATACAATGGCCAGTGTAGGTTTGACACATCAAAGCTGTATGGACTGTCCACTTCTGCAGTGTGTACTGTCATCTTCCAGGGTGGGGTTTGATACTCAGAGATGACCAGTACCAGATTTTGAAAGGACAAGAAAGACCATTGATCAATCCCATTTTTTTCTGAAATCACAATGTTTTTCAACTTATTTAAAAAAAAAAAAAAAAAAAATCAAATTCACTCACTGCATGTAAAAAGATAAAACTTTCTAATTTGTTCTTTTGTATTTCTTGACTGCACAAATGCATGCTGACACGTTACCATTGTTTCAATTTGGAAACTTTAAAATATTAAAGTAGCTATTGCTGCCATTTTTCTCTGTCAGACAAAGCACATTTCAGACCACAGGAAAGAACAAGAGGTCAGTGAAGCTTCACTGCAGCATTGATCAAGACCTGATCAATTTTTAATACCCAGCTGTTAAACAGATCTGCCAGCCCAAAGTTGGACCAAAGTCTTTCAGGGCAGTTGAAGCAGGTGCCTAGAATAATCAGTTTTGAAGTATTTAGACATTTCTTTCATTTCATCTGAGTGACAAAGTGTGGACTAAGAACATTTTTAAAACTGTATTAAACACAGCTCCTGTTCAGTTCCTCCATCATCATGAAACTCCTTCCTGCAAAAATGCCAAGCCTGACCAGAACATTTTTGCTCAAAATGAAAACTGAAATGGTAAGGAAAGCAGTCACTAATGAATGTGATGCTCCCACAATGGTCCTAAATTGAAACAGTGGGGACCAAAAAAAAAGCTTATTCGGCATACTCAGACAAGAGCTTTTTCTTGCCATTGTATTTCTTCTCACCACAAACTATGTTGCAAACAAAGATCCCCCCCATGTGAAGCATTTAACCTTGATAATGATGGACTCTGGGCAGCAGTACCTTACAAAGACATAAAAAACTGCTTTCACTTACAAATGTTAGCCTGCCTTGTAATTCTTTATGGCCAGAAACCATGTGATTAGAGATAGAATTCTCAAATTATTCACAAGTAATATCACCATTTTCTTGACCAAAGGATAATCAGGTGGCATCACTTTCTGCATGCTGTATTTAACTGCTTTTACCAATGAAAGGCTGAGTAATCTGAATGGAGCAGCTATTTAAACCAGTTAGCTGTTATTATGAAAGTATCTTACACATTAAAAAAATAAATATATAAATCCTTTTCCCCATTTCCACCTACATTTTATCATGAATATAAAATGTCCTATGTTCCTTTCAGACATGGACACAGTTCAGTTATTCTCCCAAGCTCCGCTAGTCTTAGTTCTTTCAGTGCGCAAAGAGGGAAATCCCACTGCAAAATTTAAATCTCCTCCATTTCAAAAGGTATCGACTGAAATCAATCCTTAAATCAGCCAGTACTGAGTTTCCATTGCCTCCCCTTTAAATAGCTAAAATAACTTGTGCAAGCATTATGAAAAAGAGATAATTCCATTGGTAAAGATTTTTTGTTGTCTTTAAAGTCAGTACAAAAAGGTTTTCCTACCCTTCACATTTTTAAATGGTCATTTAATTTCAGAAAATGGTATCAGTTTAAAAACAAACTGCTATAATTCTAGACAAATACATCCTTACAGTTTCATATACTGCCAATTCATTTAATTTATTTATGAGATTTATGGAGACAATAATGCTTGAGAGTAGTTATACTGATTAAATGTCACTTGCTTAAGATTTCTGATAAACTGTAATTTCAGTATCTCCTAATCAATACAATGTATTATTATGTGATACATACATTCCATATGATAGATGGATGCACATTTATGTTAAGAAAAGGTTTTGCAACCTACTTTTATTTCTACATAGGAACTTGTGCATGGAGTAGTTAACAGCCTTATTTTTGTTATATCATAAATCTGCCATGCATCCACACAAGTCATCGGTGGTTTATATGGCAATCTTAATGAAATCAAGAAAGAGAAGCAGAGATAGTGCAGGAGGAGACCAGGCCTTAAAAATCTACATACATAAATAATAAATTTTATATATATATATATATATATATATATATATATATATATATATATATATATATATATATATATATATATATAAAAAAATTAAAAAAACATTTTTCCACACTCGTAACACTACAGCAAGACCTCCCTGGCTTACTTATTCATCTTCGCAGCAAACAGCTGTTTGGAGCACCTGCCTGACAGCTGGCTGCACGTATGGAAGTCATACTCGCGTATCCACAGAGCGCCTACATATTAGTGCCCTGGAGGTTAATGATTCATGGAATTACCTAGAACTGTGAAGAATTATCCCCTAGGGCATTCCTCCAGTGTGATACAATAGGCAAATAGTCCAACTAAATTATAACTTATCTCACCTCTGGTTCTTCTCGAGGAGTGTAGATAGGAATGATTTTCTAACCTTTTATACTGATCAATCAAATGTCTGAAATGTCACAAGTTTTAAATGGCAATATTCTATTATCATGATTAAAATAAGGGCACTTATATAGTGGCATGAACATATTAACTGACATTTATCATACAAGCTAAACCTGGAAATATTTAATATTCATACTTGCAAATCAGCAGGTATTTTAAAGTGAACCTCGTATCAGAGAACCTAGACCCTGTCTGTGAATGAATACGTCCTAACAACAAAAATCACAAGCTGTGTATCCAGTATAGATCATTTTAGACAGTCTATTGTCTATTATTATTATTATTATTTTTGGCCTCTGTGTTAATTTGAATACTGATCAAGACCAAAAAGCATTTAAATTTAGGCACTTTCTTGCACACAACCTTGTCTAAAGGCAAATCTTTTCACAATCTGAAAAAAAACTAAAATAATTGTTCCGCTTTTTGTTTTGTGTCTAAAACAAATGAACAGTAACTATGCTTTCAAATACAAAAAAACCACTTTCATAACATTATTATATAAATTGCACACATATGTTGTGGGGACATATCCCTGATAGTTACACGTACTGCTCTTTTTGTGATTTTATACGTTGTCTCTCTTGTTAGAGTATAAAATACAGCGTAGCTCTGAGAACAAGAGAACACCTTTTCCATTACAGCACGGGCCAGTGTCACAGGGTGGGTGATGTTCCTCACAGAGCTAACTGCTCCAGCAGCCAGTGTCTTGCCGTCCATGATGATGGCGTCCAGCTCCACCTCACCGTCCATATTCAGTACTGCACCATATCCTGCAACGATACAGCCCTATTCACCAAAAAGTCAGACACCTTTGGCCTTGAGCCTCCTATAGAAGCACTCCCTCCCAAACTACAAACGCACAGAAAAAAAATCTGTCCTGTCCTACCCAGCATGGGCTTATTTCCGTGGACATGGTATTTGAGGCCACAACTAGGGGTGGGGGGGCTGGCAACCTGTGATGCAATCCAGAGAGAATTGAGAGATTTCATACCTGTCATCTGGGGCCAGATATTTAAAGGTGAAGAAAAAAATTAATCACCACACCCTCATTAAACAAAACGGGTTGCAGGCTTTAAAACATCAACCATCACTTTGCATCCATTCTACCTGCTGTTACCACCAATTCTATGGCTGTGCATTTCCATACCTCGCAACCTTTGGTCAGATCTCATGTGAACAACTCACCTGCAGTAAATTTAGGGAATTATTTGCCAACTCAGAGGTAATGCTTACCCCATAAATCTACACAATATACTGTATTTCATTAACAAAAACTGTAAATGATTTACAGCTTTCTTTTGGTCATCATACTTGAATGCAAACCTAAAAATATCAAAGATAAAGGTATATCTGAGCTGCTCATGTTCTCAGCCAAGTGTAGATATAAGGTTGACTGGGCAATGATATCGAGAAGCTGTCTTGCCTGACAGTGCTGGACTGGTCTTAGACCAAATACAGCTGGCAGGTAGTTGATCACCTGTCATGACCGCAGAGGGCTGCATCAGAAGAACTCTAGATATTTCAGGAGATATAATGCATCAAAGCAATCAAGCAGTGATGACAAAAAAGAATTTTTTGGCAGGCTGGAGGAGAGGGGATGCATAATATCTCAGTACTTGCCTCCAGGGGTCCATGCAAGTGATTTAATCCTCAGTTGAGGCCAACTATGCAACAGAATGAGCTAAAGACCAAGTTCACCAGATGCATGCCTAGTAGGGAAGACAGGGGTACAGGTGACAAACCTCACTGATATGGGAAGGCTCTTGAGCAAGTAACCAGCACCTAGTACTGATAACTGGGCACAAATGCCTAGCAAAGAATCCACTCTCATTTAGACCACTGGCAACATCAGAACACTGGGCCACCACCACGGTTCAGGCAAGGCCTCAGACCTAAACAATTTACTCAGTTCATCATCATGGAGTCAAGGAGTCACGCATTATACATTCTTTCACAAAGATTTCAGCGTAAAAAAGTCAACAACCTTTAAAATAACTTGTCTCTCACAAACATCAAATATAAATACAGAGCAATTTTCAACAAAGGGTCACAAAACATGTAACACTGTCCTCTCACAATTATGATGAGGTCAAATCTAGGCCACAGTGTGCTGTTACCATTTTCCCCTCATATTTGTGGTAAGATTCCTCTGGATGCTCCGATTTCCTTCCAAAGCCCAAAAAAATGTGCTTCAGGTAAATTGGTGATGCTGAATTGCTCTTGGTGTGTGCATGCATGAGGGAATGTGTGTGTTCAATTACCCTGTGATGGACTGATATCCTGTCCAGGGTGTACCCTGCCTCAAACCTTATGTTTCCAGAACAGGCTCTGGTCCACAACATCTGTGTACTGGGCAAGCAGTTCTTAGTAATTAAAAAGATTGAGCATATCTTTTTCATATTATCAAGCATTTTGAATTAAAAATATGCTTTCTACCTTGCTTACTACACTTATTATAGCAATATCAATGAAGTCTTTTTTGCTTTCTATATCAGCAGTCATACATTACACCATGTGAAAGTCGGAGGATATCCAAGTGTGTCTCGTTACTTTTCCCATACAGGTGGATTGCATTAGCTGGCTATTAATCAGCAGCCATCACTCAGTGCACAGTGTATAAAATTGTCAATGAAGTGCTGCTGGGCCATCCGGTGTGCCTAAGGGCCCACACAGTTCTGCCATTTCACCCACTGTGGCAGGCAGCCGTCACAGGCGATGTGACTTGTTTTGACCCTGCAATCCGATGATTATCTGAAACGTCTCACTGCCTTCAAGGCTGTTGTTTAAGTAGCGCAGGAGGAGTATGAAATGACATACAGCCCCACCAAGAGACTCTGAGACCTGATTTGTGGTAGATGGAGTCTCATCACTTTGACTTGCATAGTTTTTTAACAACAAAAGAGAACAACATGTAAATTTATAAGTACACAGGACTGTCTGTACAAAAGTGCTGTCATAAAGCCTATTGTAATTAAAGGAACACATTTGCAAAATAAACATCTTTTACCAACAGTATATGTGTATACACTGCAAATACGGAAATCACAGCAGCTTATTACTTTTAACTCGGCTTAGGTCTGTTAAATTAATGGACAACAGGTATCAAGAAGGAGCTTTCAGAGACAGAACTAAAACCAAAAGATGCTCTTTTGATTCGGAACACAACACTGGTGACTGAAGTTTTGTACCAAACTTACACTGTATTTATTATTTAACTTATTATTGTATTGTATTAGGGTTGTACACTAAGTTGATTAAAATTATATACAAGCATACGTTCAGTTGTGTCAATTCAGGGCAAGTACTGTAACTCTCAAAGCACGTCACCTGCATCAAATGCCGGGTCATCTTCTAGGCTTCTCACAGCCACTTCCACAGCATCCAGTGCACTTAGGCCACTTTTCAGAACAGAGAGGCCTTTTTGAGCAGCTGCTTTCACCCCGGCTATGCTCGCTTCGGTCAGACTGTCAGGGATGGCCCATGCACCGCCGTGCACCACGATGACGGGTTCCATGGCTGTGCTGAACAACCAATAAACACCTACACTAACACATATGAGCACAAATCATAAACACATGACCCAACAACGGACATCACAACCACACTGCATGGACAGTGAATGAAGGAACATGCCTTCATGGTTTTGCAAATATGGCCTGGTATTGGGGAAAAATTTCTAGCTTTGCAATTAATTTCCCTTAAGGAGAATATGAAGAGCTCCTGACACCTCCATTATGTGTTTGTACTCTATTAGAGAGAACACCTCAGACAGTCCCACAAACAAGACCTTTATCTACCAGTGTTTCAAAGGGAAGAGTGCATTTTTAAATTTTGACTTACTAATACAATTCTACATTAGTAAATCAGAAAAAAAGTTGTTTTTAATAAACCAGGTGTCTCAGAGAACTGAGGCTGCGTATTTTAAATTTTAAGATGTATCTTCTTCTTGGGCATTTACACATTTGCACTTCAGCCGCTAAAATATCCAATTTAGTAGACCGAAATGACGTTTACATTGATAGTAAATGACTTCATTACAAAATAATTATTAACTTAGAAGTGAAACCGATTTCGTCAGCATTAATAGCAAAGAAAAGTCAATACTCACCAACTCTTACATTCCGTTGCGGCAGTAACCGCTGGCAGGCAACTGTGAACTCGCGTTCATGTTTCCAATGGACGCGAGTTGACCCGCGCAGCTGATCCGACCAACGTGCCAACCGGAAGTTAAAGGGTCGAATGTTTTAGAGACAGTCACGGCTCACTGTGCTATAGTTCTGTGGGCGGGCCGTGTCATGGTTCTGTTGAAGTCAATCATGCCATGCAAGACTAAAGCTCGAATTCCCACTACATTATCTCCAGAGTCCTGTGTCAGTAGCATTACAGACGCGGATCGTCATGTTGGGTTGAAAAGTGGAATGGCAATGAGACGGACTTGGGCGGAATCGGGAAAAGTCGCTGGGGAACGAAGAGCGCCTAGAGGAGACCGCGACGGCAATAAAAAGCGGGTCGGCGGAGTAGCTGTTTTCACTTAGCGGAAGCGGACCCGCTGAAGCGACGCCGAGTAAGGGTACCGAGACCAGGTGCGGTAGATGCATGAAGCCGACGACAACGGGCTGAGTGGCAACCTACCTGGGCTGAGGTGGCTGCCTGTGGTTCCCCGTCCTTATATCAATGGGAGTGACAGACTCCCCACTGTGTGGACTGAATTTTGATTGCTGGGGCATTCGACTCTTAAGAGGGAATCGTGGCTCCCATAATACCTTGTATAGTGTACATGGTTAATTTGTCCAACCATGGTAAGAGGTCTAGAGCTGGCAATGACCCTGAGGCTGTGATCTTCATGCTATGGTTCTGTGGGTGAGTGTATTGTGGTGCTTGTTTAGTGCTGCTGTGAGTCAAAAGGTATCGCTTCTCGGCCTTTTGGCTAAGATCAAAGTGTAGTATCTGCTGTGAGTCAAAGTTTATGTTTCCACACCTCTGTCTTCAGAGTATCTGTAGCATTGCCTGGTGTTGGGTTTGGGGTCCCTGGCCTTGCACTCCTGGATGGTGGTGGTTGCGCAGGTTCTCAGCGAGACCATTCACATCTCACTCTGATCACTCATCTCCTGTGACTGCTGCACCTTTTGCACCTCCTCACATGGTTTGGCTGAGCTTTGTGCCCTGTTGTCCCTCCCTGCAGTTATCTGGGGGCCCTAGGAGAGCTGGCCCACCTTTGCCAAGTGAAGGCTGCCTTGCAAACATTTTCCTCTTGTGTGGCACGAACACTCACCCAGTGCAGAGTCTTCTCTGTCAAAATCCCATTCACACGCTTGCTTAGACTGGGCTCTCAGCAATTATGTGTACAGTGTTCATACCTCTTGCAGTGCCAATAGATGAGCGCTGGTCTATGCCACCTAGGTGCCACTCCACCATCACACCATACAGCATCGCTATCCGGCACTGCTTATAACCCCATCACCCTACACTCGTCCTCATCACCCAGGATGGTCTCTGTGCGCTACGCCTCCTTCAGGCTGATGGGAGCAGTGAGATTCAGCCTTTAGGGCTGTACTGCTGGAGCTGTTCTGGTGCTAGGTCTCCGAGGAATGTGTGCAAGGTATAGTCCTCCTGCACTTCCAATAGATATGCTGGGTAAGTATGGTTTGCCAGAATTGAATGTCTACCACCAGCACTCCCAAGCAGTCTTCTTTATCACAGCATCTTTGCAGCAGGAACTTGGGGTAGCAGAGCAGCATTTCTTGTCGCCTAAAACAGTGCTTCAGGGTAGCCATCAGCACAAAGGCCCCCAGTGGTCAGGGCTAACTTCCAACAGGACAGTGAGTGCTTGTCCCTCTAGCGCCAGTCCCAGCTGCACTGCTGCACTAGGCGCCGTCCAGCCATCGCACCATGCTACTAGTTGGAGCTGTACTTTAAATAGCTCCCAGGGATCGGCGCCCGATTTACAGCAAGAGCCCGTCCGCCACTTGCTTCCACAAGAAACAGATTTCAATCTTGCAGTTTGTACTTTTCCAACATGCCAATTAAGTCCATCTTGCTGCCCATCCTTCTATTGATGCCTACGTAGCGATCCACGTCGGCAGTGCTGTTAACACAGGGTTCTGCCAACAAGTTGTGGGAACTCATGCTTTATTTTTGGGTGGCGTGACAGACAGCAGCACCACCAAAAAAGCATAATGATACATCTTGCCTACAGAATACAGCCTCAGGGTCATTGCCAGGCCTAGATTTCTTACCAAGATATTACTAGGTATATTATTAGATGAGACAAACCCCTGATGAGGCCAGACAAGACCAGTGCTGAGACCAACACAAGACCATGTTCCTGGGAGCTAAGGACAGCTCACCTGCACATCAGCATCACTTTATTCAGCTTTCACTGTCCTACGCAGTGTTGTCCTTACTAGTATAGTCTGTCTTAGCTGCTACTACTGGCACTATTTTCTGTGTGTAGAATACCCAGGAGGGGTTGGCAGCTGCAGGCATTTGCACTCCCAAAGGTTTATCTTTTTTCCCTTGCCTCCTATTTGGAAGTTTTGTTTTCTTCTCTGCCGTTGCTGGCAGGCTTACTGTTTTGCACTTATACCTGGTATCATTGCTGTCATTAACATTTAACCTGTATCTATAGCTTCATTATCTACCGGTTTGCTGTTTTTAACAAACTATTCATCAACTTTTTTTGCACCTCTTTGCAATTGAATATACAGATGTATATTTTATTTTGGCAATGGGGTGTTTAAAGGAAAAAAACATTGCAGTCAATGCAAGGCATTCATCTTGTGAGGTTTTGTTTAATTGGCTGTAGCATGCTTTTAACCCAAATAACATGAGGTTGGGTTTAATAATGCTCTGTATCACAGTTCAAAATTTTTATTTATGCTGCTGTGCTGATGTTATGACTGGAATGCAAATGGGACAAAAAACTTCTTGCGAATCAAGGAGCATTTTCTCAGCATGCAGCAGCAGGTTAAAAAAACCCTCCAGAACATTTTCAGGGCAAAGATATATTGCCACTGTGTTCAACAGAACCTAATAATCTTGATTTTAAGGAAACTGCTATATTGCAGTAGAGGAACAATACAAGAAAAGCAAAAACATGACTAACAGTGTTACCCCTGAGTTTAGCATCAGATGATTTCAAAATGCAGTTGTCTGGCATTGTTCCCACCTTTGCACCCACATTCATCATTTGAGGGTAATGGATAGGCTATGCACCCCAGGCTACATCTTAGACCAACTTCATGATTGCTGAGAATCACAGTCACTGCTAATTTTAAGTTCCATATAGATCATTTAGTCAAATAAAGTAAAACAGGCTGGTAAGATTCTGCATATTGATCAGCAGAGTAATCTGTTTTTCTGACTGCAGTGAGAGAGAGGACCTGCAATACTGTCCTTTCCTTCATCATGGCTGTATAAGAAACATCTCATTGAGCTAAATTTAATTTATAGTATATCACAAATCACACTTTAAAAGCCTCATTATATTTTGTCCTTTTACCTGAATGATTGTACAACTTAATTTAGTTTTATGAACAATAAAAAAACAATTGTCACCCTCACACTTGCTCTTATAACAGCTATCCCTGAAAACATATATAAAATTGCACCTTTGTATGTGTATATTCCCTTATCTTTAATATCACTGTTACTTTAATCCATATCAATGCAACTTTAAATCATTTCTGCTTGCTTTAGTTTTTCCATTATTCCCTGAAATGCAAAACTAAATTTTTAGTAGCTCTCACCCAACATTAAAGCATTGTCACTTAAAATGTTTTCCTTGTAAAATTGTATACCCTGGGCAACTTCTTTCACTCAGTTACATTCAACAGCCATACTATGACAGTACATGGACACATATTACCATGGGAATATTTTAATAAATTTAAAAGTGTGAAACAAAATAATTGAAGATGTATACTGTTTTTTTTTTTTTTAAATCTATTAAAATTTGTGCCATATTACATTTACTTTTTTATCCTGTTGGAGGCATTTGTTAAACACTGTGACAGGTCTAATTAAGACTCTCATGTCGGAAATGCCAGCAATGCCATTGTCTTGTCTAGATGTTTCGTACTGCCATTTAGAGGGAGCTGCCAAAGCTGACTCTCTGCCAAAAGCAGTAACAAGGATGACCGGAATCAGCCTTGGTCAAAATAAGCTTTAACACTGATGCGCCATCAGAACGTTGCCTTTAACTGTTTTCTAATGCAATCTGTAAAATACCTGCTGTGATATTGAGCTTGGGGCAACAGAGCCAAGGTCAGTTATATCTATACTTTAAAGTGGATTTATTGAGGTATGTGCTTTTTGTTTTTGAGTTTTGCTAGTGTACGTGTCTGCACCAACTTGTAGTCATTTTTGTAACCATAGGACGTAATTTACTAGGTCACTTCATGCTGAGTTCATGTATTAAGGAAGGGTAATGCACGATACTGTATAAATTTCAATGAAACCAAAGCCAAGATGAGATGAGTTTTATATATTGATTTCTAGTCGCTGCTGTTACCATCCAATCAATCATGTCTGCCCTTTGTAATATTGATTACTGCATATAAAATTGTTAGTTTTATGTTCATGTACAGTGAAAAGATATGGCAATACAGCAAGAAGCTTCTGGCAGTGAGCACATTTTTATGACTATTCAAAGGACAAAAATTGGAGATTAAATAACAGCTCCAATAAGCACTTCAACCTGTGATGCAGGCTGCATCCATGCCATGATGGCTGAAAAGTCAGGGAATATGGTACACAGTGAAGCCAACTTGTCTAAGATGTGACAGTAACAGGGATGAGAGAGTCAAATGATGAGATGTATAATACTTGTACAAATCGGCACATTTAATTTACAGATAATGGTGGTCCTTTACTAAATTTGCATGTTAGTTATTCTTGGGTAAATTTTCAATAGCCTTAGGTTTGAAATATCTTTCATCCATGTATCCATCAATCATAAATGACTGCAGGGTTGCGGCGGTTCAGAGCCTATACTGGAAACATAGGATTTGAACGTTCAAGTGTGAGCAGGATGCCAGTCCATCACAAGGCAGTCACAGATTATCATTCAGTCACAAAGTTTAAATTCATCAATTTGTCTAAAACATGCCTTTGGACTGTTAGAGGAAACTGGAGGAAGCACATTTGAACACAAGGAGAGCATGCAGGGTCTACACAAAATAGGCCAGATTCAGTCCCGTGTCTGACGACTTCCCAAGAGTTGTGAGGCATCCAAGGTATTAAGTTAGTTCTGTTAAACACTCCATTGACTGTATTTAACTCCCTCTCAACTGCTGATGTTACTCACTGGTAACAACCCAAGACAATTAGGAAAGATGCTTTTCAGCAGTCATAGTGCCTGTATTTCTTATGGTGATATGCTGTAATTAAATTCTGTAAATCCACTGCACCAGCTGCTGTTTGTATTTGGGTCATTGATGCAATCTATATATTAGTACACTACATAGTTTGAAGTAAACTAAGTTGAACGAGGACATCTAAGTTGAACGAGGACAACGCCGAATTGCGTCAGTAGTTTTTTTTTGGATTTGCGCGCGACATTTGGCCAGAACCCGAAAGAGGGACGCGTCGCGTAAAGGTCGGCGTCTGGACTGCGCGGCGAGTATTGGCGGGTCCCGGGGCCTGCGGACCAATCAGGCGGCCCAGAGGGCGGGGCAATCTGGTAAAAAGGGTGTATAGAGCAGAGCGCCGAAGAGACGATGGCCCCCGTTCTTTGCTCTTCGCCGGGCTTCTTGCCCTTTCTTTTCTTCTTCCTTTTGGAGACATCGCTGATTGGGGGTGGGGAGTGCCCACCGGTTTGTGATAAGACACCCCCAAATTTTGTTTGATCTCCGCTCGTCGTCTCACCTGGAAAGGAGAGGAGAACTGCCATGGATCAAGACAAATACCTGCCGGAGCTGATGGCCGAGAAAGACCCCTCCTTCATGCACGCCTTTTATGTATTTGCAGTCCTCTTTCACTTGTACATCAAAATAGGAACAGGAAAAAAGGTTATGGCAGGTATCCTTTGTTTACCTAGATTTTCTAGACCTGGTGGAATGGTGCGCGTTTTTGGACATCTCCGCGGAGGTTTAAACCCCGTTCAGACACTAAGAGACGAGAGTCCTCAGACAGACCGTTATTTCATCTTCTGTGCTGATCTACGCACCTTATTCTATATCACCTTATAGATAAAAAGCAGCACTTTTTATTTTATATATATGTGTGTGTGTGTGTGTGTGTGTGTGTGTACCCGCTTCCAAGTTGAAATTTGTGAAAATGCAGTGAAAATAGCACGATGACAATTTCTTTAGACACAGACTTAGTTAAGAGATGACTGTCTCACTGTTGTGATGTCAGCAATGACATCCAACAATGATACAAACTTAACTGTTTGTTTTTTGCTGATAATGTATAATAATTGTTTTACTAATGCTACATACTGTTGGCTGTCACTACAGAAAAATAACGACTTCACAAACTGATTAATGTAGAGCAGCAATTACAGTACAAACTGAAATATTTTTTTAAAAAATGAAACATGCCAAAAAGTTTTTAAAGTGGATAATTCTGACACAAATGATGTTTTTAGTTAAAGTTTCAGATATTCATGGTTTTTCACAAACCTTAAAGTTTCTATGAAGCCTCTTTCCATATATTGCACTCTTGCATGTATTTTATTCTTTTATTATGGAATTATGAGTGACAATGATAATAATACTACTTTTTTTCTCAGTTAGTCCATACAACAAGGATCTTTATCACTTTAATAAAGAAAAAAAATAATTTACCCAGTATCACAAGTCTGGGACTACTAAAAATAATACAAGCTGTTATTTAACCTCTTGAAGAAAAATTAACATCTTAGTCAAAGAATAGAAAAAATGATCAAGTATCCCAGATCTAGACTTTACTGCCATACCAAGCAAAGCTTGAAGGAAAATTGTTTTAGCACCACAAGGAAAAAAAGTTTGTTCATAGGTTCTATAACCATTCTGAAGTGTGTTTATTACATTAGGCATTATAGAACATTGGGATGTCATCAATGATTCAGTAAAGCTATTCAAACACACGTTTACTAAATGGCAAACCTATGCTGTTGGGAAGAAAATCAGAAATGGTATAGCAGTTTTACTGGCCAGGTCATTTACACCGTGTGTGATGTGTATGATGTGAGAAGGTGCTGGCAACATGCAGAACATTTCCTGCAATCTTTTTCAGCATTAGAAATATCTTAGAAATTGCTACTTAGTGTGGAAAGGATTTAAGGGACTGCTATAGTTGTGTATTAAGTTTGAGATAAATCATTTACTGGTGTTCTATATTTGCCAGCGGTAAATGCTTTGTTTTATTAAAACTGAATTAATGACTGTCCATGTAGGGTAAGTCTTTTCTAACTAAAATTGTGTGTCGTGGCCATACTTGGGTAGTAGTGGCAAAAAAAACAAAATTAAAAATCTATCATTTTTGTGACTTTGCTAGTTACACCCAGTTGTGTGTGAATAAGGATAATGTAGCCAAAGCCAAGAGATGCAATTTGGTGTGAAATAAATTGCAAATGCTTTCCTAACCTTAGTAATGGGAAATGAAATATGTATCATGTATTCTTTGTAACTGGCTGCTGTGTATTTCTGTCTTTAGCACTTAACCACTGGGTTTTGATTCCTTAGATTAAAAAGTATGGCAGGCTCCTTTGGCAGAAACTTGAATTCCAAATGCAAACTATGCCCAAAATAATCCAGTTTTAGGACTGTTCTGCACAAACAGTGCTTCCATTTCCTACCTGCTTCTAGGGGCCAGATGACTATACATTTCAGCTAAGTCTGAAATCCATTTCCCGTTAAATTTTAGAAATAATTAGCAGGTTCTAATCTTGCCCTGGACAGAGATTATATCTCATTTTCTGCATTAATGGGAGAAATCCGATAAATGGGATACTCAGTAATTTGCTTAACTCCAGTCAAAATTAATTAAATCAGCAGTGGACACACAAAGCTTAATATTGCAGCACTGCAAGCAAATTTTTTATGAGGTTATTCGGCACAATGTGAAGGGTGTCTTTGTCGAGGAAATCCAAGAGGTAACTAATGGAAGAAGATTTCCCCTCATCTCAAAGCTAGGTTTATTGTTTTATTTTATTTTGTTTGTCTATTTTGTTTGTATTTATTAGGAGTTAAATGAGTTCCTATAAAGAATCAGCATGTTGTCAGTTACCCATTATGGTTTACATATTCAGACCTCCCTGTATCTAATCTGCACCATATTATCATCTCATAACCAAGCTTCAAATCTCGCATGGCAGTTAAATGACATGTGCCTCTGGAAGACCATTCTGGAGATCATCTGGTGGCTGGAGGCTGTGCAACCCACCTGCACCCCCAGGATAATGAAAAATGTACTTTCATATTAAGGCAGACAGTGCACTGAAATTAGATTCCTAAGCAAAAATGAAACAAAGAATGGTGCAGATTGAAGTAAATATTAATGTCAGTTAAAAAAATGCAACATGAAGTAAATTAAAAAGCACATTACATTTTCATGGATTTTTTGCTCATGGCTTTCCAAAATAAAGCCTTTTGAGCCTTTTGTTTCCTGATACCAACAAGATCTTATCAGATATCACCCAGTCTAAAGTAGTGTGAGACCTGTTGTTTACATGAGACTTGCTGCTATCTATTTCTCAAGGGACTATCAAAGAAGTGAGTGATACAGGTCAGCCACAAGAAATTAGCTACAAAGCCTGACAGAAAACACAGGCAGGAAAAATGGATGGTCCATCTGCACCTACCACACTCTCCCAGCTGCAATTAACTGGAAAAGACTGGGATCTGGCCTCCCACTGAGGTGCCCAAATAGACCCACCCACCCAAAGAATTCTATTTTGCCACAGAACACTTGCCGTTTTCTGCTATCCTCCCAAGAAACACATAATTGAGGACAAACAAATTATTATGCCAACAATAATAATTATGGAAAAAAATATTGCAGAATATTTGCAGATTTATAAGCATTTCTCATTCCCATCGTTTTGTTGCATCTGCATACATTGTTTAATTGAAATGTGCCGTGCAAAAATGTGTCTGTAAGATCAGTGAACTTCAAGGTCAGCCTCCACGTAAACCAAGACCTCAAGGAATCCTCCCAAGATCTAGAAAGCTAATTGTCTAGTGTAATGGTGACAGTATGTTACTGGCTCATATGTTAGTGACGCATCTACTACCAAGATTATTGCAGAAGTCCAGAATTAAACAGAAAATAGAAAATGGTAGATATTACTATCATGGCTGTTGGATTTGATTGTTCTGCATTTTTACTACTAGACTTTGTCTCTCATCAAATGTGAACATTTGTATGACCAACTAAATAAAAATATTAGTAAAAAACAATGATTTTTTTGGTCAAATTCTATGAAATAGAAAAAAAAACATACAATTCTGCACTTGAGAGCCTGACAGTATTTTAGTCAGACACAACATTTTTTCAGTATTATCCTTTTTTAATTTGTTCCAGAATGGGCAATTCAAGGAGAAAGTTTCTGCATCACAAATGTCAAGCCAGTCACAATTCAAACAACAACACTCATACTGACAATAACAACCTTCTGTTTCATATCTGCATACAACCGTGAAACCAACTTAACAGAAATAGAAGTCCTGTGTTCTGCAATTTATTAATCCAGGTTTTAACCCAAATTAAACAATTACTATGACTCAATCAGCAGTAATTTAATCAAATGTGTTTTTACAAAATGGAGAAAATGCATATGTACTGAATACACTATAACATCTTCAAATGGATATAAAGCAAAATAAGCAGTACACTGTATGTCTAGTTAAAATAAACAGCACAGTATAAAAGCAGTAGAAACTCACATTTACATCTAAAGTTTTATGTGTTAAAAAAATTATAGTTTTAATAAATCGTGTTTTCCATCATTTTTCATGCCATACAGCCAGTTTACTATCTGGTATTCTCACAAATTTTATGATGATTAATTAATATCATGTGACAAGGTAAGGTTTTTTGCTAATGGTACTTCTTCACCTCACCATCTTTCCTCAGGTTGTCCCCTTCATACTTTTCAATTTTTGAAACAAAATTTATAACTTGACAACAGACACTCAGAACAAATCTGGAAGTAGTGTAGAGGTTACAACTGCAGCCTTGTACATGTGCAGGTTTGAGCAAGATACTTACCTTAGATTGTTCTAGTAAAACAAAATTACCCGGCTGTATGAATTTGTAAATCACTGCAGGTAGCACTGTTGTAACTTTGGAGAAAAGTGTTACCAAAATAAGTAAATGTAAAGGAAATATTTAATTTAAATGCCATTTGGTCCACTGGTCCATAAGTCCCCATCCTGCAAATCATGCAATAAACAAAGATTGTGGTCTCCATCACAGATGACTCAGAGACAAAGGTTTGTTAACCACAGTTCACCAAGCACAATTAAGTCAAATCTACTTTGACCTATGAAAATAATGCAATACTACTGCTGAGCACAACTACTTTGTTTGGCAGCCACAAGGAATATTTTCCACCCCAGTGGGAACTCAGATGCAAATCTGTGACCTAGAGACACACAGTGCCATCGTTTCTGTTTGAATCACCACCCACTGTTTCATGAAATGCAATTTATCTTCACTAATGATATTTTGTAACATGAATGATAGATACTTTACTGGTGTGGCAACATAAATACACACACATATGCTGTGGTTGTCCTTTATATTTATTCATTTACCTGACACTTTTTTCTAATTGATTTATAATTTTGAGAATTTGATTAATTTGATTTATAATTTGATTTACTAAGTTACAAGAAAAACTGTTTTCATTTATACAGCTGGCTAATTTTTTACTGGAGCAATTCAAGGTAAGAACCTCCAATCAAGGGTACCACAGCAGGAGGTGGGAGACAAACCCAGGTCCTCTGAGTTAAAAGGCAGCACCTCTAACCACTGTGGTACTTGCTGTTCTTTTGTTACATGTCTACTTAAAGGTTTTCAAAATTGCCCAAAAATCTCTGAATAGAATTGAAATTTTTGGCTGAAGAACTGATCTGTAAACTGTACACAATACCAGAACACCATGTTTAGCACTCAAGATGTATTCTTGAGAAACGGAGCAGTTAATAAAACAGCGCTATACGAGGTTATTAGTACACTGCAAGTTACATGTGTGTAATTCACCACCAATACTGTGTAAATGTGACTTGAAAACTGCCCATGTGCAACAAAGTACAAAATACCATATATCCTGTTTTTCCCATATCCCGTACCTGTCCTGTGAATACTTGGTGCATGTATAAGGAAACATAGCAGGTAAGAAGGTGCGTGCACATATACTTTCCTCATGCAGATGAACTACTGTTACACTAGGTAAGTGGGTGGGCAACAACCCCTGTACTTTTGATTTTGATAGGATAGCTTAGTGTAGTCTGGTTTTTCATTTTGTGTGGTTCATTAACAAAGCTAGAGGAATATCACTAGCCTAGTGAAGGTGTGTTATGTTTTGCTCATTTCTTTAGTGCCGTCAGATTCGTTTCCTTGATAGCACTTGATTTTGTGTCATCCTTTTGTCAAGTCTTGTGTTCCAAACTGTTTGGTGTGGAAACAGTAAAACTTGCTATTAATTAGCATCATAGCTAGCCAGGCTGGTTTTGTTTAATTTTTGGTTTGCTGTGCAACAACACCACACACCGAAACCAAAGCGAAGAGCAATTAGACAGCTTTTAACATCAACTATTTCGAGATGCCAAAGCACTCCTGCTTACTAATCAATATGAAGGAAAACGAGATTTCATCTGTTTGATTGGAACAACGCTGAACCTGCAAAGACTGTCAGCAGAGATCCATTATCTTTGCTCAAAAGACAATTGCATGAGTGTGAAGACAATCACCACTGGAGACGGAATTGGGCTTTTTGTCATCCAAAGGCCTTTTGTGGCTGCCTTCCATGAGTGTTGTGATTACATGAGGGCCTCCTGACCTTGAAAAAATTAGGCACTTCAGAAAAGCTGTTGTAGGTCACAGGCTTGCGCTGCAGTTGTGGGGTGGGAGAGTGAATGTAGAGGCGATTGTTAATGTGAGGCAAGGTGGTGCAACCAGGGCAGTGTTGATGAAGCCACCACAAGAGTTTCATTGCGTCAGAGCCCTCAGGCTCTCAAACGTGTGGGAGCGGTGAAGGCAATCAGTGCAGGGGGCCGATGAGGGCGAGAGTAATTACCGGTTATCCACAGAACAATTAGCGACGACCTTGTGCAATCAGAACACACCGGAAGGGCAACCATTGCTCCAAAATGGGCAGAATCATGCCTTAGAAGTAGATGAGAAGCAGCTAAAGATTATTCCTTAAGTGGTGCTTTAAATTATTTGGAGGATTTCAATACATAATAAGCATCTTTAATGACTTCTCATATTCCTCTGTCTCTTTGCTTAGTTTGGTTATTCCCTGCACAACCAATGTAGTTAGAATTCCCATAAGTGACCCATATGTATTAGGGTTTTAGTTTCATGTAGTCACACTGACCATGAATCACACGATCACAGTCAAAGGGCAAAGGGCACGATACTAAATCAGGTGGCGTTTGTTGAGCAAAGTGCATGTGTTTGCGCCTTGGTTGCTTTCTCTGGGTTTCACTGGGTTATAACACCACGCTACTCCCATGACAGAATGTCTGAACCCGCAGTTAACCCAGCAGAGTTCAGCGCCCTGCAGGATGAGGTGGCGCGCTTGGGGGAGGTAGTGGAAGGTTGGCAAACTGTACTAGGCAACCTTTCACAGACTATGCACAAGCTTTCAATGACCATCCTCCACTTGTAGGGACTACTCACCACCCATTGTCCTGCAGCTGAGCTGCACATGGATCTGCTTGAGAAGTTTGAAGGCGCAGGGAGTTCGGGCCAGGGTTTCTTCACCCAGCTGAACATCATCTTTAAGCACCAGGCTGCACGCTGACCCACCAGTCGGATGTGGGTGGCTCTCCTGATTTCCTTACTGTCTGGGCAGGCCCTAGAATGGGCCTCCATGCCCTGGAAGTCCAATGCTGCTTGTTGTGGCAATTACACACAATTTAGGCAGCACTCCAGAGCATATTTGATAACCCAGCCAGTAAGGTGATGGCAGACTCCAAGCTGTACCACCTGAAGCAGGGGAACCAGTCCATGAGCCACTACACAGCAGAGTTCTGGACCTTGACCACCAAGATGATCTGGGTGTCTGCTGGTGTCTGCATTCTACAAGGGGCTGTCCAGCCACCTCAAAGATGAGCTCGCGGGGTGGGAGATTCAGTATAGTTTGCCACGGGATCTGGAAGGGGCTAGTCCAGCTGACTCTATGCCTAGACCAGCACTTGGTGACCCATTCTAAACTTGCACTGTGTACTTCATCCCATCATCACATGCACCATTTGTAATGGCCCTGTGGAAGAGCATTCTGTCTCTTCCACTGGCCCATTCTATCGAGGAACCCATGCACATGGCCTGTTTATCTCTAACCATGGCAGAGTGAGGACAGCAGAAATTGCTTCTTCTCCCGGAAATTCTTCTACACTCAGCAGTGTTACTGGGTAGGGAACCACGAGCTGCTCACTGTCAGGTGGGTCCTGGAGGAGTAGCGGCATTGGAGCCATTCCTGGTTTGGATGGACCACCAGAACCTGCTAGCCATCCAGCAGGTGAAACAGCTAGATTTAAATATGCAAATTTGCACATGCATACAGGTATATGTAGCCTGTAAAGAACAGCACCATTGTATCTAGTGGTCTGTATGGAAGAGTGCCACTCTGACTCACAAAGATAAACTATTTTTCCCAGAAATGTGAGGGCGAAGACAGAATAACCTGTGAAAATGTGTCACTACAGTATCTCCATGAATCCAGGCAACTAATAACTAAATACCATGATTTTCACCACATGCATTTTGTAAAACTTACAAATAGAGGCCCTAAAAGTAAAATAATCAAGTTTTATGTAATGGTGGAATATTTAATTGATCCTTTTGTAAGAATTCACCCTCACAGAAGTGTAAATTTAAATGATGAAGAGAATTATTGCTACCTTACATGTAGCTGAGACCTTTGTTAAAAGTAACTTGCACTGCTGGATTAATTAATTTAATGTAACTATGATTTACCCATTTGTACTGCATCCTGTTGTCACTGTATCAAATCTGGGAAAATACCCTGCTCACGGATACTACAGCTGGAGGGGAGCCTGCACTGCTGACCTACTGACCATCTCAAAAATTGAATGCAGTAAACTGATTTATTGTTAGCCATTATTTAGCTGATGCTTTTGTCCATGGTTCACTTACAACGTTAAATAAATTTACAATGATTTATGCAGCGTATTCCTGCAGTATCAACTCAGGATAAGAAGTTTGATAAAGGGTGCTACAGCTACAGACATTCAGATTGTAAGGCAACAGCTCTAATCACCATGGCACCTTCTGCCAAATGCTTGTACATAGAAGTGTACAGTACATATAGACCTAGAAGGACAATGTTAATAAATGGATACAATTAGAACTCATGGGACACCAGGATAGCCACACACCACAGGCAAGTTACAATGATCAATTAACCTGAAACACGGCTCTTTGGACTGTGGGACGATACCCACATAGATGTAAAGAGAACATGCAAACTAAATACATACTGAGCTGTATTAAAACCCACACCCAAACAGACCAGGCCATTGAGTTAACAACAGTAAATTAAACAATGGACTTTGAGGATAAATGCATATTATTTGTCGAACGTAACCCTCCTTATCGTGCCAAATATGAAGTAATGTCTGTTCAACTACATGTAAGATGTATACCACACTACTCCATAGTCATCAGAGAATGTCACAGACTGAAGTTTTAAATGCTTAAACACTGTTAATGATTGCTAATACGTAATCTTTATACATAAAATTTTGTTGTGTTTATATCATAAAGTTGCATGTTTCACAGTCAACTAATATTTAACATTCATTTATCAGAGTGCTTAACTTCTGCACAAAACGTCAAATAGTGTTAAAACTTCTTTAGGTGACAAGTATATGGACTAAAGAACAATAATGCTGGGAATAAGTAATGAAGGAAATGGTGACAATGGAAAATATCCTTAACCATGAAAAAATACCCACAAATTCCAAGTGCCCTCAAATTTTTGACTGATACTTTCCACTATGCTGGTGCTGAAAACTACTTAAAATATATAGCCTCCAATGATTCTTATTATTCTAATGTTTATTTGTAATTTTTGTTCTTGAGTTGTTTTTCCTCCCGAGTGCATGTGCCACATCTACAGGAATTACTACCTAGAATTCTTTGGCACAAATTGACTAAATACAAATCTTTAAAATTTCATGTTATTTTTAACTCATTGAAAGTGAAGTTACACCTTTACAACAAATACAAAGTAAACTATTGTTCCAGTTAAGTCTTTCATTGTATTTAGAACCACTCTTTCAAATAACTTTAATCAGAAGGTCATATTAATTTTACTTTTCAACTAAATCATTTACGTTCTGATGCTCCTGATCATATGAACTGCTTCTGTGAGTCTGTGCGAAAAGGTAAGATGTGTTGTGATTGGAAGATGAGTAGAACCTTTAATCCTTATAGTGTCTCATTCTGTCTTTGCAAAGGACTACAATGATGAGATTTGACAGGAGCAGCTGAGAGAACTCTCCTACTTGAATGGGTCAAACGACTCAAACCGCGGGAGGTGTGTTCGAGGGCGAGTTCTGCGGTTGACCTCCACAGCATCTACAAGGTACCTTCATCCAGACCACATGTTGTTTTCTTACTTCTGTGTCTTTAGAAACTTTGTCTTTCCATCCATTATTAATAACTTGATGTCACAGTGGTCTGGAGTCCGTCTGGAAAGAGCAGAGCACGAAGCAGGGTACAACCTGGACAGAACACTTTTATGGCCTGCCAATCACACACATTTGTTCAGGCATGCCTGTATATAGACATTGTACTCAGTTTATATTTACCATTTCACCTGAAACACATATTTTTGGCCTTATGGTAGACCGTTACATGGACCCAGGGATCACATGCAAATGGTTTTGCTGTACAGTAATGAATAGCTAGTTTTGGACAGTGCTGTGTTTAGTTATCTCCATCAAGGAGGCACCTGTTTTAACTCAGATGTTGCTAAAGTTCAATAACAGAGTCAAAAACCACTTCAAGGCGGCTGCTAAGTGAGCCACATAATTTTCCTGTTTAGATTTGTAATGACTTACTGCAACAAAAATATGAGGTGACCATGAATGCCATGGGTTACACTCCAAACTTTGTTTTCTACAAATTAAAATTTCATTTACCTGCATTTGGAAGCAGTGACTTTGGTGTAGTAATGAGCTAAGTACATGAATTTCAGCATGTGAATCTGGTTTGGCAGATACTCCATTGCGCAGGATTCTGTAATTAAGTCTAAAATGTAATATCTTTCATATATTATATAACAGTCCCGTAACAGTTATTTATGTTAGATAAAAGCTTGCAGTACCTCAGGTGCTGTTGTAACCAGAAATACAGTTATGTTGGTCATGTGTCACATGTGTCACATTATTCATATTTCCAAAAATGTCTTTAGGTTTTTAAATATTTTGGAACACTTCCCAAGGCAGCATTTGGCAGCTGTAAAGTCGTAAAAAAGCCAATAGAACTTGCAGGCACAGCAATCTGTGCTGTTGATAGCAGTAATATGAGTTAGGAAAGCTACCTTCCCAACCATTTCAGGTTTATTGTTTATTGTGGCTAATTGTCACACTAGACTGCTCATAGCTTCTATGAGACCGTCTGACTGTGTAGCCACTCTAGTGTCATATCCAGGGTGTAATTTCATAGCCTGGAACACAAATACTTCAGAATAAACCCCTAACTGCTTTAAACAAATGTCACTAGGATTAAATGGTGAATGATGATACTACGATGACCCATGTCAGCAGTGTTACTGACACAAGGCTCCAGAGACAAAGCTGTGGGAAGCAGAAAGGCATCTACACAGTATTATCTTGTTATAACATTTCAAATTTTTAAAAAATCCTGTTAATAAAGCTATAATATAGATGGGCTTCTCCTTCTCCTGCCTTCACTGAATTTAACTGTCTTTTTATGCTGTATTCCATGTTAGAGGGTGGTCAAAGGGATTCAGCACAAGTGTTCATTACAACTGCACACAATGAATCCCCATCTTTACTCCTGAGCTGTCAGTATCAGATTGTCTGATACTGATACTGCGGCTGTTGCTGTATGCAGGCACTGGTGAGGTAGTAGAAATATAATGCTGAAAGAGTTCTGCTGAAAAGGCTTCTCTGTTAATGGGAAGTCTGAATGAATTCCAAATGTCAGAGCATAATGTTGTGTAATTTCATATATATTCATGTAAAATCACAGCACAACCTTAGGGGAACCAACAAATCACTATTATAGCAACACAGCACCAAAGAATCTTCCATCACATATGCAGGAAAATGACAAGACAGAAATGTATTTCATCTTTTTTGTCCAAAAAAATACATTCCAGCAGAACTATTTTATGTCATATGTCATATTGGTATTGCTGTTCTCTATCCATTTGAAATTAAATTCACTATACAGTACTGAG
>UFQX01001557.1:30360-51512 GCA_900497675.1 Arapaima gigas | reverse complement strand
AACACCCCGCTGTGTCAGTAGTACACCAGTGTCAGTAACACCCTGCTGTGTCAGTAACACCCCACTGTGTCGGTAACACCCTGTTGTACTGGTAAACGGGGTAAGTTGCTGTATATGGCGTTAAATGCAGCTGTCAGCTCAGTGAAGCGCGGCGACGATGCTCGTCCCTGCGACTCGGGCACTTTGTTAGGGGACGCGAGCTGCTCTCTTCTTCTCTTCTGGCAGGTGTAACATCAGGAACAGATGCTGCGGAATTATTGGAGAAACACGCCTTCCTCCCAGCAGTGCCGGTTTGGCCAGGCCAGTTGGCACCAGCTACAGCTGGCAGCCTGCACCCCCTCTTTACTGGTGCGGAGCCCCACGAGGTTGGTCCACCAACTATTGTATAGTCAGAAGGTTCTCGGTTCGAATCCCACCCCCTCTGTAGTACCCTTGATCAAGGTATTTACCCAAAATTGCCCCAGAGAAAAGTACATTCAAAACTGACCTGGACAGGATTATTGGGACCTTTAGAAGTTCTAATAACTGTATTGTAGTGACATTTCAAGCAGACTTTTTACCTTTACTTAGTACCACAGGTGTCTTCAGTCTTACAGTCCCTCATTCAGCCAGTTTACATGGAGAAAAGTCCTCACTGCTGTTCTGTGTTACTGTGTGTATCTCACTCAATAGTGGAGAGATGGAGAAGCAGACAGACATCTGAGGAGGTTAGAACGAAGGAAGCAGCCAAGCCTGGTCAACGTAAAGACTACAAGACCTTTTCCCAAGAGCCTGATGTTCCTGTGACCCCTGTTGCCAATATTATTGAGAAGTTTGAGGCCCATGAAACTGTAGCCAACATCCCTGGATGTAGGGGAAAGAGGAAGATTGTGGTGGATAAGAACCAAGGAAAACAGTGCAACAGATCCAAGCTGACCTTCAAACTGAAAGTGCAGCAGATTCAAGTGGCACCATCCGTCGCTGTCTGAATGACAGTGGGTGTCACGGTAAAGGATCCAGGAAGACCCAGACACACAAAAACTGACTGGAGTTTGCCAGAATGCATGTTGACAACCACAGTCCTTCTGGGAGAATCTTCTTTGGACAGAAGAAACAAAACTGGAGCTTTTTAGGAAATCGCACCAACTCTGTGTTCACAGAAAACAAAATGAAGTTCTCAAAAGAACACCATCCCTGCCCTGAAACAAGAGGAGCTCAGTCATGTTTTGGGGTTGCTTTGCTGCCTCCAGCACTGGGAGCCCTGAATCTGTGCAGGACACCATGACATCAGGAGACCATCAAGGCATGTTGAAGCAAACCATAGAGCCCAGTGTCAGAATGCCGTGTCATCGATCCTCCAGCAGGATAATGACCCAAAACCCCCCCAAAAACACCCAGAATCAATGAGAAGAAAACACTGGACTGTTCTGAAGTGACCTGCTGAGCTCTGATCTGAATCCGATAGAACGTGTGTGAGAAGAGCTGAAACTGGCAGCTGGGAGAAGTAGCCATGAAACCTGACAGACCTGGAGTACTTGGCTGAAGAAGAGGAGGCCAGCCCGCCAGTGGAGATGTGTGGAAATCTCACTCAGGGCTAATGAAACAACTTCACTGCACTTACTGTCTCCAAAGGCTGTGCTACCAGGTATCAGGTTAAAGGTCCCAGTATTTGTGTGCAAGTCTTTTTCATGGGTTTTATTATTTAAAACAATATGTCAAATCACAAGTCAAAAGTTTCTTTTCCTCTAAATGTGAGATGAAGGGTGGATATCAGATACTTTTCAGTTATTTCAGAGAAAAGTGATTTTTTTGGGAAAGGAGAAGGTGAACCAGTACCTTTAGCCACATGTGTAGGTCGCAGAGGCGGGTGATGATCTCCCGTCCCGAGCAGCTGCGGAGAAACTGAGAGTTTTATATTTCCCTCGCCTTCGCTGCCGCTTAAATGCAGTGATTTATTCATCCCCGACACTGTTCGTACTGCCAGGTGACTCTACCGCCCGCAGGAGGCACCGTCTGCCCCCCCACAGTGAAATAATTTCATTTCTGGTTTGTTTTATTTCTCCATAAGCAATCAGCCTTCGTAAGGTTTATGACATGTAAACGTGGTTTGAAACGGGCTCTGTCGTCTTAAACGGCTGCTTTTAAGCGCAAAATCGACCTGTTTAATAAACGCGGTTCTCGGCGCTCTGATGTGAGGGGTATAAAACAGACCAGGGGGCATCTAGATTCATTTTATGGACACATTTAATTAGGCCAGTTGTTAAATTCCACACTTCTCTCTACTGCTCACTTTGTAAAGTGTCGCGTCCGCCTGTGTTTTTAAGCTTCAGCGGCTCTCAAACCTTTTTCGCCGTTGGAAAAATGAGCAGAGATTTATTTTGATTTTTAAAATGTTTTAATTTACTTTTCCGTTTTGATGAGGTGATTATCTGCTGAGTACAATTTATAAATTAAAATTACAGCCAAAGAAATTTAAAGCTGTATTTGAACAATGAGAACGTTTTACATCGAAATGTACAGAAAGTCGTTCGTTTCGCCCCCCCCCCCAAATAAACTCTTTAAATAAAGACAAAGTTGAAAATATAAAATAAATGCCGTTTTTCCGGCTTTCTTGCAGTAGTTGAGAAGGACCACATTACTGTAAATGTACGGCGGCCGGGTTCTATCAGCACCCTGGACAGTTCCCGGCCCACGACACACACGACACACACGACACCGCTGTGGCCCTGCGACGCGTGTGGGCTGTGTGTTTGCAGGCGGCCAAAACTGTCCAGGAACAGATGGAAAAAACCCTTAGGATTGAATTCTAAATGTAAGAGTTGAATTTAGCTCTGCCGCGTGTGAATGTTGAGTCCGAAAACTCCAGCCTTTTTGTGCGGTTTCCTGGTAGAAGAAAATCTACCAAAAAATCATTTTCGTCCCTTAGTTCCTTCTGCTCATACTTGTCACACTCGGGTTCCTTTTTTAAACTTACACTAAACATCTGAATTAATATAGTAATTAAAATGAGAAACTCGGCTGGCACGTCGGCAAATACTTTAAACGAACAAACTTTCATTTTAAAGTTCTTCTCTAATAACTTTTTATAATGGACAAACGCGCTCAAACTCCTACAGTTGCTCAGCCGTTGCTTGGTTACCGTCAGGACGAGGGGGCCGAAGCTCTGCTGGTGGCCGCAAGCGCCTGGGGGAGGCGCCCCCTCCCATGAGCCCCTGGGACTCGTGCTGATAGACTGGTTTTTGGTTAACTGCGGTGTATTTTTATTTTACCGCACATTTGTCCACAACACGTCACGCGTCAAAGATAAGCAGCAGAGTGACTTTCAACTGGGGGGTGTTTATGTGTTCGTTTGTTTGGAAATAAGTTGTACTTATTACCTTTCTCCACGGTAAGATGCAGGGCGTACAGAGCAAACGTGTATATTTACTGTACGGTTAATCCGACTGTCTGCGTCCAGCAGAAACGCGTCTTTCTGGAAAGCTGGGGCGGTGAGATGTACGTCATTCAGAAGGTTCTCGGTCTGTTTGAAAAATGTGAGCGCGGTCGTTATGGTGACCGTCAGTGAACGTGGGTGCCGGTACCGTGCTGGACTCCACTCCTCACACACGTGGACACGGTGTGCAACAGTACCGCTGGTGTGAACTGGGCCCCCGGACAGCGCCACACTGAGGCTGCGGGGTGACGCTGGAGAGTGAGTCCCGCATGTGTCACGCGGCTGCACCCGCGTGTTCTGCACAGACGTTTAAAAAATGCGCACCGCACAGAATGGCGGTGCTACCGTGTTTGTTATGCTAGTGTTTTATCTGGAAAGTGTAATTTTTAAATTGTCAGAAGCAGGTAAGGAGTGTGTGACGTGTCGCAGTCCAGCAAAGCAAAGCGCTTCCGACCGTCGGCTTTAACACGGGATAACAAAGAAATGAGAGAGAAACCAGTTTTCACAATTTAAACATTGTACAGGAATTGCTGAAATAAATAAACCCTTATTACTGACTTTCATCAACATGCCGGTGTATTACCCATACGCCGCATATATAGTGCGGACGATATAGCGTCATGTGCAGTCTACACGGCTAACTTATATTTACATTTCTTATTTATAGCACCGATAAGTACACAAGTTTTTACCGTTAAAAAGTGAGCGTATTTTAGAAATTACTCTCGATTAGATAATAAAAATAATATAATTCTACAGCTCAACATTGTTCTGTTAATATTATTACTAAATCGGATAACATTGAATACAATCGTCAGTATTTCAGGAACTCAAAAAGCGAGAGCGATGTTTAATTTTACCGAAACTTTTCTTTGCCTGACACTGAAAAAAGTAAATTATTATGTATTTGTCCCACAGTCCTGCAGTGTTTATTTTCGTGCCGTTTTTCCTCAAAGTCAGTCTTCTGTTCGCCAGTCTTGTATTTAAAAAAATCTGTTTTTCGTTTCCAGTTGCGGGTGATGCGTGCGGGGGAAATTCTTCACTCCTCGCTTGTCGGTGTAAATTTTACTTGGTCGCACTTCCCCGTTTCATTCGCCGATCGCCGCGTGGTTAGAAACACGCCGTTTGTCGTGTTTATTTGAAAGCAAAACGCGCCTCTGAAGCATCCGCAGCTTCCGGAGCCAAAAACTCGCTGGCGCGCGCTCAGGGGGACGCCGGGGGGCCCCCGCGTGGCGCGCGTCACCCTGTCGCGGCGCGAGTGGGAGTGAACCGTGGAGTAAATCACACCCTCCCGACCGCCGGTGCGGGACCGCGGTTTTCACGCACGTGTGAACTTCCACCAGGATGGAGATACACGCAACACAAAAAATAAAAAGATTGTAATTTTTAAAAAATACACCTGTTGTAATTCGATCAGTTGAGTGACGCGGACTCGTTTAAGTCTAATTGTTTAGTTTGTTTTAAGTTGCTAAAGCCGTAAGCCGGGTCAGTTTGTAATGAATAAATGATCATATTTATATATGTATATTTTTACACTGTATAAAGATTAAACGTTTGAACATATTTGACCTTGTGAAACTGCTACTTTACGGCTGTATTATTACATTTAAAAAATACTTTTTTAAATTTAAGTCACATCCGGTTGAGGACAGATTAACGTGGACAGACAGTCGGTCCCCGCAATATTTCCACAGATTAAGGGGAAGAAATGCAGCTTATAACGTTTGACCGTATAAATGTGCAGGAAGCCTGATCTGTTTAATGATGCAAATATTATTCTTTATTAATTATAAGACACACGTTCATAATTAAAACAGCAGCAATTTTAAAATTAATTTAAACTTAATTTAGACATTTCTGTTTACATCGGGCGTTTCTCTTCACAGCCGTCAAAGCGTTTAAGACGCGAGTGGAAGGAGAAACAAGTGGAGAAACACGCTTCTGGTGAAGGGCGACACACACACACACACACACACACACACCGACGGGGGGTGGACCTCTTCCTGTACAGTGAATAAACCGCCTGTCTTTCAGGGGTAAAAACCCGAAAATGCGGGTCCACAGGTGTTAAGTTTTAAAAAGTGAAAAAGTTATGAAAATGAAGAGCTGTGTCTTTTTCCACCGATCAATAGTCTCACGCGGTCCTTTCAGGAATTCCAATAGGGCTCATAACATTATTGATACAGCTTGTATTAAATTTTAAAACAGAAATAAATTGGAGAATATTTAAAAAAACGAAAGGAAACAAAATCTTAATGATCTAAATTTGTTACTTATTAAAAAAGCACTGGGGGGGGTAAATGATCAATACCTTTGACGTCATTGGTGAAATAAACTAACAATAACAATGCTGTGATTTGAAAAGAGGGGAAACTCGTACGTTTGAACGTTCGTGTTTTTCACACGACTTTTGTAGGTGTTTCTGACACGACGGTGATGATGATGATGATGATGATGATGGAGAGACTGAACTGTGGAGAAGATGTGATGCTTCAGTGGACCGAAGCAGCTCGGCGCGCTTGCATAGATTCGTGTGGAAATGACAAAATGTTTGTCCCTTTATTGTCTTCCGGGACATCGGACCGTTTCCAGCGACGTTTCCTCCGCACCTTCCGAGGCCCGCATTCTGCACCCGAAGTTGTTCTTGTACTTCTTCAGATGAATAACCGGATTGTCGTGACCTCGCTGCGTCTCCCAGTCTGGCGAAAAAGTCGCAGCTTCAGGCTGGTGACATAAATCCACAGTTTCGGGAAGGAAGGACCGTCCCCCGTGGAGGAGGGCGATGCGGGGCACCTCCACCGGGATCACAGGTTAACGTGGACTCAGTGGGGTGACCGCCTGGAAACAGTCAGTTGTGGAAAAAGGCGTTGAGTTCCTCGTACACGGGCGTCCTGTCGTGGTGCGCGTGCATGTCGTGGTACGGCGGCACGTTCTCCGAGTGGCCCCCGCCGCGCAGTCCCGACGCCCCCAGCACCAGGCTGTGTCCGGGGGGCGCCCTCGAGCCGGCCAGGGCGGGGTAGTGCATAGAGTAGTGGTAGCTCCTGTCCGCGTCCGGAGAGCCGCAGTCCTGCTGCTTCAGGGAGAAGTTGCCGTTGATGCCCACGGGGGGGCTCAGCGTCCCCTCGTACTCGGGACTGTTGTACTCGGGCGAGCCTCCCCCGGGGGGGTACGTGGCGTCATACGCCGGGCAGTAGCCGTGGCTCCTCAGGTGGGGGTGGGGGTGGGAGTGCGGCCGGGAGCACGGGTACGAGTACGGGTGCACGGAGAAGGAAGGACTGGCGCCGTGGAAGCGGCCGCCCTCCTGGCACTGCTCGCCGAGGAAGCTCCGGGAGCTGAGCTGCAGGCAGCCGGCCACCAGGTTCGTGGTGGGCTGCGACAGACCCCTGCACAGCGTCTGCACGTAGGACACCACGTCGGGCCGCTTGCCGTTGCGCAGGATCTCGGACAGCGCCCAGATGTAGTTCTTGGCGAGCCGCAGCGTCTCGATCTTGGAGAGCTTCTGCGTCTTGGAGTAGCACGGAACCACCTTGCGCAGGTTGTCGAGCGCCGAGTTCAGGTCGTGCATGCGCGTGCGCTCGCGCGCGTTCGCCTTCTGCCGCCGCACCCTGGAGCGCTCGGCGCGCGCCTGCGTCATCTCGCGCTTCTTGGGGCCGCGCTTTTTGGGCCTGTCGCCCCCCACGGCGGCGGCGTTGTCGGCCGCGTCCTCCTCATCCTCCTCCTCCTCCTCCTCCTCCTCCTCCTCCGCCTCGTCCTCGTCGTCGTCCTCGGCGGCCGTGTCCGAGTGCGCGCGGCCCCTGCCGCCGCCCCCGCCGCCGCCGCCCCCGCGGAGGTCTGCGTCCTCGATCTCGTCCAGGCCCAGTCTGCAGGGGTCGTGCTCGTCCTCTTTGGTCTTGGAGTCCTCGCTGCCGCTGTCGTCCACCCAGGCCGAGTACTTGTGCACGTCGGGGAGCAGCGAGGGCTCGCTGAAGAGCCTGGTGAGCATGGCGACACTGGAGGACAGGGACACGAGACACTTAGTTGTTGACGTCATTCTTGTCCCTTATTACGAGGCAACTTCCAGTCTGTCCGGCTCCAGGGTGACCCGCGCTGTTGGATGATCGCTTCTTGCCCCGATTTAACTGTAGATTAAGGGCAGTAGTTGTGTCCAGCGGGGCATCCTTACTGCTCAGGGAAAAGCGGCCCGAAAGCGCGCAGCAGCCGCTCTACACACCACGCCCCCTGCCGGCCAACAGATGCCCAGTTCGCGCGGCTCCGCGGCTCTGAGTTACTACGGCGACGTTCAGTGTTTTCCGTCAGATGCTGGCGGAACGTGTGCAGGCATCTGGAACACGTATATTCGTTAATATATTTATCATTTGCAATATACGGGGTGGCTGAAAAAGAACATTTGAACGTGTGGTATGTTGGTATTTGTAACTGTAAGAAAAAAAAAACCTTACAAATGGGTCCGGGCTAAACGTTCTTATGATGCGCATCACATCGGCGTGATATGAATGTCACCTGTCTGACCTCTACTTCCACCACCTTTGAATCTCTTTCGCCAGTACAGAGACTATCGTCAGAATTGTTTATAAGACAATGAAAATGAATCGTATGTGTGCAGCAGGTATGACGCGCAGAACATAACAAAATAACAACCGAAAGGACCGGACGTTCTAAGAAAGGAGATTTTAAAGGCTATCGATCGAGGAGGTGGAGCCCAGCACGCGCAGCAGACGGACCCCCCCCCGCAATTCCCCCGCCGTCCCGCGCGCGCTTGCCCTCGAGCAGCTGCGCAGGCCCCCAGTTACGGATCTCGCGGGGCACCCCCACCCCACCCCCTGCACGGCTTCCGCCTTGGCAGCATTCCAGCACAGCTCAGAAAAGACGCACCTTGGACCGTCTTTCCTCCTATACGCGGTGTTTATGCGAATCTGTACCTGCGGCACCTGCTTTCCGACCCGGCGCCTCCTGTCATATTTACGCAGCCACAAAAAAAACAGTTACGTGAAGATCCAGCAAACTTTGTTCCTCCCGTGTCGTCGTGCGTCCGCGTTATTCTCCACAGGAATTCTCCACATTCTTAAACATGGTTTTACCTTCATTTTACCCTCACTGGCGTCACGTCGGGTTTGAAAGGCCCGCAAAAGTCGTGTTTAAATAATAACAAAGCGCTTCTCTGCCTCCCGGCGCTGCTCAACTCGTGTCATTTTTACCGCTTGTGTTGAAATGAATGTCGCACGCCGGGCTGTCGGTTTATTCAGGATAAACAATAATAACAGTTTAACGGAACTCGGTCGTTAAATAATCATTAAACAGCGGATCTAGACAACAGGTCAGTGTCCGGGGCGCGAGCCCCCCCCCCACGGGTCTCGAGGCGCGTGAAAAGATGTCCCCAGCCGGGGTCGCGATCGTGCCGCTATTTAGGGGAAATTAAAAAATCTGAACGTCATCATTTAACGTTTAGCTCTAAATATTATTAAAGACAAATTGTTTGCGAATCATCCTAATGGCAGAGTTGGGCGATGCGAACAATATTCGGTATTATTTTAAACAACGATCACTGACGTCGGTATCATGTTTGAACAATTTATTTTTACACCGGGCAATAATTCCCGGAGTCATTTTGTGAAACGCAAACGAAACCAGCGATGCCAGTTTTATTATAGGACCTTCCTGATTTGCGGAGTTTGTAAAATATATTTTAAATACGTCCCCCGCGAAGGTCTGTCAGCACCGGACCGCAGTTTATTACGGCGTTTATTATTATTATTACGGTATTACCGTAATTTATTATTATTAAACGGTCATCGCTTCCATTTTCGCCCAGACACAACTCCTCTTTATCTGGGTGGTCAGGAAGTCAGTTAATCTACAGTTAAAGCAGTTTAACTGGTACGGCGGTAACATGATGTTTAGAAACAAGCGAACGAATCATAGAAACGTCGCGTCAACAGAGGAGCTTCTTATTACATTTATTATTATTATTATTATTATTATTATTATTATTAGTAAACGCAGCATCATTTCGGGGAAGGTCGCTGCCTTTCGTGCTTCGTTACATCATTGACTCTACAGTTTTTACCTGGGAAAAGCGCACAGCGTCCAGCACCAGGTAAAGACCAGGTTGGACTTTTATTAAATCAGTGCGGCGTTAAAACGTCAGGTTCGCCTCAGTCGCGGCAGAATCTGCAGCGATTTACATGCATAATTGAGAAAAGTTTAATCATAATTCACCTGAAGTAAATTTCAGATAAAATATTTACAATTGAGCATTTTATAAAATATAACAAGAAATATATAATGATACAGTTTAACTGTTCCGTCGTCATTAATTTGGGTTGTACGGATTTGGCGCATAACTGGGATTTAAACAGTGCGATAAAATCCGGTTTTCTTGTTGGGGGGTCGAGACACTAGAATGAGATGATTTGGCAGACAAGCTGCCCCCCCCCCTCGTTTTTACCAGTCGAACCCTCGACCAGGTTGTCAATAGGCTGCCAATAGGTTATCAATAGGTTTATCACTGCGTTACCAGTCGGTCTCTGCGGACCTGCGAGGAGAAGACGAAGGGATGGAGCCCCCCGCCCCCCCCCCGGCTCATTTCTGCCCCTCTATCCCACTTCCATCTCCTTTCCAGCCCTTTTCTGGCCCTGCTGCCCGCCCTGAAGTTGACCCCCCCCCCGTGCACGAGCGCCGGGTGCGGCCGCGCTTGTCCACCTGCGCGACACAGCGACGGGAACACACACCGTCGCGGGGACCAAACTTGACACACACCCTGTCGCACGAAAAGCCCACGTGCGCGAATCCAGAAACGCAGGTAGCAGGAAGAAGAAACAAAGTAAACGAGAAACATTCTGCGCGAACAGAAGCAGAAAAAACCGCCGAGAACAATTAGCCCGAACGGACGGCCATTATTAACCTGCGCGCCCCCCGCCTGGTCGCGCGCTCCGGGTCTGTCGCCTTCGTGTTCCGACTTACCTCCACGGGAGCTCTTTAAGCGTGAGAAGCCTGTGCGAGCACGCGCGCGCCTGCGTGCGTGTACGTGCGTGTGCGCGCGCGCGTGCGCGCGTGTGCGGGTGTGTGTGCGTGTGTGTGTGTGTGTGTGTGTGTGTGTGTGTGTGTGTGTGTGTGCGCGCGCGCGGCGCGTGTTCACACCATCTTCGGGGAGCGCGGGCGGAGGCTCCTGTCGGCGCGCGGCGGTCTGCGGTCTGAGCGCGCGGGCGCCGTGTGGCACCGCTACCAGGCACGCGCTGCCTACCAGCCAAGATGCCAGGCCATATGGCTGGCACGTCACCGGCGAGAGCCGTCACATGAGAGGCCGTGATTGACGTGCGCGCGCATTNCCAGGCCATATGGCTGGCACGTCACCGGCGAGAGCCGTCACATGAGAGGCCGTGATTGACGTGCGCGCGCATTCGGGGGGATTGGCCTCCCCCGGGGTGGGGGGGATGGGGGGGGGGGTAGGGACCCGCCATCTGTCACTCGCGCAGCCAGGAGGAGAGGAAAGTGCGCGAGACACAGGGACACAGGCGCATCCAGGGGGGGGGTTGCGGCCCCTCCCTACACTGATTCACATCATTTTTTACCCTATTTACCGCATCAGAAGGTCCGGTTGCGCTGAGCTGGAAGGGGGTGGAAGGAACCGCCATTTTTCTGCAGGCGCGTCGAGATGTTCCGCTGGAGGGAGGGAATGTGGCGCGTGAGGCCCAGGTGGAGGAGAAGCAGGAACACCGGGGTTGGGGATGGATGGATGAGGAGCTGCAGAGGCCACACTCTCAGTGCCAAGTGAGGACACCAGGGGGACAGACCCAGGGTCCCCACACTGATAATTCATTATTGTTGGGGGGGGGGGGACACTGAAGCCTGGAACAGCGAGCAGCCAGAGCTGAGGAGCCAGGAGATAACCAGTCAGCAGCAGAAGCAGAGCCTGTGAGGTGTGGGGTCACCAGAGGCAGTGGGGCGTCATGGCGACTGTGAGCAGCAGCGTGGAGGAATCTGCAGTGTGTGCCGGACAGAGGGATCTTCAGCACCCAGCTGGAACACGACGGCGGCCTTCTGTCGAGGAGGTCTTCTTTCCAGCCACCTTGGAGTGCAGCCCCCGGGGGGATTTGGCGGCTAGAGGCAAAGAGTTCCCGGAGTCTCGGACGGCAGAAATGGAGAAGTGTGAGGGCTTCCAGGGGAGGTGAAGAAACCGTCCCAAGAGTAAAGCCTTTGATGGTAACAGAGATTAGGCTTCATAGTTGGTTTAAATACACAATTTATACAAATGTCATGCAAATGAAGGTGGACTTAGGGTTGCCTGATCTTTGTACAGTCAAGAGGCAGCAGGTTCGCACAAAACTACATCTATTTTCCCTTAAATAACTGCAGCTTTGCATGTTCCTCCTTCTGTCAGCATCTCCTGCCCTGCGTTCCCGACACCCCCCACACAGCGGCCCACGTTGCACCAGCGCGTGCTTTTACGTGTAAAGCGACCATTTTAAGGTGAACATTGGAGCAGGTGATGAAGAAACCAAGCAACAGGGAGCTGGCGTGGAGCAGGAGGAAAAAGCGTGTCACCGCCATGTGCCGCCAGATGAAACGCAGGGGCCTTGTAGCGCTGACGAATATTCTCGACGTGCTCGCAGGGGGTCGGAACGTGCGGCTTTATTTCCGCGACGCTCACGGCCTGCAGGGGGCGCCCGGTTTTCCCACGCGTTTTCTGTCCTTTTTTTGTTTGCAGTTTTCATTGTCGGAGCAGCAGCGACAGTCCGGAAAAACGAGGGTCACCAAAAAGAATGTATCCTGTATAAGGAGGGAAGACGACAAACAGGCAGGGCAGTAAAATGCTGCTACCTTGTTAAAGGTAAAATAAAACCTCACGAGTTCAGCCCTGATAAACAGTTTCTCCTTTGTTTTTGCTGTAACATTAATCCAAACACCTGTTTAAACGGACAACAACAACAACAACAATAATAACAACAACAACAATAATAACAACAACAACAACAACAACAACAACAATAATAACAATAATAATAATAATAACAGTGAACCTCAGCTTTACGGTGTCAGTCACTGTGTGTTGTGGTGTTGGAGTAAGAAGTGCTGTACTGTATTTTACTGTGTTGTACTGTACTGTACTGTGTTGTACTGTATTTTACTGTACTGTGGTTGTGCTGTACTGTGTTGTACTGTGTTGTACTGTACTGTACTGTATTGTACTGTACTGTGTTTGTACTGTACTGTACTGTGCTGTACTGTACTGTGTTGTACTGTGCTGTACTGTACTGTGCTGTACTGTGTTGTGCTGTACTGTACTGTGTTATACTGTGCCATACTGTACTGTGTTTGTACTGTACTGTACTGTGCTGTGTTGTACTGTACTGTACTGTGTTGTACTGTACTGTACTGTGTTGTGCTGTGCTGTACTGTGCTGTACTGTACTGTACTGTGTTGTACTGTACTGTGCTGTACTGTGTTGTGCTGTGGTGTGTTTGTACTGTGCTGTACTATGTTGTACTGTGCTGTGTTTGTACTGTACTGTACTGTGCTGTGCTGTACTGTGTTCTGCTGTGCTGTACTGTACTGTGCTGTACTGTGTTGTACTGTGCTGTGCTGTACTGTGTTGTGCTGTACTGTGCTGTACTGTACTGTGCTGTACTGTGTTGTACTGTGTTGTGCTGTACTGTGTTTGTACTGTACTGTACTGTACTGTGCTGTACTGTGTTGTGCTGTGCTGTACTGTACTGTACTGTACTGTGTTGTACTGTGCTGTGTTTGTACTGTACTGTACTGTACTGTACTGTGCTGTACTGTGCTGTACTGTGTTGTGCTGTACTGTGTATTAACTATGTGAAGACCAATGAAACAGACGTTTAGCTCCTTTCACGCCGCGTCTTTGGCCTTCACCGAAACAGGCTTTTGGTCGCTCGTTCAGGCCGACTGTCCGTGGGGGGCACACGGCTCATTCGTCAGTTCCTCTGCCAAAACATCCAGTGGGATTGTGAGCTTTTAATTATAGTAACGGTGGATTAATTACTCGGGCAGAAACAAGGGGGCCGTACATTATTGATGAACGGGGTGAGTTAGGCCCTGAGTGCGGCACTGTAATTAAATCGTGCCTAAAAGCCCCCCCCCCCCCACACACACACACATCAGAGACTGAAGCCGTCTGTGAAGTGTGTGCAGTACAGGGGTGTAAACAGTGTAAACATGTTCCTCTGCGTCAAACACAAGGCAGGTAGTTCATTAGACTGCATGTGGATCAGGTGTTTGTGTCACATGCGGAACAAGAAATGTCTCCGTTCCGTCAGTTTCCTCTTGTGACGTAAATCTGAACGTCGCGGTTTGTGGGACGTCGCACACGTGGCTCTGCATTCCTGTCCAGTCTGTCTCCTGTCGATGTCCAAGCAGGAGATGGGAGGATGGATGGACGAGGGTTGATTCGCCCCCCACCAAACAGGCCCCGGGCTGTTCCACACACAAAGAGCAATGCAGAGTCTCTAGTTCACCTGGGACACATGTCTTTGGACTGTGCCACCTAGGTAAAGCTTCCAGTCAAGAAGAGGAAGGAACATGAAGAACGGGGAAGATGGGAATATCAAGGGGATGAGGGAAAGGAGGAGCCCCAGGTGTGGCGGCGGTGGTTTTGAACGCGTGTCGCTGTGACGCGCTTTTCTACAACATTTTTTCACCGTTTTGAAGAGAAGGCAGGAACTTTCTGAGTTGGGTGAAAAAAAAGGGCACATGTTTTGTGGTGCAGATGCATGGTTCGCTTTAAAAGCCGATCTTCAGGAAACAAACAGAGTCGTTATGGGGGAAGTCCTGTATTTTATTTCAGAATGTCACCGTGTCACTGTCACCTGCGCCACCTGTCAGAACAAACCCAACACTGTCAGTGGACTTTGGGCGAGTATTTCAGGTAAACAGACAAACCCAGCAAGTCTCCTGTTTCCAGCAGGTGAGCCGTAACTGGAGCGACTGAGACCAACAGAGACCCACTTCTCCATAGTCACTTGTCACCGTCTCTGCCGCCTCTGCACATGAGCGCGACACGAATAAGTTCCACCTTAAATATGTGACATTAGCGACATCTGCAGGCAGCGAATTGCCAGGGATGAACAGTACAGGGATGGATTTTTACGACAAACCTCGGCTTCAAAGACTGTCGGAAGAACTGAGAACAAAAGCGCAAATCTTTCATTCCCCCAAAGTTCTTCATTTCTTCTCTAACCGAATCCATCAAGCCTGTTCACTTCACTTGGCTTCTTCTTGCAGAACATCGCACCCAAAAATGAGGAAGCGAGAAGGACAATGAGCAAATGCTGGAGCTGGTTGGAGATCCAGGCCAGAGCAGCAGGATCACATCACAGAGCCTCGTTACCTGACGGTTGTCAGGTACAGATTCCCAGCATGCTTTGCACCACACAGACATGCACTCCAGTTTAAATGAATTTTTCTGTAATTCACCGTCCATCAACAATTATTGCATTAACCGAATCATCGGGGAAAATTAGAGCGAAAACCTGGAGTTTCGTGACCCCCCAGGGACCGCATTTCTCATCCTGACCACCAGGGGGCGGTCGCCACAAAGCAAAATCCCTCCACGCCGTCAGCAAGAGGCCATGAGTGCGGAAGGAGGAAAGGAGCTGGAGGCCTGAACTGTCCTGGAGGAAAGTCCTGCAGGGCCAGCCGGGTGTCACTGAAACCGGAGGCGCAGTTGACCGACCCCCTGAGACGATCCGCAGGTTCCTCCTCGGCCCACCGACGTCGCCGGGTCTGCTTGTTGTCCTCCCAAAATGTTCATCCGGCCTCAGTTCATCGGTCCAGTTCGGAGCTAAACTCTTTACTGGTTTTTACAAAACAAGATGAGGAAAAAGAAACAAATAAAATGAGCCGAAAGGGATCAAACAGTTAAGTGGATCGAAATGACAGTTTAAAGCAACTGACGGTGTGACTTTTATGAGCCACTGTGGGGGGGGTGTGGGGACAAGATCTCCAGGTTTGTGATGGTTTCCTTGGGGCTTTTAGCGTAAAAGGGCTCAGTCTCAGTGGGGGGGAGCGGTGGGGGCAATGACTCGATACTGCGGCAGGAGAGGAACACAACGGGGTGCCATCAGTCTCCCCCCAGTCAGCCTCCAGCGGGGGGCAGAACAGCAGAGGTATAAAATGACTTTAGTTTTATATTCAGTGTCACCTGTGGAAGGAAAACCCATCAGTCACGTTCGATCTCTGTAACGAACCGCTCCCTGGTCGTCATCATCGCAGCAGCCCCTCCGCGGGGGGCGGCGGAGGACACTGTGGGGACCATGACAACGACGACGACGAGCAGCGGTCCAACCCGGTGCTCCTCGTCCGTGCGGTGGGTGGAAGGGAAGGCTCCCCCGCGGACCGAAGCCCCCACGGCCGTTCACCGTCCCCATCGCTCTGCCGACGCGACACGATATTTACCCCGCCGGGGTCCCTCTGTTGCGCGGCCACAGCTTTGGTGGGAATCGACGGAACGGCGTGGGCTTTGATGGGCGGGGCTTTGCGTGACCCCCGCGCGGGCAGGTGAGCGCTCAGAAACGACGGAGACCTGCTACACACGCGGCTGTGGAGACCGTGGGCACCGCCTGGCCTCGGACCCGCGGATCGGGACCGGCGGGCGTATGAAGCGGGTCAGACGGATCCCAGCAGAACCGGCTGTGTCCAGCGCTGCACCTCTGGACCGTGTGTGTTTTCAGCAGCCGGGGGGCTCAGCTCATGTGACTCCAGATCTGCTTCATCCGTAAACGAGTTATATTTATATAATAAAAATGATGTTTCCTTGTTGTTTGTCGCGCTGGAGGAGTTTCCCGCCCCCCTGCGAAGCCCACCTCCTGCTCCCGCGGTAAAAGGAACGTCCTGAAGTCCCTCCCACCTGAGGGTGGTTATCACTGCCCCGCTGGGGGTCACGGGCAACTCCCACCCCCCGTCCTGCACGGCCCAGAAGGCTTTGCTGTCCCGCAGACGCGGCGTCTTGCGGGAACCAGTTAAAAGGTGAGGGTTATTCTTCAAATAAATAAATCGGGACGGTGACCCGGGTGAAAACAGGTGCAAGTGTTCCTAAAGCCTACAACTGAAGCTGGGGGGGGTGTTTATATGTACTGACGTGTGTCGTACCAGTACTGAGTCACTCGGGTCGTTCGCCAGGGTTGCCAGATTGTAGATCTTGGCATCGGATCCTGTGCTATTTTGAGCATCACTGTGCCCCCCCCCCCATGGTGGTTCACTGAACGCTCGAGTACGAAGCACAGACAACAGCATCTCGTTTGTGCCTCTTAAATGTCGGTTGTTTGTGTAAAAAATGCATCGCCGGACGCGTCAAGTCGGCCCTTTTCAGCAGATTCTGGAACTGATCCTCTGGGACCTTTAAATTTGTCTTCATTGTTTAGAGGTTATAGAGAATTTTTGGATGTAAAATGCTTGAAAACAGTCATGCAGCCCCCCCTACAGTGTGGCCTCAGTGGTCTTCCCCAATACCCTCTCATGCTGCCCCCCCCATTTACCCATTTTACCCCATTTTCTGGCCATTTCACTAATTCTACCATCAGTTTCTCTCACCTTCTGTCTCTGTGTGTCTGTCACACGTTCACCAAACAACCACCAGAAGAGGCTCAGCCAGGGCAAACAGATTATCTTTTTCCCAGTGAACATCAGCTTAACACACACACACACCATGCAGCTTCTCCATTACTCCACCCCTTCCCATTAGGCTCCGCCTCCCAGCACTTCACTCCAAAATCCCCCCCCTTCCCCTCCTGCAGCAGGTTGTGAATAAAGCTGAGGAAGGAGTAGAGAAGAGCCACTCGCTGGGAGCGCAGCAGAGTGGAAAGGTCTCTCACACACACACACACACGACAAAAAGGCGCCTGGTTTGCACGCGAAGGCGCGGTTTTCCGTTGGCCGTTCAGCGTGGGGTTGGGTGTGGAGCCCCGCTTGCCGCTGCGGGACGAGAGACACATGGACCCGCTGTCAGCGGCTGAGGCTGGGGGGGAGGCCAAGGAGCGCAAGAGGATCCACTTCTCCGTTCCCACCACGGTCCCCCCGCAGCTGGACCCGCGGCAGGTGGAGATGGTGAGTCGAGGACAGGCGTCTCACGTCCTTCCAGCGTAAGGCGAATGTCCCTCTTTGTCGGGCCGGGGACCAGCAGACTAGTCAGGGTTCAGTTTCAAGATGAGGCCGACATTCCTCGGGGGGCCTCGGGATAAATGGGCTCAGAGTGATATTTGCTGGTTGTAACTGGAAATGAACCTGACCACCCGAGTCCCGCTCCGCCTTTCGGGGGGGAACTGGGTCATGCTGGGGGGGGGGGGTGTCAGATCGAGGGCGATTCCAGGCAACAGGCAGGGCGGATGACNCCTGGGGGGGGGGGGGGGGCGGGGGGGGGGGGGGGGGTGTCAGATCGAGGGCGATTCCAGGCAACAGGCAGGGCGGATGACAGATGACACGAGGCCACTTCCAGTCGCCGAACAGCCCGGCTCCTCAGTTATCAGTTTGCAGCTCCATTTGTTTGTAACTCCGGTCACTTTTGTCCCCCAGGTCACGGTCGATAAACCCGGCCGATGCAGCCGTCCTCGTTTCGCGGCTTCTGCAAAAACGCCGCACGTTCTACAAGTTTCTACAGGGTCATGTGTTGTGAGCAGCGTGAAAATTAAACTGGATTAAAGTTTAATAAAAATAAAAGATGTTACCCACCCCATTCGGTCCCAGTTGCACGTTCAGCGTGGTCCTAACCGCGGTCAGCCTGGTTTCTCTCCGTGGCAGCGGCACACCTCTCCTTACAGGTGCTGTTAGGCTCGACAGACGCTGAGAAACAGCAGGCGGGAGCCGTAAAGGCGGTTGGGCTGAAGACATCCCCTCGGTCTGCTTTTGTTCGGGGGGCGTTTTGCCCACCTCTGCCGGCGCCGTCGATGAATAAGGGTTGGATTCTGCAAAAACTTTTTGCGGACGGGGAAAAATTTCATGCTGTTGAAAAATGGTAACTAGACCGCTTGTAGCCTGGGGAGCAACTGGCCGGGACCACGTGGTCAGGGATTCGAGTTCTAGGGCAGAGCTGAGATGGCCAAAGGGGCCCTCAGGAGGAGCCGTGATCCTGGTGGCCTGACGGAGTGGACAGCAGCTGACCGAGGCCACGCAGCACAATGCAGGTCGTCTGGGTCGGACTGCAGGTGGTCTTTGCTGAGGAGGACAGCAAGGTGCGACATGCCTGCGGACACCCCCGTCCCGCATCCCTCCATGTGTCCCGCGGACGGTGAGCGCCGCTGGGAACGGGCGACCGCCACCCACGGTTCCACTCTGCTCTTGCTTCGTGGACCGGTCCAGAGGGCAGCGAGTAAATCCAGCTTTTCCAGGTGGCCGACTGCACTGAGGGGCATCAGAAATAAAACGATCGTGTGATTTAGACCCCCGAAAAGCTGAGGAGTGTGTCGCAGCAGCTGCTTTAATGTTTCCTCATGATTTACCTGGTAGGAAAGGAGGCTCGCTGACAGGTGAGGCTCTTCCCTGGAAGGTCCTGCCGGCACCGGGTGGGCTGGGGGGGGGGGTAAACGGGGCAGACCTGCCGGACTGTTAGGGCGGCGTGGGGCATGCTGGGAAACAGGCAGAAAGGCCCCACAGGAAGGCTGCTCCGGTCCCGGGGGCCCGGTTAAATATGGCACGGAGGCTGGTCTTTTTCTGGGATGGCAAGGAGGTCACGGGGGGTCAGCACTCGCAGGAGGTCTTCCAATTAGCGCTTCTCTAATTCCCAGGCAGCCCGACTTGGGCTTGTTTTAGCAGAGACCTGGAAAATATCCCTCATTTGCTGCTGCTGGCAGAACTACGAGTAAAAGGATTCACTTAAACATGTGCAGATGCATGGAGGTTGAGGTGGTTCCTCTTGTCGGGACCTTACAGTTACAGATAACACTGGAGATATATCAAGCTACGGGGGGTAATGTGTCTGAAAAAACTTTCGTGTCCGGGCAGTCTGGGTGCCATGAGTGAGGAAGACAGAGGAAAGGCCCCGTCAGCACAGTCGTGCAGTCGGTCAGCAGAGATGCTCTCGGACTGTGGGTGGATCCCAGTAGAAGTTTCCAGAGTCCAGTTTCACTGAGCATCTTCTTGCCCCTGATCACATGTTTGAAAGAGGTTAAAGCCACGTCTATCTTGTACGTGTTTGAAATAATACAAGTGCTTTCGTGCACCTTTGGCCTCCAGATACTGAAAATGTAGTAATATTACACGTTTAATAGTTTACTGATCGGAAGATTAATTTCCATCGCGGAGGTGACGCTTGTTGAGGGGAGGAGGTGACGCAGCCGAGTCAAGATGAAAAGTGTGTTTTTCCTTCAGTCCAGCTCCTGCTTTGTGTCTCTGTCACATGTTTAATGCAATAAGGATGAATGGAAGATCCTTCAGTCGGCGAAGTGTGTGTGTGTGTGTGTGTGTGTGTGTGTGTGTGTGTGTGTGTGTTCTCCTCTGCCGGGTGACCCCCCTCGACCTCACGCCACAAGCCGGGCGGCGCAAATGGGATCGGATTTTATTGGCGGCAAATGAAATAAAAACATGGTGGAAATGTTCTGCGCTGCAGAGATATCTGATCGTGCTGCCGGTGACGTCATCTGTGTGTCAGGAAGAGACCCGGGGGGGGGTGTTGTCGGTCGCCTTGATCAAGAGACGCGATACTGAAAGGGAGAGACAGTGGACCCCCCGGTGTGTCTAACACAGCGCTTCCCCGGTAAACTGTGTTATTTCACCACATCAGGATGGAATTTTACCAAAAGCCATCGCATTCAGTGTAAGAGTCACCCATGTCACCCATCGGGGGGTTTGTACTGCCCGTGATGTGACAAATGGATGAATGGTCTGATGGCCGTCGGGGGAAGGAGGGTCCCGATTTGGGGTCAGTTTTGCTCAAGCATCAGGAACATATTCAGCCACTAACAGGTGAAGGTGTGCGGCTCTGTGGCGCTGGAACCCGGGGGGCGGGACCTTGTTTGTTCAGGTATTTTGGTAGAAACACGGTGCCAAACGGAGCCTTTCTGACAGACACCTGAAGTACATGGCTGGAGGGTGGGAGGCAAAATCATGCAAATGTATTTAAATCTCAGCATCATCTTAAAGTTGTTCTGTGCAGGACATACAGGTGAGTTTGGAAGTGAGGCTGTGGGACAGGGGGGTTATGGGTGTCACCTTTGGGAAACGTGGTGCACTTTTTAAACAAGTGGGAGTGACCGGTTCACACGGGTTCATTTGGTTTTGCATGGACGCAGTTTTGGGCATAAAAAGGAAACGTTCTTCTGTCCAGACTCTGTGGACCAGGGAGTGTGCGTGTGTGTGTGTGTGTGTGTGTGTGTGTGAGAGAGAGAGAGCAGCGACGGGAAGGACCGATCCGTGTTGAGCCGCAGCTGGCAGTTACGCAATGGGATGCGAGACGGGTGGGTTAGAAAAAGAGACAGATTACGGGGGGAGAACAGACGGGTGACAGGGCTGCCCCACATTGAAGGAAGACTGGAGACACGGCGCTGACCTGCTTTACGGCCCGACGGGGAACAAGAACAAATTTAATTGGTTGGTTTTTGACAGCCGAAGAATTTAAGAACAGTGTGTGAGTGTGTGTGTGTGTGTGTGTGTGTGTGTGTGTGTGTGTGTGTGTGTGTGTCTGTCCACGATGACAAGTGGACGAACAAGTGGTGTCTGTGGCTTCTTGCTGTTTTCAGGAGGGGGGGGCAGATATACAGAAAATGACATGCGAACTGAGGGGGGGGGGGGGGGG
>UFQX01001557.1:0-30302 GCA_900497675.1 Arapaima gigas | reverse complement strand
GGGGGGGGGGGGGGGGAGAGACACAGAACCCCCCTCCCCCACTCCCCCCCTTGGGATCCCCAGATCTAGTTCATCTTGTCCTGGTGCTTCTTTTAATAGGCAGGGTTGAGAGGGGGGGCACAGGGACCCCCGGGAGGGCAGACCCACATCAGGAGCAGATCACAGCGGTCCTGCACACACAGAGACGGGGGGGGGGGGGTTCAGGGGGGAGCAGAGATGCTGTGAGGGAAACTCGTGTTCCTGAAAGACAGACAGACCAGATTTGCCTGCTTTGAAACAAGAAGTTAATCGAAAGGCGTCAAAGAGATGAAGGTGACATAAACATCCCTGTGCAGGGGGTAGGGGGGTTACATTCCTGCACCTGTGCAGGGGGTTCAGGTGGGCTGCTGGGGGGGCCGACTGAGACTGAGTGCTTGGTGAAAGAGTGACAGTGTGAAAGGCGTCCTTGACTCCACCTGCAGGCTTTTGTCTCAGTGGACATGGTGAACTCCGGGGGGGTGGGGTGGGGGTATATGGGGGGTCCCGTAGCGTCATCTCAGTCACACTGAACCAATTACCCAGCATCTCTCTGCCGGACCCCGGAGCTCATTAACCCTGCCGACCGGCGGGGACTCGCAGGCTCCCTGTCTTCATCCCAGGCTGCCGTGCTGCTGTGTCCCTGAGCTGCGGGGGGTCGGGATCCTGCCCCGAAAACCAGTGGTGTGAGTCACCGCACAGCACAGGGTAAGCAGGCCACCGGAGACACCTGTCTGCGGACTGTGGCAGGAAACCCCGCACACTGAGGCGGATCAGAACCCACAGAGCAAAAGCGGCTTTTGCTGCGATTCACTCTTACTGATACTAATGAAGCTGGAGATGAGCTAACCAGCTAACCAGCTAACCAGCTAACCAGCACCCGGTTAGTCTCCACGTGAGCACAGTAGTGAGGCGCCAGCCAGCAGGACTGCAGGTCGCCGGACCACCTCAGGGTCACGTAAGAAAGGCGCCACGCCGAACCGCCGTTACGTCACCGGATCCTCGTCGGCCGTTCGCCGCTCTCCCACTGGCCTGCGCTCGGCATTGTGGGAAATGCGCATCGCGTCGGCGCGCAGTTAAACACCCACGTCTGTGCGAGGTGGGGGGGGGGCAAACAAGGGGTAATTGATATCGTCACTGCTTTACATGTCAGAGCACATCCGTCAGCTGCAGGGGGCAGAGTCCCACTGTGACAGTGACCAACATCACCGTCCTCCTCACAGCAGCAATACCCTGGCAGGGGTGTGTGTGTGTGTGTGTGTGTGCGTGTGTGTGCCAGCGCTGATGTTCTCAGGGTTCTTTCCGAATTGAAAGGGTCGTTTCCAGATGATGGCAGAAGGTCACCTGTCCACCTGTGTGAAACGTCCCCTTTTACTCACATCCACCTTTCTGTCCGGTGGCCACAGCCGCCTAACGTGTCTTCTTACACACGCCAATGAGCTGTGTGTCAGAAGGAGGGGTTGTCACACACCCCCCTCAGAGCTGGAAATGCTAAAGTGCCCCCTGAGTGATGCTCTATCACACATGTCCCCCGAATTTACACCAGTGTAGTGAAATGTGGTGAGAGAAGTACCACAGTGCTCAAGCACCAACCCACCCACACACACACACACACACACACACGCGCGCGCACGCGCGTCTCCAGTCCTGACTGCGTCCCTCTCTTCCAGATCCGCCGCCGTCGGCCAACACCCGCCACCCTGTTCAGAGTGTCAGACAACCCCTCCCCCGATGAGGAAAACACGGCTCATCAGGTGAGACAGGTGCCCCCTGCAGCCCGGAGGAGTCACAGCGCCCAACCTGTACGCTTAGTACAGTCACAGTGTCACAGTGTCACAATGTGACTGTTCTGCTGTACATTCCCATACAAGTTGTGTCTAGATCTTTGCCAGCAGTTTTATATAAATGTTTGTTTTGTGCTGAAGAAACAAATCATACAATCGGCCCTCAAAAGACATTTTACTGAGCAAACCGGAAAAGTGCAAAATTTATGCAAAAAAAAAAAAATCAGGAAGTTTATTTCTGTCCTAAAGGTGAAGGTTGAGTGTACAGCCCCCCCCAACCCCCATCAATTGTGTCCTTAACTGCCACCCAGTCTGCAGCTTCGCTCATGAGATCACGTCCCTCGACTGACGTGACTCCTGCTGTGTGTTTGCAGTGGGCTGTGGGGGAAAACAGAGCCCTGAAGCACAAGCGTGTGAATCCCCCGGTTTACCAGCCGCCGTCGCTGAAAGGTAGGAGTGTCCCAGCTGCAGATCGACGTGTGTGTGAGGGTGTCTGCACATGGCCCTTTTTTTAGCATTAGTGTTGTCTGAACATCATCAGCACAGTGTACCATGTTTGCACAGCACCGTGCTCAGCTTGCTGCCCCCCGTCTCTCACAGTCTCTCCCTGCCAGCTTGGCTGCCGCTGCAGCCACCGTGTATGTGTGTGTGTGTGTGTGTGGATGACCTTTCCTTGTGTGTATAGCGGGTCACCCAGCTTCTCTCTGCCGCCCCCTGCAGGCCTACACTTGTGCTGCTGCGTGTCGCCAGCTGCGTTTGCACACTGTGCTGTGACATGTCTGTGGGCCGACGGGACCCTCTGACCGCAGCACTGCCTGTAGCGCCTTCACTACTCCTCTCTTATTCCAGCTCCTCCATCCTGCAGCTGTGGCAGGGTGTGTGTGTGTGCGGGCTGGGATTAGGGGCAGTGACAGCTGTGCGTAGGGTCTGCATTTGCTTGGGATCATCTGGATTACATGGCAGCTGCAGTCCAGACACACACACACACACACACACACACACACACACACACACACACACACAGGGTCACATTTGTAAAAATGTTTTCATTCATTCAGACACTCCTGTGCTTCCTGTGCTTGCCGACTCTCCCAGCATGCACCTCGCTGACCTGACATGTCCCCTTTGAGCAGGTCCACCTCCCTCAGCGATCTGTGGCCCTGGGAGCGTTAGGAGGACTGTTACTATGGCGACAGATGGGGTACACCCTCATAAGGAAGAGGAGAATCAGGGTACATGGGAGTGGGAAAGGTGTCCAGGTCACACCACCCCTGTAGACACGTCCCCTCAGCTGAAGCACAGTGAAGGACAGGCATCACAGAGCCCAAGCTGAGCAACGGCGAGAAGAGACACCAACCTGTCCCTCTGTTCCTGTGTGTGTGTGTGTGTGTGTGTGTGTGTCTGTGTCCCTCTATCCCTCCGTCCCCCAGCCGTGCAGCGGATGGCTCAAGCCCACATGCAGACCCTGGGCAGCTGCCCCCCGCTGGAAGACCCACCCGAAGGGGTGGAGAGTGAGGACAGCAGCTCCTCAGAGGAGGAGGCTGAGGACGACCCCTGCATCCTGGCTGTCGGTGAGGGGGGGGTGATTTGGGAAGCAAGGCCCCCTGCTGGGCGAGCCTGTAGCGTCACCTCACGCTCAGCAGCACCGTCACTGTGTCTAACACTGAAGTACAGGCTCGGTGACACACTCTGAGGGACGTCTCCCCCTGACTGCTCTATCACTACATTATTGGCGTGAGCAGCAGGAATCACGACACCTTCATCCTTCTTGAACCTGTCACATGTCACGTGATCCCTGGTGCCACTCAGATCTGCTGTGATTTCCCACCCCCTGCAGAACGTCACGCCGAGATGGACACTTTGGACAGCCAGGCAGAGGTGCCAGTGAGGTCAGAGGTCACTGTGGAGAAATCACCTGCATCTCAGTGGGTCCAGAAACACGACGAGGAAGAAGAGGAGGAGGAGGACGACGAAGAGGAGGAGGAGAAAGAAGAAGAAGGGAGATGGGAGTGAACAGTGGGGGTTAAAGGGGGGTGGGATGAGGTACAGTTCATGGTGAAGAGGAGCAAGAAAATGATGAAATGAGAGTGATGTAAATCATCAAAATGGGGGAGGTGTGTGTGTGTGTGTGTGTGTGTGTGTGTGTGTGTGGATAAAGGGGGACAAGGATGCAGTGATGAACATCACGGCCCCTGAAGGGCGACTCGGACAGCAGCTGCCCCAGGGTGACCCCTGTGTGTGAGCAGGTGCGTCACTGTACCTCGTTTTTACTTCATGCAAAACTATGCGCTTCATTCAGCTGGAAGATCTTCTGTCCACTGCTGGTTTAAACAAGTGTTTCCTTGTGGTTCACAAAGCATCAGGAAGAGAGATGACGACTCAGAAGAAGACTGCAGCAGCACCTGCGCGCGCGCACACACACACACACACACACACACACACACACACACACTGCCTGCAGTTGCGGAGACGCTGCGAGTGACACCAGGCAGCAGCACCGCCACCTTGTGGCAGAAATGGGACCGAACAGCTCAGCGTTGTGAGTCGAAGTTAACAGTCCAATAGCGGGTTCCGGTTCAATGTTCTCCCCCCCGGACCGGTGAAGAAGCGAAAGAGAAGCGGGAATCCAGCGGAGAAAGAGCCGCGAGGCGGCGTGAGAAGATGTGCGTGTGACGTCGGGCCCCGTCGCTGGGTGCTGCAGCCCAGCAGCTCGCGGCACCACAGGTGACCCCTGCGGAGCACAGGAGTGAAGACGGATCACCTGCGGCGCGCGCGAAAAACACGTTTCATTCCCTCCTCGTCTTCACTTCAGTAGTTCACTAGTTCTCTGACAGCTTGTAAAATGTAGTCCTGCTCAATAAAACTTCTCCCTGCGGCGACACCTGTGTGACAGTAGCTGTTCCGTCGTGTTCCGTGTCACTGACCAGCTGCCGTTAAACCGCACCTAACCGCCGTCTGTCCGGCTCGCAAACGCGGAACTTGGCAACTTGCAAATAAACACGTTGAATATGCAAATGAGCCACCGGCCGCGTTCAGGGTCGAAGGATTTTTCCCAACGATGCGTTAAATACCCGCATAGTCTTAATAAAAGGTTAAAAATAAAATCACGCACAGCTCGTACGGTTCAGCTCGCCGGGTCCGATAAATCATGGAAAAACCGCCCCAATTCTGCACATGTAGTTTTCTGAAGCTTATTTAAGACTTAATCGCTTGAGAAACGTACTTTTCGACAATAAATAGAGTCGAGGGGTTTTATGTTGCATGAAGTAAGTTACAGTCAGCATGAGTAAAAGTGCCTCCAGTGTTTCAATACCCCGCCGAAGAGCCAGATACGGGAAAAAGCCATATTGTATAAAAGAGCAACAACTGGAAACTGAGAAGAACCGACGCGTCGCGGGTCTTGAAGAAACGCGTCTTTGCTGAAGCGCGGTCAGCTGGGCGGAAGTGGTCATGACGTTTATCCGGTCGTGTGCCGGAAGTGGGGATGCGCTCAATCGGGTAAGTTTGTCCGGCGGAGTCGGTGCCGCCGCCGCCGGTGGGTGAAGAGTGTCGGCCGCGGGCGGACCCGCAGGTTAAAGCGGACCCGCCAAGTCGGCGCTAAGCGTTCATTTGAAAGTTGACGCGGGCAGCTGGGAACCGCCGCTGTGGCCGCAGCAGGAGCCCCCCCGGACCCTGAGAGTGGAATGTAGCCGCGATCAGGTGAGGCTCGAGGGACGGAGTCCTTTCACGTTCGCGGTTCCCGACTGCAGAACCCGCCGCAGTTTTTTGTACGGAATATTGAGCGGAGGCTGACGGGAAAAAGAGGTGAAATCGGGGCGAATGTGTAACTAAGCGGGTCAGTGGGGCGAGAAAACGGGATGCGACGGAATGTTGACGTGGTTCACGTGATACTGGGCGATTCACGCGACCGCGCACGTGTCCAGTGAATTTAACACGACGGTCCACCTAAACCCCCCAGGACCCGATCCGCCGTCAGCTGTCAGGTACGTCCACGCGCGTGCGCCGCGGTTCGCTCACCTGTGCGCCTCCCCCTAGTGAGACCTGTGTTTGCTGTGGGAACAGCAGGTGTGTTTCTCCTCTCTCTGTCTCTCTCACACACACACACACACACACACACACACACACACACACACAGGCGCCACTTCCACTTTCAGTCTCCCGCCTCTGGGCGGCAGCTCCTCTGTCTGAACAGGAACTTTACAGCCATTTTTAAAGTTGGTTAATTTTTGGTTGTATTTTATCTGTTGTCGGGCTGAAAGTCCGCAGGGGGCGAGTTCAACTCACTTGCACGGTGTCTGCAGTTGTCTGCTGTAGCTGTGAGTCGCCGGTCCACAAGATGGACAGAAGCGCTCGGCCCCCGGTCTTTGGTAGCGGTTTGTGGCGACGGCGTTTGGTTCCTGGTCACTTTCGATGCCTCTCAGATGCCAGGAAAGTGTGGGCCGGTGGTTTTACGGAAATGTTTCCAGCGGAGCCGCGGGTTGTGGGGATGAGGAGGAAATGCGATGGCGGAACCCGAACCGTGCGGCTGCTTGCTGTGACGTGCTGGGAAAAGTGGCTTTGGAGCAGCTTTGCACCCCAAAACGCAGCTAGGCGGAAACGTATTTCAGCAAAGGGTACGTCAAGGAGAAGGTGGAACGTTCCGATGTTACAGGTGACCAGAATGGATTTCAACCCCTTGACCCACGTAAACGGCACCGTGTCTGTTCACCGAAACCTCTCACTGTGACTGTGTTGCTGCTTTAGTAAGGCGGTGCGGACGCTGTGACAGCCAGCCTGGTCCTGTCGCCTTCCGCAGACATGCCGGGCCGCCTGGAGTACGGGGAGCTGGGGAACAGCCTCCCCACCATCGCCTCCCTCAACGCCTCCTACTCGCACGTGTCGCAGGCCCCCTCGTCGCCCTACACGCCGTGGGCTCCCGGAGAGCGGAGGGCCATCTCAGACGTGCGCCGCACCTTCTGCCTCTTCGTCACCTTCGACCTGCTCTTCGTCTCGCTGCTCTGGATCATCGAGCTCAACGTCAGTTGTTTCGCCACCGCTCCTCCCCTCCGTGTCACGTTGTGTGTTTTTGTACCACTAAATTTGGTAGAGGTCATTTTGGGTGCCGTCGCTTATCCCCTGCTCTCCACCCCGATTCTCTCCCCAAAATGGGCCAATTGTCCAGTAACCGGGTAAAGAAATTCCTTAATTTCTTGTGTAGAAACAGTGCAGTTGCTTCCTGGTTCAGCTCTGAATCCTCCTAAAAGTCGGTGTAACACGTTGAAATAGAATAAATATCAGTAACTTCCCACACTGGTTCTGACTGTTCCTGTAAGATGATAAAAGAATTTACTTTTAACACCATTGCATGTTTCCCCAAATCACTTGTGTCGCTGCAAAGCCGCACCCGACCCCCCCCACCCACCACGGTTTATGGTTTGCCGTTGTGGTTGCTTACGTCTGACTTTCTGACCGTTTCCTGGCGCCCCCTCTTTTAGGGAAGCGCCTGCTTCCCCAGTGCTGCCCACGGTGCTCTCTGCACCTCACGTTCCTCCTGCTGTGTGTTGTTGCCAGATCACCAAGTCCATCTGGCAGAACCTGGAGAGGGAGGTGGTCCAGTACAGCTTCCAGTCGTCCTTCTTCGACATCTTTGTGAGTTTGGCGGCAGAAGCGAGGGAACGCGCACGTCTGGAATGCGTGTGCGCCGAAACACAAAGGGACACGGTCGGCGCCCGAGTCCCGTTGCTCGCCTGCCGTCTCGGCATTTGCAATTTCAGCTGGTATTCGGGGGAAATGGTGGCAGCACATGAAATCCAGCCCCCCGCTTGAGCGGCTGCTTAACAGCCCTGTTCATCATCAGAACAGCTGTCGGGCTGTGTGTGTGTGTGTGTGTGTGTGTGTGTGTGTGTGTGTGTGTGTGTGTGAGAGAGACGCCACGTGTAGGTTGAGCTGAGCACCGCTCCTGTTTAAAACGCGTGTGTCGTGTTGCGCTTCCCCCTCAGCTGCTGGCCGTGTTCCGCTTCCTGTGCCTGCAGTTGGCCTACGCCGCCTTCCGCCTCAGGCACTGGTGGGTCATCGCGGTAAGATGCTCTCCTGCCCCCGCCAAGTGTGTGACGGCCGTCCCCTCCCAGCCTGCAGCTGTGTTGACCCCCCCACCCCCTGTTTCTCTGTCCCCAGATCACCACCCTGGTGACCAGCGCCTTCCTCATAGCCAAAGTAATCAGCTCAGATGTAAGTGACCTGCGTCTCCGCTCTGTTTTGCCGGGCACCGTGCTGCAGTGTACACACCGCTCTCACACGCCACTGGTTGTGCGGTGGTCTCAGGGGGCATCCAGCAGGAGAGCTTGGCTCCTCGTGGCTCCACGCACGCACGCACGCACGCCGCGTGAGAGATGGAGACCCTGCCGTCGGATCACGGCTGTTGCCCAGTCGCTGCTCCTGCCGTTTCGTCCGCCTTGTTTCTCTGCGCATTTCGACAATTAGTCTTATTCGCTTTTCATCTTTTTTCCACAGCTGCTCTCCCAGAATGCCTTTGGCTACGTTCTGCCCATCACTTCATTTGTGGTGGCCTGGCTGGAGACGTGGTTCCTGGACTTCAAAGTGCTGACTCAGGAGGCTGAGGATGAAAGGGGTGTGTGTGTGTTTGGGGGGGGTTCTGAACGAGGAGACGGCGGGAAGTTGTTTGGTTTTGGAAAAGGAGGAATAACTAATGTTTTGATGCACAGTAAACAGCAGATGTGTGTAATTTGGCAACTTCAGGATTTACACTTGTCCTGTTTTTCCCAGCATTCCTGGCAGCCTTGAGCGCGTCGCGAGAGCCCGGCCCCTTGCTGCACCCGCGGCCTGTGTCCGACGGACAGTTCTACTCGCCGCCCGAGTCCCCAGCAGGTACCGCAGAGCCGCGCCCGCAAACCCACAGCAGTGGCCTCCTCCTCTGCACCGTGTCCGATGTCTGAAACCTTTTTGCGCCGCAGGGTCCGACGAGGAGCCGGAGGAGGATGGACAGGGGCGCCGCGCCATCACGGCTCAGGTGAGACGGCTGCTGGACGGCGACGGTCGCTTACAAACCTGAGCAACGGATGCTTTTAGAGACAGACACAGAGAGCGAGAGCTACTGCACCAGGAGGTGCGATTCGGTGGTCTGAGTTTCTCGGTGCAGCCGGTGGTTCTGGACTCTTCTGCACGTCTCCTGTGTGTCTGTTTTGGCTGACCGTCACCCTCTCAGCCTCTGTCACACCTCGCACTGCTTACTCTGTTGTTGAGAAATGTGGCCCCAGCAGCACTTTGCTCCCTCTCTCTGCTGCGCCTCAGGAGAAGGAGTTTGTGCGACAGGGCCGGGAAGCCATGGCTATGGTGGAGCAGATCCTGGCGCAGGAGGAGAACTGGAAGCTTGAGAAGAATAACGTGAGTTTGCTGCTTCTGGTCAACATTTCTGTCTCGTCCTTGAAGTTGGTTGTCCGTGTTGTGGCTCTTTGTCATCAAGCGTGACTTTGGCTTCGTGGAAATCTTGTTCAACAAGCGTTTTATGGGGCTTCTCAGGAATACGGAGATGCCGTGTACAGTCTGGAGATCCCCTTCCACGGCAAGACCTTCATCCTCAAGGTAAGTTGTGCTGGGGGGTCTTGGAGCTTCTTGCACACGGCTGTGTGGGTTTTCAGTAAGAGGCGTGTGAGGGTAGAGTGCAACTCTGAAAGCCGCGCGTTCATCTTCAGGCGTTCATGCAGTGTCCAGCAGAACTCGTGTACCAGGAAGTGATCCTGCAGCCAGAGAAAATGGTCCAGTGGAACAGAACCATCTCAGCCTGCCAGGTGGGCCTCAGCGGTGGCTGTGGGAAGAACGCAAATGAACACTAGTGTGGAGTGTAGGCACCGCCTGCTGTTGCTCATGTGCAGACCTCCCGCTGTGCCCCTCAGATCCTGCAGCGTGTCGATGACAACACCTTGGTGTCGTATGATGTGTCAGCAGGTGCTGCAGGGGGCGTGGTCTCCCCCAGGTAAGCAACTCGTGACACACCCACGGCATCCCTGTGCGGTCCGAAGGCGTCTGCGCAGCCAAGCTAACTGCTTGACGTGTCCCCCTCCCCCACCACCAGGGACTTTGTGAACGTGAGGCGTGTGGAGCGCCGCCGCGACCGCTACATGTCGGCGGGGATGTCCACCTCTCACGATGCCAAGCCGGCCCACGGCCGCTACATCCGGTCAGCCTCCGTTTTCGTACCGAGTCGCTGTCACCCACTGTCAGCTCTGCGTTTCCTCCACGGCGCAGTGTTGGTCACTCGTACTGTGTACTGCGCATTAACGTGTGAACCGTGCTTTACCGTGGTGTGCCCCTCGCTGCCGCCAGGGGGGAGAACGGTCCAGGAGGGTTCGTGGTCCTCAAGTCAAGCGCCAACCCCTCCGTGTGCACCTTCATCTGGGTCCTCAACACGGACCTCAAGGTACCGAAGGCCGGCTCGGCAGCCGGGTGGCTGCCTGCGTGCCGCTCTTTTACTCCAAAAGCCTGTTTTTCTCGCTCTCGTCTCACTTTGTGTCTCTCGACGTCTCAGGGCCGACTGCCTCGCTACCTCATCCAGCAGAGTCTGGCTGCCACCATGTTTGAGTTCCTGGTTCACCTGCGCCAGCGGATCAGTGATTTACACTCTTTGTGTTGAGCTGGTCGCTGCCTGCAGTGCCCCCTCTGGCTCGGAGGTGACACGGCGGGACCCACACGACCCAGTGCCGCACGGAGGAAGAGACTGTGAACGCGAATATCCGTCCGTCCGAATGTACGTAATAACCTGAAGGACTGTCGAGAGCATCTGAACTGAACGCTTTTTCATGCAACGAGGCCTGCCCTGCGCTCCTTGAATCAGTTAAAGGTAACAATACTCCGGTGACACGGGGCTGGAGAAGCTCGGCTAAGGGACCAGAAGGGGCTGCGCCTCAGCAGGCCTCGTCCGAAAACGAGCAGGCGACTACTGTTGTGACGTTTACCGTGCGAAACCCGTGTAATGTGACACGTGTCTCCAGACGTCGCTCACCGAGTGATTGAAGTGCCTCTGTGCTGTTTGTTGTCCCTGCGCTGTCACTCTGGATGAATGAAGGTAAAACCCACTGCTGTCCCCTCTGCCCCCCCCACTCTTGCTGTCACTTTACTGTCGTCTGGATCTCTTGGCTTTCAGTTCCGCCCTCAGGGAGGGAGAGGAAGCCGCAGGACCTGGGAGTGAACATACCGGAAAGCACCTCTGTTAGCATCACTTCTCTCTGCACCACACATTTTTATACAACCTTTTTTTTTTTAACATTGATTTTTGCCAAAATGATTTGAGTCGGTTACAGTATCCCTTTTTACCGCGTTACTTTTATATGTTTTGATTTAAACTTGCTTGAAATTGCACATAACACAGGGATATTGAGACTGTTCTGCTCAGCTGTCGACTTGTCAGATTTGAACGGGTTTGTTTCCAGCTGATTATTAATAAAATGTAACTGGTTACCAGCCTGTGGTCCTTAGTCCTGTCAGTCAGCTGTCGTAGCTTCTCACGCTTTCTTTTCACTCTGCTAATACAGCTTTTAAAGTCCATTTATAGCTGCGGTTTTTCTAACCCGCCGCCTGTAACAGATCAAACGGCAGCAATATTTAGCCGTCGCTATTTGTATCTTTGATAAACGCCGGGTTTTGCAAGAGCTCTTTATGTGCAGCTCACACGGGTCGAGCCGACAAACAGTGTGGCCAGTGTGTCAGACGGGACCCTTGAGCAGTGCTTCAAGTCCTTACTGTGCTTTATTTGGAAAGGTTGTGTTTACTAATAATAAAATCAATAAAAAAGGTACCGCCGGTAATCGGGCTACGGCGAAGGCTGGACAGCGGACCGGTGGTGTGGTGTTTTACCACATATTTACCTTCCAGCTGAGGTGCAGCCGCTCTGATTTAGATCCACAGTTGATGGATGGCTGCAATGACCCCCCCACACACGCACTCAGTCTTAGGGCTGCCGCCCGGTGTGCCCCCCCACCCTCCAACATGCTACTTGTTTGTTTCTGCTGCTTTGGCAGAGATGCTGCTGCTTCAGGGGTTACAGCCAGTTGCAGGATGTTCATACTGGCAGGATGCAAACTGACCAGCATCTGACCTCCCGGCGGTCACGAGCAGCTCGGTGCTGGAACGTGCAGGACGGTTCTCCTGGCTGAGCTGAAGTTCCTCGCCTTTTTCTTTTGCCTTTCCTGCAAGTTGTTTGTTTCAGACAGTTCAGGTTGGGCAAAATGACCAGCGGTGATGCTGACAGGACAAGAACAGCCATCAGATGACTGGATAAAAGCTGAGTGAGCAGGAGCTGGGACTTGTGTGGCTGCAGGGGCTGCGCAGCAGCACCGCTCTTCACATGACTGCAATGTGACTCCTTGAGAAGGAGTTCCAGAGGAGTTTGTTAGCACCCCCTGCACTGCTCTCTGCTGCCTGCACACCTTCGCAGCGGATCTCCAGACCACCGTCCGCATCACTTCGACACGACTGAGCTGCTGCTGGGATAATTCATGACCAGGACTAGAGACCATCTGCAGCTCTTCTGACGCTGTCCAGCAGGAGGCACTGCCATCACACGTGGAGAGGAGGGGCCACAGGGGGTGACCAGGTACCAGTGCTGAGCTTGTGTGTGTGTGTGTGTGTGTGTGTGTGTGTGTGTGTGTGTGTGTGTGTGTGTGTGTGTGTGTGTGTGTGAAATGTTAAGCTGAAAACTGATTGAGTAAACACCTGATAGTGTTTAAATCATCCAGCTACAAACAGGGAGACTAAATGACGGGTGTAAACATTGATGAGCCCCTGAAAGTGAGGTATTTTACCCTATTGCTGCAGTAAGATGCTCAGCAGCACAGTTAAAAGTGATTCTCGATGAAAGAGGAACTTGTGACTTCTTTAGACATGGAACATGTTTCATCTGTCTGCACTGTTTACTTAACTCCAGAATTTCCTTGTGCCTCAGTGTTCGTCTCGGTGCTGCTGTCAGCCATGGGTGCGTCCTTCACCTCCTTCTGTGCTCATTTCTGCTGCTGCTGCTGCTGCGCTGCTGCTGACGACGAAGAACCAGAGGAGAAGAGTCCTTTACTGAGGTGGCCGGAAACCAAACGTCCCCTGCAGTCACAGCCCATGCAGTACCTTGTAGACTGTGGTAGTCGGGAATCTGAGTACATCTGGACAGCGTGTGTGTGGGAAGGCCGGGGCAGGAGAGTGAAAGCAGAGGGAGCCACAGATCACATATGTGGTGCATCATTGATGAAACACCAGGGGGGATTGGAAACCATAGAAGCATATTTTCGATCACGCGTACTCAAACTTTTGATTGAAAACATGCAATCACACACACACACACACACACACACACACAGAGAGAGTATTGACAGCCACAACACACAGGATGGTGTTGGAGCTCCTCAGACACAAGCCTACAGGAACCTCTGGTGTGTGTGTGTGTGTGTGTGTTTCAGTGGCGACGCGCTGCTGTATTTTGACCTGGGGGCAAAGAGGAGGAGAGACCAGGAGACAAACCTGTGGAGCGAACCTGGGGACCCGAGCCACTCGGAGCGGGACGATGACCGGGAGCTGTATAACCTGCTGCAGAGACGCTCCAAGACACGCAGAGGCTCTCAGGTGCAGTCCGGGCTGGGCTGGGGGGACAGCAGGTCAACATTCATGATGATGATGATGAGGTGCACAAGTGCTGATGCTGTAGTCATCATAATAAGAGTGGATACAGGGGGCGATGATAATGTTGTCATGCTCCCCACCCCCAGCTCCCCCTCTACACACAAGATAAACAAGTAGTTCAGAATCAACCTGCCACAGTTGCCATGTCTGTAGAGTGAGCAGCCAGCAGGTGGCGCTCAGAAGCAGCCCTTCAGGTAGCAAGAGGGTCTTCAGTCACGATGGAGTCTCACACGTCACACTGTCTATGCCTGGGGGCCCCTCACCTGGCAACCCCCCCACCACAGGGCTACCGGCGCCTCAGCATAGACATCAACGCGGTGAGGGAGGTGCGGCGAGAGGTGAGGGACAGGTGGAAGCTGGTCCTTGAGTCCCTGGGTGAGTAAGCAGGGCAAGAGCAACACGGACCAAACACACACGTCTCTGTTCAGGCTGATTTGTAAAGCTTCGTGTGTGTGTGTGTGTGTGTGTGTGTGTGTGCGTGCGCGCGCCCACGCAGGCTTCACAGCGGAGGCCGAGTCCCTGCTGACGGTTTCGGCCGGCACCTCCTACGACCGCATGCACAACGCCCCCATGGTGCGCGCCCTGCTCAGCTCCCTGCACTCGGACACCTCCATCTTCGACAGCAGGGAGCCGCCGCCCGAGAGATACATGTTCACCCTGGTGAGGGCGGCGCCATGGGGCCACACAGCATCAGACAGCTGGATAATGAAATATGGGGAAACATTCCGGATTGTTCTGAGCCTGTCACAAGGGAAAAAGTTGTTGTGCAGAAAATTAGAATCCAGTTCAGTTGAACCCACCTTTACTGTCCTTTTATTCAGCTCCATTTCTGCAGCTCCTTTCATTCTGTTTACATCCCGAGCGTCCCTGCCCCCCCCAGGACCGTCTGATCTACCTGGATGCGGCCGAGGACTTTGTGCAGAAGGCAAGGAGCCTGTTCCCCAAGCAGGACGAGGAGGACGAGGACGACGCCTTCAAGCTGCCCGTTGTGCTGAGAAGAGCCCAGCTGGCGCCGTCTGGCGGACAGGAGGACGAGCCGGAGGAGGAGGAGCTGGACAGCGACGCGCTGGACGGCGGCCGGGGAAGCGGAAGTGATAACTACGGTGACAGCAGCGTGGAGCTGCCCCTGGACTGACTGAGCCCTGTGGAGTCGGGCGCCGTGTTCCCTCAAGGGGCCGCGTGGTGACAATTGCTGCTTCTCGGAGGCTCACGTCTGTCCTTTAAAACAGTCAGACAGACTTCCTGACAACCGCTGGTTGGAGCTGTGCACAGAAGGCCTGGTGTTACACAACTCAGCCTGTTTCTCTCCTGTGCTCATACACAAACCCCCCCTCCCGCCCGCCGCCATCGTCACCCTGCACTTCTGCCCTCACGCGCCGGTGGGCGTCACGGTCGCGCCTCAGTCACGAGCCGAGCTGCCGCCCCCCTCCCCTCCGCTCAGCTTCTCCACCTGACTTTGCTTGCTGCTCCAGAGCCTGAATGAAGCACAAAAGGACACGTTGGATTCCAGTCAAAGGGTTTTATTCGGCTGCAGTGTTACAGTCACCAGGGGAACAAAATGGCCACAGTTCTCCTCAGTCCAACAGGTTCACATCTAAAATAATTCTTTCTTTCTCTCTCTCTCTCACACTCTCTCTCTCTCACANCAGAGCCTGAATGAAGCACAAAAGGACACGTTGGATTCCAGTCAAAGGGTTTTATTCGGCTGCAGTGTTACAGTCACCAGGGGAACAAAATGGCCACAGTTCTCCTCAGTCCAACAGGTTCACATCTAAAATAATTCTTTCTTTCTCTCTCTCTCTCACACACACACACACACACACACACACACACACCGTGCTGACTTGTGAAAGGAAGCGCTGTGAAGGTTCTCCTGTGAGGGATGGTTACACGGTGGGTGTGATGTGATCAAACAGAGTTCACTGGTGCAGAGCAGCCCTCCATTGTCCCTGCTGTCCTCAGCCGCTGTCCCCTGAGCTCTGCTTGCCACCATCCTGTTTGACAAACGTACACACGTTAGGACGACTGTACAAACAGAGCTGACGGTGACAAATAAATCATTGCACAACCCACATCTGTCACGCTACCTGCGTGTTCGCGTCACAGGACCTGCTCTACTGTCTTGCTTTAGTCACTGTGGGAAACGGGAAGAATTGTCGATGCTGTGGAAGGTTCCGGCAGAGGGAGAGCTGTGCGTGACGACGTGTGTTCCTGGACGGGGGTCTGATGTCACTCACTAAGGAAGGACAGTGACACACGGTGTGACATCACGCACTGCCCAGCAGCAACCCGATACCACGATTTACCCTGAGGTCGTGTGTCGGTGAGGGTCGCCGACAGTGGGCCCCCGGGCGGCAGCACTGCCACCAAGTAGCGTATGTCGCCACACGTGAGCAGGAAACTGTTCAACCTCCATCAGACACTGTCAAAGGTTCAATTCACTGAAGGACAGAAAAATAGAAAAATTAAAATGTGCTGCAGGTGACCCTTGACATGTGAGTCATTCATTTAAGAAAAACAAAACTGATTCTCTCCTGTGAGTAACAGGAGCCGGGGGGGGTCTGCCTCAGCCTTACAAAATTCCACCTCAGCAGCTGATTTCCAGGAATCCGTCACAGTTGCAAGGAGACACCTGTAAATAACCTGAAGAACACGCTGCACACGGTTCCCTCCGACCCAGCAGTAACCAGGTAGATGATACAGTTCTCAGAACTGAACCAGCACAGACCTGTGTGTGTGTGTGTGTGTGTGTGTGTGTGTGTGTGTGTGTGTGAGAGAGAGAGAGAGAGAGAGACAGAAGCGTACATATGGATGGTATGGAGCTGTGGGTGGAGAAACATTCCTCTCCTGAGCCCCTCTGATCCACGGCGTCATGAAGCTGCATGTTTTCCATATGATGTAGGAGCTGAAGACTGTGTGACAGTGGGGAGTTTTGCCTGTCGTGTGTGTGTGGGGGGGGGGGTGAGGTGAGTTGACCCTCGTGTCATGCAGCCCCCACCCGAAGCCCGGTGTCAGGTGTCTCCGCAGTGATGCCATTGCTGTGAAATAGCCCCCTGGCTGACTATAAAAAGCTGGTGCAGTCCCTCCTGTGCAGGACAGGGAGACGGACGGACCTGTGGAAGCTGCTGGAAAAGCCCAGAAGAGGGATGCAGAGCTGCGGTGCGCCGGTGAAGCCAGCGGGTCCCTTGCCGGGGGCCGAGCTGAGGGCCAGCGTGCGGGAGGAAGACCACGCTCGGCGGGAGAGCTACAGTGCGGACTGGCTCAGTGTGACCGTAGACAGCCGACCTCTGGACAGGTGTGAGCGAAGGGGGGTCTCCGGCTTTCATGCCCCCCCCCCCTTGAGATTACGCTGTCTGCACGCTGGCCGCTGTGTGGCGCTGCTGTGGTTGTGCCGTCACTAATAAAGGTTCAACAGCAGCATGCAGTGGCCAGTCTTAGTACTTTTCGACTGCTAAGTTTAATGCTTAGTTTAAACATGAGGTTCTGCAGGTATTTGCATAAATTGTGTGTTTTCAGCAGGTGACAACTTGAGTGACAATGCAAATTGTATTTACCTGGATAAATTTTCACCGCCACCTCTGCACTGGTGCCCCCTGCAGGCAGATGGTGTCCCACGCGGATGAGAGCCGGCGCGAGTCCTGCTGTCGCTACTGGGAGGCACAGCGCCTGGTGCAGGGCTGCCCCTCAGAGGTGGTCCGCCTGGGGACCCTGCAGCGGGGCGTGAGGGAGCACCAGCAGCCGCCCCACAGAAACACGCTGCCCCTGCCCCTGTTCGCCCCCGCCGAGCTCGGCCTGAGGCTGGGCCGCGGTGCCCCCCTGCGGCCCTTGGCTGCGCCCGACGGCGTCTGCCCTGGCAGGAGGGCCCTGGAGGACATCACCAGGCACCTGCCCCCCGTCGAGCCCAGGAGGATGGACTTTGCCAAAGTGCCCCGGTCCCTGGGACGTTCCGCATCGCAGGAGGCCCAGAGGGGGTGATGGGAGCGGGAGGCGGGGGTAGTTAGAGGTAGTTAGAGGTAGTTAGTCATTTCTGCATGATCTCTTATGTAATTTTGCACTCTGATGTGGTCCTGACAGGTTTGGTGTGCAGATGTTTATTTTTCTACAATAAACCTCCTTTGTTTCCCTTGTTATGACTGGAGGCGGGTGGATAACCAAAGTGAGCTCTAGTAAAACTGTGAACTAGTTACTGAAGGAAAAGTACTTGGACAAAATGTTAGTTGAATATAAGTAAAAAAAACTGCTCAAGTTGCTTTGACTGAAACGCAGCGTTTTAATGTGCAGATTTAACTCGTCCATCAAATCCGCTGTTCACATCAGATTGTCTAGTTAACTAAATACAAGACAACTAACCACAGTCAGCTGGGTATTATTAACCACGATTTACCCGACCCCTTGGTTCTCCACATACATTTACAACAACATGGGTCTGGAGCTCCTCTGTGGTCCGGTGGGTTGTGAGCTGACCCTGTAGCGGATGCAGCTGCTGATCAAGTCTTGTAGTGGTTCTGGTTGACACCAGCTTCCAGTTTAATGGTACAAGTGTTGAACGGAGAGCTGGAAAAGTAGGAGCTGCTGCGTAGCTCAGCGGTTGAGGTGCTCCTGTGTGGAGGAGTTGGTTTGGGGTTCAAGTCCCATGTGAGTCACTGGTTATCAGCACCTTCAAAGTGAGCAGCTGTTGTGTCTGGGTTCAAACTGGTGAGCAGTAGAAGTAAGATGTTGGTAATGTACTTCTGGATGGAGGTAAGCTTTATCACAGGCCCCAACCAACTGGGCCACATTTTTCCTCCACAGTCTCTTCAGAACACCCCCCCTTTCCACCACTCACCCCATTGGATCCACAGCACCGACACTGTGGGCAGCTGCCGGTTCAGGTACCCACTCCAGCTCCCCGAGAACTGAACCAAGGACCTCGTGGTTAGGAGGCAGACTGCTTACCTGTCACACCACAGCACTGCCCACACCCACCTGGTGCTCAAACACCTCAGTTGTACCTTCTAAGCTGGAGATGCACAGACATTAAGGTTAAATTAGAGGATTTGAACCCACATCCAGTGAACCACAGGAACCCAACACCACCCCCCCCAAGGGGCCCGCAGCTCTGTGGGGAAATACTGTNGCACAGACATTAAGGTTAAATTAGAGGATTTGAACCCACATCCAGTGAACCACAGGAACCCAACACCAACCCCCCCAAGGGGCCAGCAGCTCTGTGGGGAAATACTGTGGGTGAAGTCGACTGGTCCCTTACAGACGCCCCACAACCACCTNAGCCGATCGCTCGTGCAGACGTGTATTTTTCACTCTGCTGGGTTTCACTACTGTAACTGGACCAGAAACCCCCCTTCCCCTCCGGCTGGGAATGACTGTTGTAAAAACAGAGTAACTTTTACATCGAATCCGCCGTCCCTCTGCGTTCATCTGAAACAACACGCTATTGGCAAGAATGACCCAGTGCGGTTATTACCTCCGTGAAAGAGGCGGCGAGGCGGGCAGGGCTGGGGGCTGTTGCTAGGTGACGTAGCGCTGCTCCTCCAGGGGGTGTTGATGACACATCAGCTGTTTACTGTAACTCAGTGCAGTGTTATAACGGACGGGAAGCGGGGATGGTGTGCAGACAGTGTCCAGCTGTGTCCAGCTGAGAGAAACACGTCACAACAGGTCTTTCTGCTCCGTTTCTCTGCGATGAAGCTGATGGGACGAGTTCCGACACACAAACCTGCTGATGAATTGAGAAATACTGCACACACGGTCCTTATTTTACCTGGAAAGGGGTTAATACTGCCGCGGCTGTCGTGAAGGACACCTTTGTCCCATCCTACGTCCCTGTATGTCCCCCCCGCCGTCATCTCTGCACCAGTTTACTCAAAGGTCCTCTGACTGGTACATAATTTATACTGGTAGTACGCAGCAATTTAAAAACATGAATAAATAACGCACTTTGGGGAAAAGCAGGAAGAAAGAAGCGGCGTCAACTTGAATCCCGAAAAAATAAGGACGGTGACTTTCCGCCACACAGACCCGAGCAGAAGGTTAACGTACGAATGCGGCAAAGGGGCGGGCGGAGCCGCCCGGGAGCTGTACCACAGAGGACTGGGCTCCTGTCTGCGGAACATGCCGGAACTCCTCTCTCCTGCCTCCTCTGTCTCTGCAAACAAAGACCATCTCGTGTCCTTCTGTCCTTGTCACCCTCGTCCTCTGGCCTCTGGTATTTTCAGATATCGCTCTTGCCCGGCGAACGGCTTAGCGTGACCCCTGCCGCTCGTGATCCTGCCGTTCCTTTCGCGGCGGGGTGCTGACAGGGCTCGTGCTCCACGGCAGGCACAAGGCCAGCGGTCCACACGCAAGGCGGGCCTCACCCTGGGGCGGACAGGCGGTTCGGGTCTAACGTGGGCAGTAGAGAAACTGTGTCGCAGAACAGTTGCTAACAACCCAGCGGAAACAAGGAAGACACGCTGGACTACGCTGTATGTTGACAGACTGTAGGAGTTACGACAGGTTCAAGCCGAAGGTTCATCTCCTGCAAATGTGATCCGGTAACATAACAAGTTTACAAAAGTGCAGCATTTGTTCCACAGTAACAATAACATTTAAACCTGTAGATGCTGCGATATCAGGAAAGGCGGAACTCGGCCACCGGGCTTCTCTGAGGACACAGCGAAGGCACCTGCTGGAAAGAACGATTCATTTAGATGTAGGAAACGCTTTGGATGAAGTTCCACACGAAGGCCTGACCTTCAAACTAAATGCATCTGCTCTCCAGGGCACTTCACGTAGATGGATACTGAAGTAGTAAGAGAGAGACAGCAATCTGCCAGGTACAGCCTCCAGCTGGACCTGTGTGACCCGTGCTGGGTTCTGCCAGGAACAGGATCAGTGTTGGGTACAATCAGGGCCAGAAACCTACTTTTAAAACCAGTTGTGACATGGATGGACAAGTTAAACAGTAAACTTAATAAAGGAAGTGCGCGTACAAAGCGGAGGGGGGTGCAGGTGCTCGGGGGGCTATTTCAATGTAAATCATTTTATACGTCCTTAAGTTCTGTCAGTATCTCCCGCTGCAGCCGCAGGACAAGCCGTCGACGTTGATAACTCCGCAGGTCCGCGAGGATCTCGACCACCGCAGCTCCTATCTGCGCTCGCCTCGGAGGAAGCGCTGCTATCAGTGTCCGTCTGGGCCGGCAGCCGTGCTCACCGGTCCCCGCAGCGGCCGGGAAGAGGCCTGGGAGCCGCAGAGATAACATCACAGCCGTTTGGTCGTTGCAGGAGATGGAGAGGAGCCGGGTCGCCGAGAGGAGCGGCGCCTCCTGGGGGCAGAGCTCATCGGATTATGAACTGCTCCTGCAGGGTGGAATTCAGGTGCTCACAGTGGTCTAACCAGTGGATGTGACCCTGCTTTTGTGAAGGAAAGAAGGTCTACCAGAAAACAAGCTCGAGTGTTATTCGAGCTTGAACGGCGGACTGCCACTTCTGGGGTGACAATAAAGTCTTTCCTTCATTTCCTGGACTACTGTTATCTCCAGAACACAATGTTGCCTTGGATGTCGGGGGCAAGGAGAAACGTTGACTGAAAGTGCAAAATGACAGTATAAACACGGTAACCCTTAGAGCACAGGCACAGCATCTCCTTAAGGGCCCAGCCACAGCTTCTCAAAAGGGGGGGGGGGGGCATGCGGGGCCTGTGGAGTCCAGCAAAGTTCGGTGGAGTCGCTCCACTCGCCTGCCTTTCCCACGGCAGAAAAAAAATCTGGTTTGCCCTCCCTCTACCGGAATGTGCCCCCAAACTCGAGGGGGCAAAGACACCAGTGGAGTGGAGCCAGGAATATGCTGCGCAGACGACGGCTACAAGGGGGGTGTGAACAGGGACGGCTGTACGTTGTGACACCGTGTTCGACTCTACCTGCCCAAGGTAGCTGTTTACCTTTCGCAGACGTGCGAATGGAGTGAAAGCCTCCGGTCCCTCCGCTGCTGCAGTGTTCCCTCTCGGTGTCGTCGCAGCACCGTATCTCGCTTGACGGCCCTGCGGTGGCGCAGGACTCGACCTGCTGGGAACCAGGACTCTTCTGAACACGGACAGCAGGTTGTTCCTCAGACTCAAACCAGAGACGAGGGGCCTTCAGGAAGACGACGAAAGAGGCCTTTCCACCACCACGGCCGAGCAAGGTTGTGTGGCCCCCGGGGGGCAGCAGCACTGAGTGCAGATTACGGCCCTGGGTCCGATTCGCTGGCCTGCGCGCGCTGTCTGTACGATTCTGCTCGGAGGAAATATTCATGTCGAACAGATAAGAGGCGAACAGACGGCGGGGGGTCCATCAGAGATATACGTGTCAAGAAGGGCTTCGCTCAGATGGCATCGAAGCCCGAGGCTGGGAACGCGGCGGGCTGGAGCCCGGTCAGGGACTCACGTGGTCCGCCTGATAAGGAAGGTATCAGGTAACGCAGGTGACGATACACACCGCCGCCGCGCCGGCAGACATAAAGAGCGAGAGCCGCGCAGACCCCTTCGCAAGACTGCGAACCAGCAGCAGGATGGGAGACACTGCCCCAGCGAAGGAGCGCGACGGGGGGGATGCGGAGGAGCCGGCTGCTCGGAACAGCATAGCCGCGATGGCGCGGTGCTACCAGGGGTTTGACCCCGCGGTTTACCTGCAGTACAATTACACGGCGCCCCGGGCAGACTTCGGGCGGGCCGACAGCATCGTGCCGTGGAAACTGGCCTGTCTGCACGAGGCCTTCGCTGAAGGTGAGGCTGTGTGCTGCGGCGGCGGCGCCATGCAAACAGGGTCTGTCCGGCTACGAGAGAGAGAGAAAGACGCAACGTTTTTCCTATTAACGTCCACTTTTTTCCAGGCTGTAGGTACAAGAGAAGCTGAGACTCAGAAGTGGCCACATGAACGAGCCAACAGCCGCGTTTCGGCCTCTTCCTCCAGCCCCTCTTCATCCTCAGCACTTGTCCTTCTCCTCTCATTCTTCCCCTCGGTCTCTGCGTCCACCAAACCCTGTCATTTCCCACAATGGCCCCGATTTTCTTCCTGCCTCTTCAGGCCTTTCTCACGTTTCGCTTCCATTTCTCACCTCGGTCCACACCAATCTCCTCCACTCGGCTTCCCTCTTCCACACCGGGCTTTGTCCTCCTGCCACAAAACGTCACCCCTTTCTTGATCACATTTCATTGCCTACACTGCACTTATATTTAGGTGCTCGAAGTGGAAAAATCAAGTGTGTGTGTGTGTGTGTGTCAGTGGGTACCAGCAAACTGATGATGATCAAAATTTGAATTGTGCAGCAATTCAAAGAGTGAAGGGACGTTGCTGATGTTTCAGTACTGTGGATCATGTTAAAGGGACGTGAACCGGGGGGGTAGGAAAGCGGTGTGTGAACCGGCTGCAGCTGTGAGGCTGTTGGAAATAACAACCATGTGCTGCAGCCGGGTGTCGTGGGAGAATCTGGTCAACAGGGGGCAGAAGTGAGAACTGAGGATTATACGAAGCGCCTCTGTGGAGGAGCCGGTGCTGCAGGGAGCAAAACAGACAAGTACGGGTAGCGAACTGAGTACTGCCGAGTTCTACCGAGTGCCGGGTTACGCACGTTTTCTCCACGTATCCGGACACGGTCGGTGTTCCGCCGTGGAAATCCAAGTGTTTTGCGGAAAGCTGCTGCTATGACGCTCAGACTGCGCCCATTTCGCCACGCGCTGAGACCACCACCGGTTCTTCCCCCCTCACTTTCCGCCTCAGGTGACGTGAAAGGAGAGACCCTGGTGGACGTGGGTTCAGGCCCCACCCTGTACCAGGTGCTGAGCGGCTGCGAGGTGTTTGGGCGCGTGGTGCTGACCGACTTCCTGGAAGTGAACCGGCGCGAGCTGCGGCGCTGGCTCGCCGGGGAGGAAGGCGGCTTTGACTGGACCCCATACCTGCAGCACGTGTGCCGGCTGGAGGGACGAGGGTGAGGAGAACCGGGCTCAAACACAGGGCCACACGCGTCCGTCGTCGTTTACGCTTCCGCGTTCCCTCTTTCCTCCCCACCGTCGCCCCCCCACAGCTGCGCACACCACCCTTACAATCACCTGTAAATATCACTTTGAATCTGGACTTCTGAGCTGTCGGTCTGGACGTCTGCGTCCGCAGCAGATAAAAGGTTAATACGGCGGTGTTCTTCTGCCCTCCGCAGCCCCTCCGCCTGGCGCGAGAAGGCGGCCCGCTTGCGGTCGGTGGTCTCCGAGGTCCTGCCCATCGACGTGCACCGGCCCTGCCCGCTGGCGCCCGGCTCTCTGCCCGCTTCGGGCGCCGACTGCCTGGTGTCCTCCTTCTGCCTGGAGAGCGTGAGCCCCGACTTGGGCTCCTTCACGCAGGCGCTGCGGCACGTGACCTCGCTGGTGCGGCCCGGGGGCCACGTGCTGCTCATCGGCGCCCTGGGCGAGACCTACTACATGGCCGGGCGGGACGTGCGCGTCCCCGTGGTGCCGCTGGACGAGGCGACGCTGTGCGGCAGCTTGAAGGCCAGCGGGCTCGAGCTCCTCCGCCTGTGCATCTACACGCTACCGGCAGACATGAGGGTTGGCGTGGATGATGTTTCTGGCATCTTCTTCATCAAGGCTAGAAAACCCCAGCTGGGGGGTGGGGGAGACTGAGAAGAGATACAGTGGTGGGTAGAACTGGGGGAGACAGTCGGAGAGACAGCGGACAACGAAGCACGAGACCTGAAGAAGGATAAGAGGGAAACCGTCTGCATTTGTGGTGTAAAACATACCTTTTAAACCAGAAATTATCCCTCCAGTTTTCACACGTCTTCACCTTAACCGAGGGCAGCACCACCTTCGGGACAGTTACACACAGTCACAATATTATACAATTATAATTGTATCGATGCATATTTTTACACAGCAACCACCCCAAACTTACAAGATTTAATGATATTTACAACGGCGGTCATTGTGTGTGTAGCGTGATGGCGCGACCTCACACACTTAGTTAAACCACGTTTCACTTTCCTTTCACACTTATTTCCTCCAAGATACCTTTTTCAGCCTTCAGTTTGTTTTACTATTTCTTGTTCGGTTTAAAAAGTTGTGGACGGCAGTTCTGTTCGGAGGACCTGAGGCCGTAGGCTGAAGACACGCACCAGTTTGTTTTCGGCTGTCCAAACTTACTGTCTGAATGTAGGGTAATAAAGAGTAAGTAAGAAATATCTGCTGTCCGAGTCCTGTGACCACGTGGAGCACAAAATTCACCAAATATCTGTGATATGTCCTCTGTAGTGGACAGTTAGGCTCACTTACCGTGTTTCTGCTCCTCTGCAAAATCTCTCCTTTTCACTCTGCAACAGACACACGTTTTAGAAAAATAAAAAAAGCAAAAAAAAAAAAAAATCCCAAAAATGAAACACAAATAATCAGAAGCCCAGGGAGGGGTGGGCAGCCTCCGGCCCCCAGAGGTTTATTTGTCTCCATCAGTTCTGCCATCGTCTGCTTGGGCCGAGACGCCGAAAAACGGCCGCGGTTTTTGCACGGAGCGGGAGGGAGACGGCACTTTTCGGCCCGGTGGAGCCGTGAATGAGAAATGAGGAAGTGGAACCATTATGTTTCAGGATGAAGGAGAAAATAATATTCAATTAGAAGTAGAGTATTGCAGCTCAGAGGCTTGGACGCTGGACGCTGCTGCGTTCCTCACCTCAGCTAACCCTTCTTCAGTACGCCGACTTGGAGACGAACTCACGTGGTCCAGGTTGGGAAAGAAACCGATGTGCAACGTGAAGTGGGTGTGTATATTCCACAGTTACTGGGTGTAAGACGAATACGCAGGAGAACAACTGAGTGTGGCAGGGTAAAGCGCGTACCCACAATGCACCTCTGTTAGCGATAAGTTAAGTCATTTTTAAACCGGGGAGGACTTAACCGCCAGGGTCCAAACCCACAGCCTCTTCTGCAGGGCTGGAGCCACTTGGCTGTTTTTCTAAATATTCTTACTCAAACTTCTCAAAATTTCAGCTTCGAGTCTCTCTCTCACACACACACACACACACACACACACACAGCACGCACAGGAGCACGAATACTTCTTCCTTCCTTAACACACACTCTGACCTTTCTTCCTCCTACGGATCCTAGTGACTCATTTGGGTTGAGGCGTCAAAGTTCTGCCCCTGACCACCCCGCTCCCCCGCTGGCTCCCGGCTTCCAGCCGAACTCGACCAAAGGCTGACATTCAGCTTTTAATGAACCCCGTCGCCCCCGATAACCCCCAAGAGCCTCGGCTTCAGCAGCTCAGACATGGCAGCTGCTGTGTACAGATGTCTAAACCTTCCACATTTAAAGCTGTCTGCAGGGAATCAAAGATTCAAAATGTTCTGCTCTCTCCTACATGGGCTGGTATGATAATAAGAATGTTACAGTTGGCGTGCAACTGGTTAAATTTTTACACCGTTATGCTGTAAAAAAGGGAGACTGTGGTTACTTGTCCTGATAGCATTTGTGTCAACAGAAATAGACAGAAATCCGAGGAGCTTCTTCACAAAACAGGACTTGTTCTCCAGTCTCTTACCCGCAGCACACGACTGGCTTCTGTCCTTAGCAGTTCTACAGCGCAAACAAACCCTCACGGTCCCGGCGACACAAAGACGTATGACCCCCGACAGGCCAGGAAAGAGCGTGGCCCCCACGGGTGGCAACAGCGTGCAAATGGGGGCTGCTCAAATGTCACAGGGGAGGGCAGGGGGTCCTGTGTCACTCGCCGACATCACCGAAAGGCGACAGACAGGGACGACACTATGGACTCTGACACCTGCCCCCATCCGGCTCTGCGGGGGTCCCCTGCCACCCCGAGCCAATTAATGGTTAGTGCTTGTTAGCCCTGTGAAAACGGAACCGGCGGATCTGAACTCGCCGGGACGCCGGACCCCCCGCATCAGCCACCGGGTTCAGGATCAGAGTTAACCTTCAAAACACACGTTTACACAAGTTCCTCCCTCATTACTTAAAAAAGCCACCGACTGGCAGCAGCCCCGCCGCACCCCTACCACTGACCGCGCTGCCCCCTGCTGGTCACCTTTTCCTCCGGCGGATGGAGGCCGACGTGACAACACATCACTGACGTTACAGCACAACTGGCGACTTTAAATATTACTCTTACACTGGATCTGCAGCTTACTGAGACAAAGCACACCAGTGTAGTGTTCAAAATGGTGTGTGTGTGTGTGTGTGTGTGTGTGTGTGTGTGTGTGTGTGTGTGTGTGTGTGTGTGTGTGTGTGGCAGAGGGTTTAGTGCTCAGACGCAGCACTGCTGGAATGTGCAATTGGGAGCATCGGGACCCCTCGGAAACGGTTAAACGCGGACGGGAGCAGATGATAGATGAAGAGGCTACCGGGCCGAGGGGGAATTTTTAGAAAGGGGCAAGGTGATGAATGGCCACCTTAGCGCCGGCTACACGGCGGCCAGGGAGCCGATTGCTTGGACTAATCTCCTTAATTTTTCATGAGCCGACGTCTCCGTCTTTTTCTTTTGCAGCCGGTCAGCTCCCCCCTCCTTCGCAGCACACTGCCCGTCCCGCGGCCGCGGCCAGGAGCCGTTCTAATGTGATATCTGAGCGACCAAAATGTCCGTTTTTTTGCCATAACCGACCCAAACTTTGCAAAGCCCAGAAAAAAAAAACCGTCGTCTGCAACGTCTTCGCATTTCCCAGATGACATCCACAGCCCCGGCAGCCCTAACTGTGAGGACCAACGTAGGGGTACGGAGTACAGCTTCAGTTCACGACCTGAAACCTCATCTTCTCAAAACTCGGTGTTCTGGAATATTCCACAAATCCTGTCACTGCCGAATTCACCGGCAGTTTCCGTAAGTCTAAAAACCACAGCTCCTTTGGCGTTCGAGGGTGCCGAGATGCACGACCGGTGCCGAGCTGGACTCAAGTAAGAGGTGCTAGAAGCTCAGAAGATGTGCGGGAAGTTGGAGCTGTGGTGCTGCAAGGGGGACAAATTTGGTTCTCGCTCAAAACCCCCGAGTTTGTTTTCAATAGCTGTTGATTTATTGACTCACCGATTGCCCTGCAGTCCTTTCCAAAGCGAAGCCCTTATGATGAACACAACCCCGAGTGGCTGGGATGTCAGTGTCCATTTCACTTCCGTGCATCTAACACAAAAACAAGCTGATACCAGTTTTGTGAGAAAAATCATTTTGGGGAGTACAGTGTGAAGTACATCTCCACTGAGGTCTCAGTAGATGCTCGCACATCGGAAATAGCCTACAAACCCATCACAGAGTTCAGAAGTTTAGCTCCTGTCACGCAGCCGAGTTACTACGTTAATTCAGTCACCGTTTTCGTTCCCTGGAGCTGCAATTTAAACAGGAACCGAGCAAACGCCGCCGAGCCAAAGAGGCCCCTCACAGAGCCGCTGGGCACTAATGCTGCCTTTCTGGTGTAGGACATCTCGACTGCTGTGGAAACACCTCAGGTCTGTCACGAAGCTGTGAAGAGCAATGCCCTCCCACGACCATTTTGTTGAATCAGTGTTGCCACACCAACCTTCATCCCTCCATCCACAGCTGGAAAACTGCTTTTAGTGGCCCTGAACGTTTAAGTAATGGAGCTAAAACACCTCTCTGTCTCTCAGTCTTCCTTTAGGTCCAAAATCAAAGACTGGGAAACATATTTGGCCCATTAAATCCCACAGCAGATGGTCAAAGGGGACATAGTTTAGGTAGTGTGTGTGTCTGTGTGTGTGTGTGTGTGTGTGTGTGTGTGTGTGTGTCCAGGTGTGTACCTACATTTGAGATGCAGTGTGTGGTGATGAGAGAGAGTAAACTTTACATCTCACACAAACTCGCACGTGTTTTTGTGCGGAACGGGACGGGGAAGAGCGCTCCGGTGCTCACCTTAGACAGAGGTGCTTTTGCACGAAAAGCTCCACGGCGCCCATCGACCTGTCCCTTCGGCTCAGCGCGGCAAGACCCTGGACGGGAGCGTGGTCACTCGTTGATATCTATGACACGCAGAAATAAAGTTCACGTAGAAAGTATTCACTCCCCCCGGACTCACTGTTTCCCAGCACAACCATAATGGATTTAATTGGGCTTTTTGACACTGATAAACAGAAGAACTTCTTATCAGGCTCAAGCCCAACTTCTTCCTGCAGGCTGTCAGGCTTCTGAATTCCAGAAAGCACCGGACTGACCACCACCACCACCACCGTTCACATCCCCACTGTACCATCGACACCGACTGCCCTGGTCGTTCGTTCTTAGCTCATCCATTATTTATCTCCGCATCGCCTTATTTATTTATTCCTCTTCACTTATTCATCTATTCGGTTTGTCTGAGTACATCTGTATAAAGCAGAACAACAAAGTGAATATTGACCCTTGAACTCCACACCTTGAAAATGCGATTAAGAGCCTCGATTCCGAATTAACTACAAATATGAAACGCAACATTTTCAGTTCAGTTATAAACTGTTACTTTACCACAGGAATTTCTCAATATATGTTTTCAAAATGATAAACTTTGGCAGTGCAGTGTGGAAAAACACACCGGCGATGAGGTAACTGTGCAGTAGATCTCACGGGTGCTTTCCTGGCCGCTAATGGCTTTCCATTTGTATTCACGCCCGCTGTGCAGAATCCATCAGAGCGGTGGTCCCGGAGGGCCCCCTTGGCCACGTTCCTGCTTCTCTGGCCCGTTTCCTATCTCACACCCAGCCGTCCTCCGACGCTCGGCGTGCCAGAAAGAGGCCTACATCATACGCTGCCTGGCCACGCTTAGAAATCACACAAAATACGTCAAGACGTGCATCAAATCACAAACAGTTTGGTTTTTATTAAAGAAAAAAAATCACTGCCCTCTTCGGTTATTTAAGCTGCACTTTGAGTCGAGCTGCAGCTACGCTGTAAGAATGCTGGTGTGTCGTCGTTTGTTGTTATTTTTTTAAACAGGAAAACCCACCTGCCTCGATGTCCCCATCGTGGTCCGACCACCTGCAAACCGCCGGCGCTGGCCCTCGGGACGAGGACACAACACTTCGAGGACCTACCAAGGAGGACGAGTGGGAAAACCAGTCAGTCCATTTTTTTACTGCCGCCGTTGCTCTCGATTTTCTACACACCTGATAACATTCCGGCGAAGTCAGCTTTAAAAATAATCCGCACGCCGTACACAACCTGGCGTGAAAATCCCGCTTCTTCTGCCAACATAACAACCACAAGCGGGTTCCATCATACCCGACATTCCACACGGTTCACTCCCTGATGACCATCTCCATAACAAAATGAACCATCAGCAAAACACAAAGACAGGAAAAGTCCCCAGACTAGCTGCCTCCGAAGGTCTTATGTGGTGTGGCTTCAGGTGCCAGCAGCTGGTCCTCGTCCCGGCCGCCGAGGCAAGGCGGAGCCGGGAGGTGGGGAGCTGTCTGTCAGTCCAGGCCCCGCCCACAAACTCACAATCGTGCCGTTTAAGTTAGATGTACGTCAGCCGATGCCGTGGTAAAACACACCTGCGTGAGTGTCACACTTGAAGGCTTTTTCTACAGCGTGAACAGCTCCTCTCAGACTACCTACAAACCATTAATGTTCATTAGTCCATTTAATTATTTCAGTTTCTTTAGAAAAACTTCCATTTCGATTTCCTCAGGGTCTCTACAGAACAGCAGCAGCTCTGAGGGAGGCGTTCAGGTGCAGCGTGGTGACACTGAGGGGCTGCTCTCCATCTGTCTGTCAACACACTGCTCTTCATTAGAAGCCCGTTTGTGCAACAGTTAGTGTCACCGTCACACCGAAAACGACACTTTAAACCTTCGTGCAGGTCGGAATAAAACAGGTGGGTCAACGGGAATATTTAGCCAGACAAAAGGTGGGTGGG
>UFQX01001556.1:0-47359 GCA_900497675.1 Arapaima gigas | reverse complement strand
ATTTCACTATTTTTGTGTGGGCTGCTTGTTGTTTATGCTCCCACTCCACCACCCTAAACAGGAGCCAGTAGTGGGGGCGTAACAATTTGTTTTTTTTTTGTTTTTTGTTGGTAACCACCACACAGTTACAGTTGCCTTGTTACCTGACTGGTAATAACAGTTACAAGTCTGTGTAAGTCTAGACATGATTCGGGGAAAAGATGCTAAAAAGTTGTACAAATCATTCTTATTGACTCAAACATCAATATTGGGCTGTAAGAATAATTATGCAGAACCACTCAAAAGCTCAAATAAGTCTGCTAAAACTGTGCCTGTGAAGCTATTTTGAGGGATCAAAGAATGGGAGGCAATTTTCCATCTTTTTCAGCTATTTACAGTATTTACAAAAATACATGTACATCTTAAAATTTTTAACAAGAAAAACTTGTTTCCACTGGTACGCATGTCGTACGTTGTGTTGTACATGGTAAATATAGCATAAATGTGAGTGAGGGGCCAGATATAAAGCCTTCTGAAGGTCTGCAGATCCATCGAGCCTCTTGATTCTTAATTTCATTTACACCTTAAAACCTTAAAACCTGCACATAAGTAACACTACCATATCCCCAGGTTGTCTGTATTTACATTCCAAGACTTCCAGCAAGAGTTTCTTTGGATGTTCCATAAACGTCCCATTTATTGTGACTTTTCAGAAGACAAATGCAGCGTTTGCCTCTTCACAATGTACTGCGGTAGAACCTGCTCGTCCGCACCTTCGGCCACAGTATCTTTACATCGACTGGCGCGTGAAACAGAGCATCGCCGAACAAGAAGCTTCGTTCACTTTATTACTGAGAAATCGTTTCGACTGAAGACCACGAGTTCAGCACCGTCACGTTTGTATTCTTCTGACTTATTTGTCTGACTCGTCCCCTTTATCCCTCATCATATACTGCACACGCATTCTTTATTCTTCATCACTGGCCATAGACGCACTTCCAGATTTTTAAATCAGCGTTGTCCATGTTTCTTAGGAGGTATCGAAATTTCTGCTGATTTCAAACGCTCCAGTGCTGTATAAATAAAGTAGTTCCCATCTCAGTTACCCCCAAAACGTGACTGGGCCTGAAAGTAAATGCACAGTTACGACAGATTGTCCTGCAAAAGCACGAAGGATCAGGATCCCTAAATGGTATATACTAAACTAACTCCACGGCCGAGTTTATACACCGTGACCACAATTCAAACTACCAGTGTATAGGAGAAGTTTTCAAACAATTAAGGCAAAACGATTTCTCTAGCTGGCTGTCGACCAGAGCCAAGCCACAGCCGAACTTCTCATTTGTCCGTGAACACTCGGAAAGGATTGAACTCATTAAAAGAAAGATTAAGCATCTGTGATGCATGAGAGCTGCGTTTTCAAAAATAATTCTCCTCAGCATATCTGCACAGAAATGTTCGCGCTCGTGTGCGGATGTTTTTAACGTATTCCTTTTTCTGCTGCAGTTAGACGCTAAACACGTGTTTCGTCGCTGGCCTTCTTGTGAATATTAGAAGTATTACGAGGATTACTGTGTAAATATTAGCTGCCACATTGCTTATCCCACACTAAGCTGTTTTGACAATTTGAACAGATATTTTTGTTATCCGTTTTCCCGTTGCGCTTAATAACAGCAGCGTAGCGGAAATGTTCCTTCCTCAGAATTTAACACTTGCTTGTGATTAAACCATATTTTGGTCGGACAGTTTTCAGAACCGAGTGAAAGACGGTCCAGCAATTCCTCAGGATCCGAATCTAATCTGTCCCTGAATTTTTCGGATAGCGGGTGTCTATTTCTCATTATTTTAAACAGGGGGAAACAAATAAGGTGCTCCCAGCCCATCAGAAAATACGAAACATCCAAATGACTAGAAGAGTTCCTGTTTTTCACTTTGGACAACGGTGCAGAGAATAAATACAGCAAAGCCTGGCGTTTCGTGTGCAGCGCTTTCGTCCGTGAACGGCGCCGCGTTCCACCGTAACGGAAAACGCCGACTCACATAATCATGTAATTGTGAGTATTACAAATACAGGAACAGCTGCTGTGCTTTTGCTGTGATTTTAACTTATTATCATGCTCACTTGTTTTATGAAATCCAAGGCAATCAAGCTGTTGTTCTACAAAATGATATATGTCTAAAAATCCATCTGTGCTTCCCCCCCTGTGGTAACTGCATGGAGAATCCAGGAGGGAATTTGATGATGTGAATGCTGTCCTGGTAAGNCTACAAAATGATATATGTCTAAAAATCCATCTGTGCTTCCCCCCCTGTGGTAACTGCATGGAGAATCCAGGAGGGAATTTGATGATGTGAATGCTGTCCTGGTAAGGGAAATAACTGGGAGACGTCCAGGGCCCTCACTCGCTTGCCTGCTGTGAGACACACACACACACACACACATACNCCCCCTGTGGTAACTGCATGGAGAATCCAGGAGGGAATTTGATGATGTGAATGCTGTCCTGGTAAGGGAAATAACTGGGAGACGTCCAGGGCCCTCACTCGCTTGCCTGCTGTGAGACACACACACACATACACACACACACACACACACACACACACACACACACGTACACACACGCTCACTTCATTTTTAAAACCCTTTTAAAACTTTTCACATTTTCACAAGTGCATACTTGTCTCAACCACATGCTCATTCCTATTAAAAATTCCACTGTCACCCAGTTTTTCCCTGTGGGGTGTATCTTTCCTCAGACTCAGACCCCTTACCAGAGGCCTGGGAGTTTGAGGGTCCAGGGCAGCATTTCTGCAGTTCCTAGGATTGTGCTCTTCTGGACTGAGACCCATGCTGTTCTACCTGGGATCTGATGGAGCTGCTCCTCCAGCTTAAGGGTCATGACCCCGAGTTCCATCACCAGTGGGACCACATCAGTTTTCACCTTCCACATTCTCTCCAGTTCTTCTCTCAATCCCTGGTGTTTCTTCGGCTTCTCGCGTTCCTTTTTCCTGATGTTTCTATTGCTCAAAATCCCCATATCTATCACCACTGCTGTTTTCTCCTCCTTGTCTATCATCACAACATAAACCTGGGTGGATGGCCTGGACCTGTTTATCTGTCTAGATGTGGACGTCCCACAGGATCTTAGCTCTGTTGTTCTCCACCACCCTGTGTGGTGCCTCCCACTTAGACTTGGGAGGGTCCAGGCTGTATTCCTTGCAGATGTTCCCATATATGATCCTGCCTCTCAATATACAATGTCCCGGCCTGCATCTTGCAGCCACTACTAAGTGCAGCATTGTCTCAAGGTCGTCTTGCTCAATCTGAACCTCGACTCTTATCTGATATGGTACACTGTATAACCCATAAACACCCTCACTCAGACCCTCAAACCCTCATTTTTACACACACACAAGTGGATACTCAACAAAACTCTCTCACAAACAATGAGTGAGGCCTTAAATCAAAATCCCAGTGTGGAGGGCCCAGTGGACACCCAGACGGGCTAGACCCTCCCCATCACCCCCGAAGCTGTGTGCTGATGCTACTGAGTCAAAAAACAAGCAGCAGCTGACAAATATATTCCAGTGCATTATTTTTTAAAAGCAAAACTCCATTAGCAGGAGAATTATTCATCTCAAAGCGCTGTAATCCATCTTAGTAAACTTTCTGGAAGCCAAGTTAAATGCAAATTCTGGTAATTAGAAAGGTGAACATAGCAAATGCCCTCAACCCCACTGTGGAGATGTACACAGAAGAAAGAGGATTTATATGCTTGTATTCACAAGATGGCTCAGATGAAGCCAAAGAAAACATGAAAAATGTAAAACAATATACAATACTGGGCAAAAGTCTTAGACACCTGTGGGGAAAATGCTATAAAGTGAGGATGGTTCCAAAAATAATGCCATGAATACTTATTAATCAATAAACCTTCTAAAAAGTGCAGTAGAAAAAAAATAACCTCAGTTAAATCAATATTTGGTGGGACCACCCTTTGCCTTTAAAACACCATCTTCTCTTATGCAAACTTGCATGCAGTTTAAGGTAGCGGTTGGTAGGTTCTTCCAAACATTTTGAGGAACCGGCCACAGCTCTTCTGCAGACTTTGACTGTCTCTGCATGTCCCCCCAGACTGACTTGGTCATGTTGAGATCAGGGCTGTGTGGGGACCATACATACCATCTGTCGCAGGATTCCTTCTTTTTGCTGAACATAGTTCTGAATGACTGAGATTAGGTGTTTGAGGTCATTCTCAGGCTGCACAATGAATTTGGGACCAATGGAAACCTCCCTGATGGTAGATAAGAATCTACCTGTACTTCTCAACACACATTCCAGTTGCATGTCTAACACTTTTGCGCAGTACTGTATATGATGATCAACAGACAATTTTTTTTCCTGAGGGAATAAAAATATGTTTTGCTTAGTCTAATGTTTGATAAATGTCTATCCTCTCTGTGGACTAAACACCATTTTTATTTTCACATTCTACAATACTTACTTGGTAGATGTTAAATTTATTAAAGAAACGTGCAAAAAAACAGACACGGTGCACTGTAAATCATCATTTTACAGCAGGCTGTGAACAAGAGAAGGAACTTCAAGTCCCATCTACACCCCAGGTCCAGAAGAGGTTATTTCAACCTTCCCCCACTTTGAAAAACCCTGAGTGACGTGAATTCTCAAAAGTTGGAGGTGTCGCTGATTTTGGTTTGACCCATAAAAGTATTTCTGTGCTCCTTTTCAGCAAAGCTGATGTCTATTTGTGCTAAAATATAACCAAATCCCATTAAAATAATCAGAGTTACATCAGTAGTCGGCATTAGTTATGATGGCACAGCGTAACAGGCCACTTTCCTTTTCCATAACGCTGTACGGCCAGCCAGCTTTTTCAAACCTCATGTCCCGATGTAAATCATGTCCCATACCCATAAAAACTGCTCAGAAAATAATACATCTGTTCATACAATGCTTAAAATCCATTCAACCACCAATGCCAAAAAACAGAAGAGTAAAGCTGATTCAGTCAGCATGTTCTCCTCATTTTTTTTCTCTGAAACTCATGTATTTTGTACAAACTGGTGATTGCAAATTGTCCATAAGGTGTGTGTGTGTGTGTGTGTGTGTGTGTGTGTGTGTTGCCTTAGATTAATTTATATAAAGCACCACTCAGCTGTTGGGAGGCCCATGAAATCCATATCTGGTCCTTGTAAATGTGGAAAAATAGCTCTTACACCAAAGTCGGGGTATTAAATGGAACTCGCTGTAAAGTCATGATTTTCGTGTTTCAAGTTTCAGCGTTTTCTTCTCGGACACAGTAACAGGTAGGATTGTGTTTAAAGACACACATTTAGCTCAAGGGCTAAATTCCCAGCAGGTGAGCTGCAGGAGAGCCTCTGAGGAACCTTCTTCTTCTGCTCCGGGGAAATAGTGAGCCGTGCCGGTCGGTGCAAATATGCACACGAAAGGTCGACATGTTGTTTGAGTTTGCCGCACATCCAAAAGCACAGGTTCCAGCACACACGCTTTGCCCTGTCAGGAACACAGCACATGTCCGCAGAGCACATCGCACACCGCGTTGCTGCCAACTGTCCTCTTCGGGAAAAGCACTTAGAGATGAGAAGTGGGTTTCCAGCATAAATTCACCGTAGTGCCGTTTTTTGAGACTATATTTTCCGCATCCTTGTGAGCTCAATGACGGCATCACGGTGTGAAGATAAAAAGATTCTTTTTACCATAATTGTGTTGCACTTTAGTTTAACTTGTCACAACCTTAATTTCATTTACATATCCTTCTGCCAAAAAAGTCCTTAATGACCAGATCTCTTTATTAACATCATTCTGAACCTGGCTTTCAGTCCCTTCGCTACTACTGTTCCCGTCGCTCCTCCGCTTCTTTAGAGAGCTGAAAAGCCAGCTGGGACTCAGTGGAGTATTTCAGGAAATTAACTAATTTCTGTTTCCTGGGCCGTCTTCATTACTGCACACTATGACAGCATCTATGGTGCATTAACAACTGCTTTGAAACTGATAACATCGTAATTAGAAAGGCCATTCATACTGAGTGCTGCAGGGAGGTCATTCATCTTTAACACGTTTTGATGCATTCATAACTGCATGTTTGTGCTTTCAACACAGCTACTCGTATTTAACACTTTGGATTAGTAGCTGTACTACCCGGCGCTGCCCGGATCAAAAAGGGGTAGAGCAGAATGGTGAAAAGGAATATAGTTTGGCCAAATAATCGCCAAACTGCTTTACCATTAAAGTGGTTGTATTTAGTGCAATTCCAGTGAAGGGGAAACGAGCAAAAAACAAAATGTACATCAACAAACTTGACTACCCTGACATCATTATGTGTGCAGTGTGTTGGTTGGGTGGGTGGTGAGAAAATCCGCCCGTGTGACTATGTACTCTGCGTGTCATGTTACTACATGCTATGTGTCATGCCATTACTCCCACCTCTCTGAGCCTTGTCAGTGAGCCCAATTTTTGTGTTTTCAGAATAATAGCCTTTTTTGAGTTTTATGAACTTTACTGCACAGAAACCTAAGTTTTAGTGTGAGAAGTATCTGTGAGCTAAATTTCAAGTCTGTGGCTTCAACGACAAATCTGCATAAAGAACAAACAAACAGAGATTCAGCTTTATAGATATAGAGGGATCAGTCACCCATGCTAAAGCACGTCCTTCGTTCTGTGTCACTGGTCTTTTACAGAGACCTTTACAGGTTTGCAGAGGAGCTGATGGATCATGCTGACTTAGGGACCTTTTGAGGGGTCTAAAACAAGACCGTTTTGAGTACCATACAGCGGTATTTCAATTTAGCAGATTATTATAGATTTTCTGGAGTTCCACACATGATGCTTGTTTGACCAGTCTCAGAATTTAACCTACATCTACCTTCCATCAGCACCTGTAATGAAGGTGTATGTTTACTGCCTCACTGGCTTCTCCTTCCTTCCCCCAAACTACAATTCTTAACCTGTTGTATTTAAACACAGGGCAGTTCGGGTAAATAACTAGATAAATTTTGACCACAGTGTAAAAAGTCCAAAGATGTGTCTTTCAGGTGAATCGGTGGCTCTAAATTTACCACTGTGTGTATGTTTGACTGTGTGTGGAAGACACCAGAAAATATTAAATGACAAGAGAGACCAGCAAGTTTCACCATTCAGTTTAACACAAGCCAGTAAAAAAATGCTCCCTGTGACAATGTAACCATAATAAATGTGCAGAACACATAGAAAATTAAGTCTGCCATGCAACGGCACAATGTCATGGAAAAGGAATTGAATATTATGAATTTGCATAAAACATCCGTCTGGAAAGCTGTTACCGCAGACGAGAAGACGCAGATTAAAGCGGTGCTTTGTCTTCATTCAGAATATCTTATCATCATAAACAGCCAGGTTCAAAAACTGCACATTAAATGAAGAAACTGCTTCTAGAATGTAATCCTGGACCCTCAAAAATTTAGAATATCTATCTATCTGTCTATCTATCCATCTATATATCTATCTATTTGTCTATCTCTCTGTCTGTCTATATATCTATGTATGTCTATATCTATCTTTCTGTCTATCTGTCTGTCTGTCTATATATCTATCTGTCTGTCTATATCTATCTTTCTGTCTATCTGTCTGTCTGTCTATATATCTATTTATCTATCTATCTATCTATCTATCTATCTATCTATCTATCTATCTATCTCTCTGTCTGTCTGTCTATCTATCTGNGTCTATATATCTATTTATCTATCTATCTATCTCTCTGTCTGTCTATATATCTATCTGTCTGTCTATCTATCTATCTGTCTGTCTGTGTGTGTGTCTGTCTGTCTGCATGTCTGTGTGTGTGTGTGTGTGTGTGTGTGTGTGTGTGTGTCTGTCTGTAATTACTGCTATTGCTGTTGTTTATTGTTTTGCACTGATTTGTTCTATATGACTCTCAAACACACGGACAGTTTTGTTCAGGTTAAAGGACCTGCTGAAGGCTTCGACAGTGTGAATTACTCAAGTCAGCTAATTTAAAATAAAGTTCTCCTTCCCCAAGGTGAAGTTGGAATTTTTACTCCGAGATCTATTCTGGTGTATAACAAGCAAGCACAGCAAACCCACTTTGACATATTTTTGTCTAAAATAAACACGAGGAGCTCGGCGGGTGGCGAATAATACAGTGCGATCATTTCCCATTCTGTCTCTCACTTCATAAGCAGTTTCGACAAGGACCTTCTTACAATTTAATTTCTGGCAGCTATTAACAGATGCCTGAAGGCATTTGAAGATGGAGAGGCTAAATTAAGATCCAGCTTCAATAACTTGGTTAATTTTGTGGCAAACAATGTTTAAAAAGCCCAAAGTTCTCAACCCCCCCCCATTTGAAAGTTCTTTAAAATATCATCATTTTGCACTGTTCCCTGAAGGGCACAAATGGTGCTGAAGGAAAATGTAAACCATAATGCAGAGCAAATACCAGCATCTCCTGGTATTTTAGGACACAGGTCAAATGGAGACTTTCTCACCACCATCTGCAGCCCCGCTGCAAGAAGAGACCAAAGTACAAAAAAACAACAGTTGGTCTGCAGCACTACATGCCTGTAGAGAAACATCTCTGCGATTCCACAAGACAGGGATGAAAAATCACATCATAACTAAAAAAACACGGAACCTCTGAACAGAAGAAAAAGCAACTGAGCTGGTTGTCCTAGTTACCCGAGCGCTTTGATGGAACCATCCGGCACGTCGCCTGGTTTTCAGTTCTGCAGCCTTTTGGCCGCCTCACACGTTTCTTAGTCACCGATTTCCTCCGTTTGTTTGTTTCACAGTCACATTCCAATTAACGCAGGTTCTGCAGCAACACGGGTGACGCTGCCAAGTTGTGAGGAAACACCAGCGAGAAAACGCTCTCCCCCGACATCTGTCCACCCAAATACATTAACTCCGTTTCCTTCCCTTCTTTCTGTCTCGAAACACAGCTGCACCTGCCGGCCGCAATTCGGCCATGAAGGCTAGCACCACACAGTCCGAATTGTTGCGCATCATAATCAGAAACCATGAGCAGAAAACAGGCTTCCGGCAGCAAAACCGTACAGAGTGGCGTCCCGCAGGGGGGCAGGTTCACTGGCCGCCGCCCCCCGGCCCCCTGGACTGCGATCCTCCTCAGTTCTTGTAAACTAATGGATTTATTATTGTAAATATGATTAGTTTTAATCATTATTGAATTATAATATCGATTTAATAATAAACTCGAGCTTATTGGTGCAGCGTTTTACTGTATGATTTAAATCTATTTTAAATGTTTGCCTTATAATAATCTACCAAAAGGCAATATTGGGTGTTAGAGCAGGGGAAATAAAAAGTGTGGTAAACTTTACCCACATTACCCTGTGGTCTATAGGATACATACATATAATGAGAAGGATGCTGGAAAAAGTCCAGGCGAGAACCTGGTTCCTTCTGAAATGCGTCTCATCGGAGTCACAGCTGCTTAAAACGTGGATCATTTCAGACTGAGATGGTAAACAGAAGAAGGGTTGTGCAGCACTTTCCGTGTTCATGAGCAGGAGTGAATTCTTCACCACCGCAGTTATTACTTAATTAAAACGGCAAGACCAGGAGACCCTTAAAATGTAAATTTAAATCCAAAATCAGTGCAAAAATGCCCTAAAGGCTCATTATAATTGTAAATCACTCGGTGAAATTCCCATCTCGGGCCTTTTTATGTCTAAATCTTGCTCCCCGTCGTGTCATTTTTTTGGGTGAATAAATCCCTTTATACTACAGCAAACTTTTAAACATTAAATGTGCCCAGTTTACCAGGCTGGAGAGGAGAGGCCAGCCAGTCTGGTCACATTCTGTGCCAGTTTTCAGCATGGAGCGAAGACACGGGAGGCCTGTGCAGTGTTACGGTGTTCGGCTAGTTGGAAAAAAAAGGAAAAGTCATTGACGGCGAAAGGGGCGAGAAAATCGTATCCGCACTGAGCAGCCCACAGTCAGGTGAGTCACCACAAAATCACAGCTCACAGCAGAATGTCTAAACAACATTCCAGCGTTTCCTTTCTGTACCGGTGACTGACACCGTTCTTCTCCACTGACCGCTGCAGTTCAGGGCAAAAGGTGGAAGAAAAGCTGTTTGTAGTTTTCACGGGGCAACGGATAATTTATTAAATATTTCGATTGTAATTTCTCCCTAAAGTTTCTTTATCCTGTGCTTTTTGCTGACGCAGAATCTCACCCGATTTGCTCTGAAACCCCCAGAGAACTGAACACGAGGTGTTACTTCTGACTGGAGTAAAACAGGAGCACGCAGCCCCCTCCCCCCAACAAACCACGTTGTGGGTGGTTTTAAATATGCAGTTTTAGACCGCGGCTCAGAGACACCTGAGGAAAGGAATTTCTGAGACGTTGGCGGCACAGATTTGCGTGTTGAACCTTCTCTGCCGACGCAGAGAGGAAGCGACGGAGGGGAAAAGAGAGCGGACATCCGGAAGTCTGCGAGACGCTTTTGCCAAGCAGTTGACTGCAACAAAGTGGACTCTGTGGGAATCACTGCGGCAATCTGCTCTATTAAGCAAAGGTGTTTATGGATGCAGCTGCAGGTTCTCCTCTCTGTGGTTCTCCTCGCTGAGACCCTTTTCCTTCCCCGCAGTGAATCCCAGTCAAAGCTCTGAGAATTCAGTCTCGGCTTTTGCCGGAAAAGAAACATGAAAAATGCACGAGCAGAAAGGCCTCAAATGAGCGTGGCGGAGTCTGTATTGTTGAGCTGCGGCAACCAGCACAGAGGAGTGACAACCGAAAGAATCCCGTTTCGTTTTCCAGCGACGCTGTTTACTTCAGAACTTCCTGCTCGGCCTGTTCTCGCCCACCTTGGCCGTGAAAACGTGTCGTCGGTTTTGTTTGCGGTTTACGATCGAGTCTCCGGGGCCACACAAGCGCGCAGATTCGGTCGGGATGTGAGTGGTGGTGCTGGAACACGTCCAGTTACCCACCGGGAAATGAGCCCATCAGCACCTCCCACTAACGCCTCCTCCTTATTGTCACTCTGATGTTTTTGGGCCGAATGCGGTAAATCTCACGTGGTGAAACGGCTCGACAGCTGATAAACAAAAAGCTCGACACAAATTCCAGCAAGGGCTCTGCTGTCGAACCCTAGAGCTGCCAATCTCCACCCGAATTCCTGCGGCAACAATATCTTGCAGTAAAAAGGGATAAAATATTGTGATAAACACGTGCTAAATAACTGATGAACGAATCGACGAGTCGAAATGTATAAACCAAAAAATGCCGGGATATCTATGTAAAACAATTTCTTTTCCCAATGAAGCTCATTCAGTTATAATATCAGTAATAATGTCTTTAAACCTAATTTACTTCCATACAGACTGGCATAAAACTCGCGTTACTGAGATCATACCGACATAAAAGCGAGAAGTTCAGGTCCTTTAAAAAGCTCCAGAAAATCTTGAAGGGTGTGTGCAAAGTGCGAGAAACAAAAATTAAGTTTAAATTGCGTATAAACATCAGTGAGACGCTGCCTGGACTTTGCTGCTCAGACGGCTGTTTTGCTCTAACTTGGGGCTGTTTTCATCAGCATACCGTTTTGCGGGTTATTTCACGGTCATTTCCAGCCTTTCTCAAGCCGCATAATGAATTTGTACGAAGGATATAGGTCCGTCACGATTGCTGGAGTCCAGATATTCGGCACAGCACTCAAATCACAACGTGAGCTGTTCAGAAGCCGGTCCGCCGAACGTGAGAATAACTGCAGCTCCACAAACCGACCAGATTGTTGCTCTTCGACATCAAACGCCTGACTGTGTTCCGGGAGGGAAACCTGCGCTTGCTTCCCTTCTGAACTGGGCAAACGCCTTTTCTCAGCACAAACATAAATGACTTCATCGCACTCTTGGCCACACGACACGGCAGCACCTACACGGCCATCAACATGCAGAGCCAGACCTGCCCACCAGCCTAACTTCAACATCAGCCGTCCCCTTTGCTCTCTAAAGTTACCAGAATTTGTCCTCCCAGGATTAAACAACTGACATTAGCGGTGCAGGTTATCAGCGCACCTTCCGGAATATGCAAACAGGTGGCCTCTTACCCTCCACCTCGTCCTCGGGCAGGTTAATGGGGGTCCGGTAGGAAAGGATATCTGGAATAGTGCAAATTCCCCTGTACATCAAAGTGGAGGTGACGGGGTGCATAGGCATTTCTGCGAGCCAAAGCCGACACAGGGGTCTCGATCTTCATATAGGAGCTTTTGGTTGACAGACTTATTCTTAATGATGACAGCAGCCGGGGACCTCAGACCAGACCGTCCTCTTCTCCTGATCTTCCTGGCTTCCTCCAGGAGCTGCTGGACGGCAGGTGCAGGTGCGCTGCTTTGTCTTTCCTCCTACGGAAACTGTGCAGCAGATCTTCCCCAGTGCGGCCACATCGTTGCGCCTCACATCGCTCTTAACGTGTCGCGGACACCGGCGCCGCATCCACTTCTCCCGCAGCCCGCAACCCGCAGCAGGCAGCTCCGCTTCTGCGCGAATCACGGCGCCCGCTTGAGTTGCATAGTGACGCTAAATGGTCGCCATCCGTCAGGTAACAAGAGCGGTAAATAAACACCAGGTCACGTCCCCCGGTCCTCTGTGGAATTTCTCACGGCACTTCCATAAACAACGTTTTCTCTCAGTTTCGCCGTTTGAAATAAGCGGAGAAGCGCGGAACCTTCTTACCGCCGTCACTCATTCAGGCTCCCGGTTCCGTTTTCCGCGGGTTTCCGCGGTCCAGCCCGCAAAACAGGCTCAGTTCCCGGCGGCACTTTGCCTTTCGCCCGCGCTTCTCCAGTCGGGAATAAACCGTTTATTTCAGCCGCGTCTGGAGCGGCCGAACAGCGCAGGTGTCCAACTTTCTTATTTATTTATTTTCTAACCAAAAAATGTTTTTTTTTCTCTCGTCTCCTCCCCCAGTTACCTGGAATAGGTGGAATTGGTGGTAAAAACCGGGCTGGCGTCGTTTTACCCTCTATTTTCCCCTCTTTTTCCCTCCTTTTCTCCCGTTTCTTACAGGTGAATGACGCCCCCCCCCCCGTCGCTCGCCTCCGCGAAACGCGACTAGTAACCTTCACCAGTACTAGTTAAGTGTGGGCGAGCTGTCCGCGGTGCTGAAGCGCCGGAGCCGCTTTTCACCCGCAGCGTTGCGGAAAAACGCCCCCCCCCCCGGCGCACGTGCGGTATTTATAATAAACAGATACATCTGTAATCTCCTGTTCTAATAACCCACTGCAGCCTTCAGACATGTGACCAAAAAACCTTCTACACTGTACATGTTATATATACATGTGTGTAAAATTATACTTAATAGCTAAATGTATGTTTTTTTTTGGGGGGGGGGGCGAAAAAAATCATCGTTTCCTCCTTCCGTTTCTGCACAAACACGGACGTTTCAGTGTTTTTTTGCCGGCTTCACTTTATAAAATAAAATTGCAGAAAATATAACAATGACAACTTCTGTTCAGTGTATAAGAGCAGTGCAGCGGTGGGGATTCTGCTCTTTTATGGACTAATGTGGGAGATGAAGCCCTGACCTTCTGCTGTTCCTAAGAGGAGAGCAGAAACCTTCCCAGTGGGCCAGATATGGGCAGTTGGAGTCAAGTAGAATCTCGGTGTGCAAAGACATGTCAAACTTCTCATCCCATCTACTTTTCACCCTTTCCCTGCATCTTATTTGAATGTAGCAGAGCGTTTTCCCCTCTTCTCCAGCCTGTGGTCTTCGCGGAGACAGCCGCTTCTCCCGGTGTCACTTACGTCCGGCTGGATGACAGCCTGGCAGGTCAGTTCCTCTCCATCAGCCCAGAGTAGCCGCTCTCAGGGGCATCACAATCTGACAGGTGGAGGGGGGGTTTGGGAACAATATCCCACCCAGCCAACAAAATGGGTAAAAGGCATTTTTGCTGTAGAATATTTAAGCTTCGGTATTTTTGCATCACAGCCAAAAAACCAAAATAATCATAGCTTGTGGTGTGAGGAAATGAAGGGTTACCACCGCAGGTCACGTAGTTCACTGCCGCCGCTCTTGTTACTGCTCGACTCAGTTCTTTCTTACGTCTTGGTCGCACCTCTGGTTTCCTGGTTTTAATGGATTGACATTGACAGGGCAGGTTCAAATTTAGATGTTTTTTTTTGGGAAAAACTGTACAAACAGTTCACAGAGTTTCAACCGAGTCGGTAGACGCAGAGTAATGATGCCTCCGCACAAACACAGGCCGATAACCTGAAAGCTGAATAACGTCCGGAGGTGTTGCTTTATTCTTGCTTATGAACAGAGCTCGATTGATGTTGGCCGAGTGCTCTGTTCTTGGAAACGCCCATTGATTTCCATGCCAGCGTGGTGCTACGAGGAGGACATGAAACAAAGAGTGTATGGATGTGACAGCATGGGCAACATGGGGGACCCACATCAGCCTCTCATCTATTCAAGCATGCCAAGATTGGAACTGAAGGTCAACTGGGTGGCAGCTCTCCGTTGCCTGTCAAGCCTGGTCCATCAGGTCTTCTGTAAGCCAAGGCTGCGCTTCAGCCATGCGAGGTGTTGGGGAGCTGGAGGAAGTAGTGGGCTTTTGTTCCTTCACAGCCACCCCATGTCCCCGTCGGTCTGCTGACAGTTAGATATGGATGATTTGAAGCTCAGACCTTGGGTAGTTGTTCTCCTGGGAAAGAGCAAGCTTCCTTGTGCCTGTATTTTCGGATTCCCATCTCAGACAGACGGTGTGGGGTTGAAAGGCCAGCAAAAGTGAGGCAGGCACAATAACATGAGTTTTACAGAAATGCACTGGCACTTTTGGGAAGACAACAGAGCTTCGGCTGAGATGGAAGAACTCCACGTGACAGACAGACGGATCCTCCTTCTAAAATACGACAGTGTAGCCCTGATCTAAGAACTCTGCTGCGATGTTCATGTGGGTGTCCGGTTAAAACTGATAGATACCATCAAGAACATATAAAGGAGGAAGAAAGAAAACCCAAGACAGCGGTAATAATGACAGCACTAACCACGAAACACAACAGGCGTTGGTCACACGGGGAAAATAACCAGTAAAATAGCAGCAGTAACTGTAAGATCGAGAGTAAACGGTTATAAAAGTACAGTAGAAACATGTAAAAATGTAGGAAAATGTGCTCAAATGATGCAAAATACAGTATAAAGAAGGAGCTGGTCAATAAGCTTTCACACGTGCCCTTGACTGAAGAATAAGACAAAGAGTTGCGCATCAGTCCAGACATTTCCCAAAAGCCTCCGCAGCTTCATTATAAGTAGACTTGGGTTCATTACGGAGAGGGCCAGCGATGGTCGATCCCAGGTAAATAAGTGCTACATCAGTCTTATTTAGGGGGAAATTTAGCTTTAAAAACAGAAGAACCTGGTCATGTCAGCACACGATGGTTCGGGTTCATCTTGGTTCCATATGACTGACTTTATCTTTAAATATTGTTACGATCAGCCTTTCAAGGAAATGTCTGACTAAAAAGGGCTCTTTGGAAACTGTCCAACCGGTTCTGCTTCAACTTATGGACCCTGCAGGGCACCTGCTGGAGTTACACTGTAATGTAAGATCTCCACTTAAGCCCATTGAACAACATCAGCATGGTGAGCAGAAAACTGCCTTTTAGTAAACGGGTATAAATGCTGCGACCTGCTTTGGATGGTCAATATAATTTCAGGACACGAACAACATGTTGGATATCAGCGGAGGGATGCCTTTCCTTTGCGTCACTGTTTGTCTCCCTGCTGCTTTCCAGTTCAGGGTAAGTTTATCCGTTCAGAGGAGACTTTCTCCAAAAAAACTTACATTACAGCGTGGAGAGGATGCTCCAGGACAGGCACCTTTGGGTTGTGAGAATTCAGCGCTATTACAAGTCTCCTTTAATACCCCTAACTCAACTTACAGAGCACGTCGTTGCATTTGGAAGGACCAATTTTGGACCTTGCATAGCTCTCGGCAGCTGAATGGAGCCACCATGACCTCTTCACAACTGTGCTTCATTGAAGCGTTAAGTTCTCAGCTGTCATTACGTCTTGTTTGCTAGTTTTGCCTGTTATGATTTCAGCAATCTCAACCCCATTTGGACTGATATTTTGGCACAAGTGGGCATCAATTCTGGGTCTGAGAAACACTGAAAAACCACCATTGAACCTGATGAAATTTGCACCTTTATTAAAATTCGCCCAATAAAAAGCTGTTTCAAGAACAAATGAACGTTGTTAGGAAGAGGAAGACTGTATTTACCAATTTTTTACCACTAATATTATACTGACATAATTTTTAAAGGAGCCGATTAAACGGCTTCCTTCAGAGCGAAATATTAGAATCGAACCAATCTTCTCACATCTGAAGGCAGCAGCTCCAAACCCAACTGCTGAACTCCTCTGATGGCTTCAAAACTGTTTTACACTTTGCATGTCAGGTGAAATATTTTACTTACCAAAATCTCGCACGCTCTTAATCTACTTATTTTTGTCAGTACATTTCGGTGACCAAGCTCATGCATGTGGGAGCTAAATGAGCTTCTTCAGATCTGCTTGGACTCAGTGACAGTGGCACTGTGTAAATTTCGCTGGCACAGCTTGGTCGTAGCAGGTCCCTTTGATGTTCGTGTGACAGGTGCCATCTTGCGTCAATACAGCCACACTGACCACGAGGACGGTTCCCCAACCCGCAGCCAAGGCTTTGGTAAGGGAGCCAGATGGGCCAACAGCAGACAAAGACAGATTTAAACCGAACCCACGCTGCCCTGTTGCTGAAACACAGGAGCGCCAGTCATCTACCTTCTGCTCTCTGGTTGCTTCTCCAGCTCCTCAGGTCCCACAGTAACACTGCTGGATGATACGCGTTCCCATGTAATTCCGATTGTTTCTGCACTGCCTAGTGGGACACTCGAGTAGATTAGGAATTTGCCTGGAGACAACAGTACGACGCGGGAGACAGAGAGACACATGAATGACCGAGCGATAAGGTGGAAGAAAGCCAGGCATCTCGTATTAGTTCACATAGCAATTCAATTGATACGCAATTCAAAGTTTTTCTTTCCTAGTAAAAAAATACATGCAACAAATTCCTGTGTGGCACATCTATGTTTATATTTATTTAGCCGAAGCGTTAGCACACCGCGAATGCTGATGCAAATTAACAAACGGAAAATCCTGTTGCGGCCAGATTGTTTCATCTGCCTAAACATTCCATCTGTTCCACCTCTGTGCTCAGACTGTAGAAGCTGCGGTTCTCGGGCTGCTGAGGAGCTCAGCCCTGTACACTTGGCAGCTCAACAGTCTTCCCCGCTCGCAGCTCTCTGGTTCTTGAAGAACTCTCAGAGTTTGGCTCACATTTTGCCCCACAGCTCTCGGTCTCGCTTCAGGTTCGGTGCGTTTGAGAAGCCCAGGAGACCAACGATGCCGTAGCATCTCAACGTGCCTTTGAAACCTTTTTTCGCTCCTCGAAATGAGTTCTTCACATTCGAGGCCGCAATGGGCTGAAGCCATCATTCTTTCGTACATTTAGCTTCAGTGTGGATAGAAAATCATTACCGGACAGTGCGAAATGTATTTTACCCTATTACTGTAAATACACATTATTGCCTGAGGCTAAAAATGTACAAATGTTAAAGATTTACGGCCCTTTAACAAGCAGCATCTCGAGGCTTTTTCGCAGGAGCAACTTAGAAATTATCATTGGAGCAGCAACCACTGCATTTCTGTGCATCTGTGAGATAAAACTGCTGGACTCCAAATGAGTCCATGGAGAACACAGGCAAGACCTTTACATATATTTGCAGTATATTTCACCCCATAGTTGGGACAAAATGCCACAGGTGTGGTGTTCTTAAATCAAATTTGTTCCCAGGGTGGGGAGAAAACTCGCGAGCTTGTTTTCAGTTGCGGAAACATCCCGGGCAGTAAATTTGGCTCCGTTTTCTTCCGTTCCGAAAACATGCAGAACAGGGCCGGACCGGGTGGAGACGGACTGTGTTAGTGCAACACGCTTTGAACATATGTTAAACCTCTACAGCTCGGTGGATGGGCAGCCAAGCTGATCTGAGCTCTTTCCCAGGGAAGGAAGGGGCAGGTGAATCTCTCCTCCCACCACCGTCACCGCACTGGATGTCAACGTAAAGGTCATACGACTGGACCCATCTCAAGGTTTAATCTGTACCCATCCAAATCTGTGTAGGTGCTCTGCCATCTCACTCTATTGATTACCCACCATCCCGCACACCCCCCACCGCCCCCCACACACACACACACCTTTTCCCATTTGTCCTCTGTCAGGGTTTCTCCCCTCAATGATTCATGGATAAACCCATTAGTGTTTGTTTTTCTGCTCCCTCCCTGCATTAATGACACATAACGGCTTGCAAAGTGCAACCTTTTAAAAAGCTGTTAGAGCCACTGTGGATGTCGCCGGGGGAGGTATTAGACTGACCGTTGCGTGTGCGTCAGACAGCTGGAGGCACAGCTGGGGAGCGCACGCCAACACCCGGCCGCGAGGAAATAAACCGAATCTTCGGCTGCGCGTCAGACCCCGAGCCTGACTGTTCGCCGTGTATTTTTACACACGTTGCGGCAGAAGAAACGAGCACGCGCTGCCGGCTTCTCGGAGGCGGCGCGGCGGCGACGACAAACGCGAAGGTCGCGTGTCTTTAACCGAGATGCGAGAGAAGGAGGGTAAGACATAAATAAATAAATAAGGAAACAAAGTTCCCGAGCACAAAGGCGCGGGAAAGGAGGACGCGGCGGATGTGTCATATTTCCCCTTCCGCGAGCCGCGAGTCTGTTTACAGATATTTTGAAAGGCGAACCACTTTCTGACACATCAAAAGCGCGGGGCTGCAGGCGATGTTCCGCGCGGTAATCCCGCTCCGACACGGCAACGCAGAACGCAGGGGAGCACCGTCTCCGGGAAAGGAACAGCCTTGCTGCGAGAAGAAGAAAGGCAGCACGCGATGCCTTCTTGGATGCCTTCCCGGCAGGTTTGGGGCCTGCTGCTGTAACGGTGTCGCCTTAGAAAAAAGTCCTCCCGCAGCTGTAATCTTTCCAGTTAGGGGGTCATGGGGCCACCGACGTCCCGCCTCTCGAAAGCCCTCTTGTTGGCAGGTAAAGAAATGTGAGATTAAGTGTTTGCGTGAGTCATACAGCTCGCAATATGTTGCGTGTTGTTCAGTTGTTCCCGACCTTCGCAAGATCGTGCACTTTGGCACTCGAGATCCGTCCGTCTCCGACTATCTCTCTCGCTTTCTCTCATCCTCTTGCGATATGCAAAAATAGGTCAAATCCAAAGCAGTTAGCATTTACTGGAGTTTTATTGTTCCGCGTTGATATCAATTTTTCACCTATTTATTCAAATGTGTCCCAAGGCCCCCCTTGAGGTTTTGCCCTTCAGCTTTCAATCATGATCTTCAACTGTAATGCGCGATATCACGACAACTGTTAAACACTCGACTCCATCCATCGCCCGTCTCTCGGTTGCTTTTCAGCCCCGCTCATAGTTTTTGTCTGCTTTTAATTAAAACGGAAACAGAGAAATATCCAGAAAAAAAATGATCCAGCCTCTTTTTCCTGCATTTAATGGTGCCGTTCTGAGAGTCGTGGAGATGCTTTACTACGCTCAGTTTGACAGCAAGCATCACCTTTCTGCAAATTTGCACCACATTAACGTGATTCAGAAAGCTAAATATTCACGGTATAAAAATACCGCGGTGGTGTTACACCTACATACTGTACCTCTGGTGGTACCGGTTTGGTGACACAGCTGATAATCTCATTTACTCTGAATTGTACATTTTCAGCTCTAAGATTCTGTGTGACTGAGCTCATATATATTATGAAATTCATATATTTCCATGACTGCTTATGCAGACCTATAATTTAAGATGTGCAGGGTCTTTCAAAAGTATTCAAGTTTATCAGCATTGCCTGGATTACAAACTGTATTTACACATATTTTTTAAATTGGTATTTTTATTGTGGACTCATATGCTCTAACACTAAGTTGTCAGGGCAAAATAATTGAGTTGTTTAAAAAAAATGAAAAACTGATATATGCCACATGCCAAAGTATTCAAAACACTAAGCTCTGGAAACTCAGAGTTTACGTATATGCACTGTGGTCTAAAAAGGACACTCTTGTCTCTTTATTTGATATAACTGGTTTCTTCTTAAACAACCACAATTTCTGGATCTAAAAAAAACTGTTTTTAAGAACAAACTACAGAAGTTAGTGATAAAGTCATAGAAATGCATGAATTAGGAAAAGGGTGCAAAAAAAAATTCCAAGGGTTTGGATCTTGCAGTCACCACTGCTGGACCAATAATCAGAATACAGAAGCTGCATCTCACCACCCAGACGCTGCCCGACAAGGCCGTCCCTCAAAACTCAATTTCCAAGCGAGACGTAGACGTGAGTGAAGCCACAAAGAGGCCAAGAATCACTTTGAAGGAGCTACAGAGGTCAGTGGCTGAAAATAGAAAGGAGCACCGCCTACAATATCAAGAACACCGTGTAAAACTGGCCTGTATGGGAGGGTAGAAAGAAGATGTTGTTACTCAAAAAGAAGCTATCAAAGCATGTAAATGTCCCAGCAAAGATAAAGAAAAATGTTTTGTAGTCAGATGAGACCACAACCGCCAAAATTTAAAGTGCTACCTGTGGCACAAACCTAACACTGCGAATGCCTCAAGAAACACCATCCCTACAGTGAAGTGGTGGTGGCAGCATCGTGCTGTGGGGATGATTTACATCGGCAGAAACCGGGCATCGTATGAAATTGTGACAACCTGCTTCAGTCTGCTGAGAAGCTGAGTCAGCAGGAAAATGATCTCGAGCACAAGGCCAAAGCAACAATGGTGGGGCTTAAAAACAAAAAGGTGAATGTCGTACAGCAGCCCAGTCAAGGTTCCGATCTCAATCCTACTGAGAAATTGCGCCACTATTTGAAAACTGTGGACCACACCCATCACCCAACCAACCTGAACAACCTGCTGTAGATTTGCCAAAACATAAATAACTAATTGGGAAAAATAACCAAAGGTGGCACAGACTCACCCCAAAAGACTTAAGCTGTTATTGCAGCAAACGGTGGCTCTACCAGATATTAACGCATGGGGTGTAAATACTTTTGCAAGTCCCTGCATGTATATCTTGCATGTAAAAAGTTAGAAAAGGAATTTGATGGCAAACGACTGTTTTCTTTAGAACAGTAAGTAACATGTTTGGTAAATGATCAGGCGCTGATGCTCAGAGCACATTTTTATGCAGTATTTCTGAAAACGAAAGGTTCACGGTAACATGTGCAACTGCACTCTGGAACAAATGGCACGGTTTCCCAAGGCGATTGTTTTATATTTGCTAAGGTAGCTGTTTTCGGAGAGACGCCCGTCTTTCGCAAAACTCATTTTTGTTTATGCAACGTATTTGCAGGTGGGGCGGTGGAAAAGACAGTGAAATAAAACAATGCAATTTATGTACATCACCCAAGGCCGCTGTTGGTAGCAATGTGTTAGGATGAATGTAATTGTTTTACCCTAAAGGTCTTTATAGGAGAACTCCATAATTTATATGTAAAACATGGAGATTGCTGGCGGCCAGCTCCCAGGTAATCAAAGCTCGGCCCTACATCTGTCTGACGCTCCAGTTATTTTATTTTATCAGTCTGTTAGATGAGGTTTACGCTAATATTGCCTTTCAAGGACATAGCAACCCCGCTTGTCACAGCAACGTAGGATCCCGACGGGACGGGAAAGGAACCCTTATCTTCTTTCGGGGCCTCCACCTTGTGCTTGGATCATAGCTGCATTTTATTAAGTTTAATTGAGCCGGTGTCTTTGTTCAAGGCAACATACAACGTTAGATAAGCGGCGTTATAATGGTTTGTCCCAGTATATATGGAATTCTTACTGTAGCGCCTGAGGGGAAGTACCTCAGTCAAGTGAACTAGACCTTCAGAGCGTCCACCACTCCTTTACCTGCCGCTGCCTTGTGAGAAAATAGAGGCATTACGAGAAAATGACTGTGTGTTACCATAAACTATGCTAACAAAACCCGTTGTTTGATAGGGGCGTAATTTTGCAATATTGGTTTTAAATGATCTTGATGAATAGGTCAAAATAGACCATTTAGTTTTTTTCCTTTTATTTTATAGCAGAAGTGACTGGCAGCAAATGTCCGGTCGTATACAGTACAGGTCCCGAACTCCGTTCGGTTTCTATGTTTCTGATAAACCTTTGCGTACCAACAAGGCTGTGAAATCGTATTCCTTTATTCTCATTTATTTTCATCCTGTTTCCGTTGACTGAAAATGTAAAACCTTCCACCTCTAAAATGACTCAGCTATAATGTAGCCTCTCATAAAACGGTGTTTTTTACAACAATGGGGAGAGGATTCGTCTCCCTTACTGATGCCGGTGCTACTTGGTTTTTAATGCATCTTGAAATCAACAGGTTAGTCTTCTTATCAATAACCGCTTTTTTTTATAATGTGGCCCCTGGCCAAGCACACCACGGAGCAGCTTATCTTAACGTAAAGTCATTCATCAAAATGTTAGACGATAAAATAAATATCCATCCGGCCTTAACTTGGAGCAGCTGCTTGATGAATGTGTATAAAAAGCGAAGAATCTCGATAAAAAGCTGAAATTTCAGACCGACTCCAGTTTACACTGTGAGACTGGAAGATGTAACTGAACCATAACTATTTCGCAATAACAGACTTGCAGTCTTCTTCTGTGCTTGTGCCGCTTTAAAAGCATCTGTTTGCAGCTGAATTTTATCTTCACGACAAAACGGCGAAACTATCGGCCACGTTACGGACAATTGTCGAAGAAGCCCACTCTAGCATACACACTCGCAACGTTTGTACTGAATGCCTTATTTAGGTTTGGGTTGCAATGACTATAAATACAGTGCTGTGCAAAAGTCTTAGGCACCTGTGGGAAAAATGCTATAAAGAGAGAATGGTTCCAAAAATAATACCATGAATACTTATTAATCAATAAACCTTCTAAAAAGTGCAGTAGACAAAAAAACCTCAATCAGATCAATATTTGGTGGGACCACCCTTTGCCTTTAAAACAGCTTCAATTCTCTTATGCAAACTTGCATGCAGTTTAAGGTAGAGGTTGGTAGGTTCTTCCAAACATTTTGAGGAACTGGCCACAGTTCTTCTGCACACTTTGACTGTCTCTGCATGTCCTCCCAGACTGACTTGATCATGTTGAGATCAGGGCTCTGTGGGGACCATACCATCTGTTTCTCAAGATAGTTGTGTATGACTGAGATTGGGTGTCTGAGGTCAGTCTCAGGCTGCAGAATGAAATTGGGACCCATCAGAAACCTCCCTGATGGTAGATAAGAATCTACCTGTACTTCTCAACACACATTGAAGCTGCATGCCTAAGACTTTTGCGCAGTACTGTATTATGGAATGTCCTACAACTTTTCTTATATAATAAAACCTATTCATTACAACACTGAGAGATGTTGCTTGTCCACGTGTAAAGAGTAATTCGCTCTGCCCTTCAAAAATATGAGTCCTTCATCATTCCTGTCTTAAACGTATGTGCAAGAGGTGTGTGTTGCCCCAGAGGAGCGGCCTCCTCCTCTAGATCGTGTTCTTGTGCTGTATTTTTGCAGCTTCTGAAGTTTCCGTGCTTTGACTGGGCCGTTCAAAAAGCAGCTCGTCTTCAAGTTTCGCTTCTCTTCATTCTTTGGTAAAAGCGCAGGAATGTTGAGCATCGCTTTTTACACCCAAGAGCTTGTTTTGGGACCTGACATTTTTTCTCCACAACTTTTTTTTTCCGTACGACTCTGAACTTACACTTCCCTCGGTGGCAGTGAGTCAGTCAGACTCGCTGGTGGACAAGCGGCACAGCCCAACAGCTCAGATACAAGTATTTCTGTGGTATAAATTTTTAAGTTTCACGGCCAGAAATATCAATTGAGCTTCTGTCCAGAGATCAGAGCTCCAAAGGATCAACCAGATGACCTTTTGCAAATGCCAGATGAGCAGAAACCTTCTTCCTTGGCAGCAAAAGTTCTCACAGCGCATTGTGTAACGCAGCAAAACCCAGGTTAGCGGTGCGTCCTCAGATATGTCCGAAAACGGGGTCATTTTAACATCACGTTTTAGTCGATTGGTGTAAATATAAATACATTAGCAGAATAATGAACTTTTGTTAAGAAGGAGCTCATCAGAATCACATGAATAGCTGTTTATGTATCTTCATAACCCCCTGAAAATACACTGGAGTAACCTGAAATGCTGAAAAGACTGTTAAACGCAGTAAAAAGAGAGTAAGATGGGTGTTTTCCTCCAGTGCCTCAGCTGACTGGCATCTTCAGTGCGTTTTTTTTGTTCCAGTTACTGTGATAAGAGTATGTCCAACACACACGCGCACACGCACGCACGCACGAAACCCTCAGTGTATAAATAAAATAAAAGTAAAGACAGATAATTTATCACCACCTGTGAAATGGAATGAAGAAGCTCATTGTAATGGGGAAAAATGAAAGAGACGCTCAGTTGTCAGGAAAAAACTGAGATTAAAAGAAAATGGGTGTAAAAGGGGGGAAAGGAAAGTGCTGGAAAGACCTCCCAGTCGCACCCAAGTTTTGTGAAGCAGCAGCAGTGGACAGAACTCATCCCGGTTATGAAGCTCTGTGAGCCGTGGAGATGGGGGCAGTGGGGGGGGTGCAGGAGAACAACAAAGAGGAGCACCAACGCCCCACGGAGAGATGTGAGGAGGATGAAGATCATCATACAACAGAGGAAGCAGATGTGAAATTCCCACTTTGATGAAGTTATAACACGAGACCCGCAACTAAACAAGGCAGCATGAAGCAAGTTATTCGTGCAGTGAGGTCTGAAGATGGACATCAGCTGGGACAAGAGAAGCCTACAGGTCCTTGGATGTGGTCTTAGGGTAGATAAGACCTCCTGAACAATTTTTCATAAGACTCTGAGGGATAGTTTTTGAAGACGGCCCTTAATTTTCTTGTTTGTCCTACAGTGGAGTCGCAGTCCTGCAGTCGCTCTTCTGTGAGGTTCTTCCATATTGTGCGCAAATCTAAAAACTGCTCCTGCAGACCCTGATGGTTTAAAGAGAGACCTAAATATTTCATCTCCTAGTTATATCACAGTCCACCAGCCTGGTAGTCCACACACCTCCACTGTTTTTTAACAGAACAACACGTGGAAGCATCTTCTAGAGATGCAAATGCAGTCGTTGTTTAAAGAAGCATTTCAAAGCTCACAATAAGCATTTAAATTCAGCAAAAGTTTCAGCACTTCTCCCATATATGCATTGAACGGAACCTTAAAGTCACAAATAAAAAAATGATTTATGGAAGCCGCAGTTGAGCAGGATTTTATTGTTTGCTGCGTAAAACACACAAATAAGTGATATATAAAACACTCATTAGGTTATAACAGCTATTCTTTGCAGTAATCACTGTGTTTATATTCACATCATTTATATGTTTATTGGAGCTGTGAGACCTAAACAGAAGGAAAAGGGTGCAGAAGCGCCTGACAGCGTCTCCCTGCCTCTGCCTGTCTCATTATAACTGTTTGCTCAACACGGGGATCTGTTGGCTTGTCACTTAGCATTAGCATCAGAGCTCATTATTTCGCAAAGGCAGCACACGCCTATCCCACTGCTGGTCTGTGTGTGTGTGTCACACACCTGAAGAGGAGCCTTAATTGTGTTTCTGAGATTGTCAGCTGAAGAATGTACCCGCATAGGGGATCAGGCCTCCAGCCCTCACACCCAGTTAAAGGAGCCCAGGTACAGTACTGTGCAAAAGTGCTAGGCATGCAACTTCAAAGTGTGTTGAGAAGTATAGGTAGATTCTTATCTACCGTCAGGGAGGTTTCCATTGGTCCCAAATTCATTGCGCAGCCTGAGAATGACCTCAAACACCCAATCTCAGTCATACACAACTATCTTGAGCAAAAAGAAGGAATCCTGCAACAGATGGTCTGGTCCCCACAGAGCCCTGATCTCAACATGATCAAGTCAGTCTGGGAGGACATGCAGAGACAGGCAAAGTCTGCAGAAGAACTGTGGCCAGTTCTTCAAAATGTTTGGAAGAACCTCCCAACCTCTACTTTAAACTCCATGCAAGTCTGCATAAGAGAATTGATGTTGTTTTAAAGGCAAAGGGTGGTCCCACCAAATATTGATCTGATTGAGGTTTTTTTTGTCTACTGCACTTTTTAGAAGGTTTATTGATTAATAAGTATTCATGGCATTATTTTTGGAACCATCCTCGCTTTATAGCATTTTCCCCACAGATGCCTAAGACTTTTGCCCACTACTGTTGCTATAGAGGTCCAGCATGGAAACCATTTCTTTCATGCAAACACTCGGTACTGCAGCAATAATTTATTTGTTGGCAAGTAAATTAGTGCATCAAAATGAAGGATGGACACCCGTCTTGTGCTGTGTGGACTGATTTAAGTGCAGACTGTAGTAACAGCCATCATAGGCCCTTAATAAAATCGCGTTGAATCTGCTCGATTTACCCGTTAATAAATCTCTGCACGTGGTCCGCGGTTCAAGCGGGGACCTCGGTGAAGCATAAATAATGGGTGCTTTGTTCTTCTGTTGTATTTGTTATGTTTTATTTGCATTTTTTGTCACGTTACTCCCTGCAAGTCCAGTCCACGCCTTATTCGCAGCTGCTCTTGTTTTGCCCACATCCTGCCGCAGTTTTCACAGAAGGTCTGACGAAATGTTCTCTTCTCTTTTCCATCCGCAGAGGTAAATGAGAAGACGGCACTGGATTAGCAGGTTCTAAACAGAAAGAAAAATGAGCTTTTCATACTGTTTTTGATGAGAACGTTATATAGAGACAAACACGCCAATGAATTAAAATCAAACAGATAAGACACATAGAAGCTGACGTGCAAATAAAAGGAGGGAAGCACGATGTGCGGCATTGCAGGTGCTGGCCTTGTCTCTACGCTTCTGAATGACTTTCCAAAACTAGTTATTCTCAGACAACTCTGGGGAAATCAATTCATACTTTTCCCTGGGATTTTTTTTTTCCTGAAGTGGCTGTTGTGCTCAGCAAGGATCTCATTGCTGTCGCATTAGCCTTGTTGCCAGATCATTTTATCTACTCGCATGCAGCACCCAGAACCCCATCTCTCCCATGACCGTCCTGTGCAGTTAGGGAGGTTTGTAGGCAAAACAGTCGCACAAGGTTCTCAGAGGCAAAACTTGTATGGAACAATCACGTTGCAGCCCCTACAAACGGCGAAGGCACTTGGGTGTCAATCCATCTTCATCTTCAGCCTGACCTGCATCATTCATGCCTTTCTTCTTCCCAGTGAATAGTATCTGAAACAAAGATCCTCCTACAGGACCAACCAGTGACACCAGCATGGACGTGCTGCTTCTGTTTGGTTTGCCCTACTGTGTGACAAATCCACTTGGAAGGTACAGTTCCCTGACCTGTAGTCCCCAGAGCTTCTTGCAGTTGCCTTCACCACTTCCCGATCCCCAGCAGAGCGAACAGCTCACATCAGGTGGACAAAGATGCGTCTCCAGGGTTCCAGAGATGGACAACGGACAGATGAGGGAAAGAGACGGACTTTCAAAATGATCAACCAACATATCCTTGAAACAGATTTCACAGGAGCCAGAAACCCCTCCATTTTATTGGCTTTCCATATTTTTTTAAGGGAGGGGAAGTGAGCAAATATGACCCTGCTGATCCACTCATGCAACAGTACTGAATGGCTCTTGGTCTTCAGATGGCAATGAGTTTTGCACAAAAGATGAACAGGCTGCACCCAAGTTCCTCTTCACAACAGGAGCACAAATATGAAAGATGCCATACGACAGCCACCAGAGTTGTGATTTTAACAGCCCGGTGGTGTCCGTGACTCTGATTCACTCATTTGGGAAGCAGGACATTTACCGCCTGCGCTTTCATTCCTCATAATACACCTACCTCCTCGACGGCTCTGACTGGTCCGCAGAAACTGGAAGAAGGAAGGAGCCGGTTTTACTGTGAAAGAAGCAGAGTGTCCAAATGCTCTGCAAAGTGACGCACATAATTCCACCTGTTGGGAAAATAAAATGATGCGTAACTGAAAAGAAATGCCGTTGTACTGAATGACATGAAGAGGGAATATATTTGCACAAGACGTCACAGTAGTTTTTCACTGTATGGGAGCCAGATGTACGTGGGCTGAGTGTATTAATAGTTTTGGAAGTGAAACAATAATATTATGACAGATCATTAGATATAGATCATCATGTCATTCCATTTTAAACCAGTCGTTTTTATAGCACATTAATTTGGCTAATAATGTCAGTAGGCAATCCGGGCTTCCAGTTCCGCACAAGAACCAAAGAGAGAGAGAGAACCAAAAAGGACCCCGAAAAATGAAAATCGGGTGAAATTTCGGACGGCTTTACGTCAGGCACCATCTACCATCTCAGGGCCAGGCTCTCATCTAAAGCTTTATTTTCTTATTGTTGGTTTCACAGCTGACAAGGCCATCCTCGCAGCCGGGAGACGGAGCTCGCCGGATTAAGCAAGTGCCCAAATACCCGAAGGGTTTTGTTTTGGCTTTATCGAATTCTGCTGCACGACCGGGAAAGCCGACAACGCACCGGCGTTCTCGGTGCATTCGACGGGGAAACTGCCGAGGAGACGCGTCGGGACTGGTTGCATGCTTGTCTGCAGTATGTTTGGAGCCATCGCATGTATTTGAGTGGAAAATGTATAAAAAATGCATGAATGTACGTCCGGCAAGATGTGACCAAGTGCCTGAATGAATTCTAATGACTCTGGTTTTCCAATTACTTTGACTTCATCGTATTCTAGGCAGCTCTGCGGATGGGCGCTACGGCTTCACTTCGCCACCGCATTTGCATCGGGGCTCATCTCTCCGCGCAGATTTCCCGCAAATATCTTCCAGGTAATCTGGTTTTCCCTCCCTTCACGCCGGCATGAAATTCTCGCAAATTAGCGAGAGAAAAGGCTCTGCGATAATCCTCTGCTTCACTTTATTCCATACGCTCGCCAGAGTTGGCCCCTGGATCACTGGAGATGAGTGGAAGGATCTATCCACCAAACAACTGCTCTGTTTCCACTTCTTATCAGCATATGAAATTCACCTTATATTTATGAGTTACTTTTTGGTTGCGGTTCCACCTGAGCATGTTATGCCATCAGGTGCTCACAATAATCAAAATGGCTTTCCGTCTGAAACAAAATCAATGAGCCATGAAGAAAAACCTGGGAAATTGTCCATTTGCTGGTGAGCCCTGAAGCAGCTGTTACCTGCGTGGGGCCAGCCTGAGGGTGCATTAATGTTCATTTTCACCTTCCCCCCATCCATCTATCTCTTATTTAAGTGCTAATGCCTCTTGTCATGTAATGTCCATGGCTGCAGTTGGAGAACCAAAAAAAATTATGAGTGATACTTGTTTTCCTCCTAATGGGTACGACGTCTTTAGATATCAGTAACCTGGGTCCCTTATGATTCATTCACTACTTATCATCCTGCCTGTCACCACAGCATTGCGGAAGTTTCCGTGATACAATTATGAGGTATTAGGGTGTAAATATAACTTGATTACACCTGGTTTAGAATAAGGGGGCTGGATGCAACCTACATTCAGGGCTGCTTGCTGGAAATTACACCTGACGTTAATGTTAGGAGCCATTTCAAGTCAATTTTGAGATTGCAGTGCATGTCTGCAGTGGCAAAAATCATTGCAGGGCATCTTCTAACTTTGTTTTAAAGCCCTTGTTTACCGCTTAAATGCAGTTTGAGCTGAAGATACAAAACTGAATTCACTTGCAGGTTTCGTATAGCGAAGCTGTTTTCTCACCCAGCCGTCGGTAACCATTTCTCGTCCTCTGTCTGGCCGCTGGCTTGTTGAGAAGGTCTAACTGGTCACTACTGGACAGGTTTGGTCAGCAGGTGGGACAGGTCAGCAAGTGAAGCAGTACGGAGCCATCAGCTTCTGAATTTCAAAACCGTTACTACAAATTCACCACAGGCCTGCTGGAGCCAAGGAGAGTAGGTTGGAGGAGCAACAGGTGTATTTTTATAATAATTGCTGAACAGTGTCTACATCCTTACTCAGTGTAGACCAAGGTAAATCTATTAAAGGTTCTTACCATCCCTGGCTAACAATAATCGGAACGTTATTCTGGTGCTACTGTAACTGAAAGCTTTGGCCCAAATAACTGATTCATTTGATGTAGTAACTACAAGAAGGTCTGCATCCTGCGATCAAAGAGCCTGTTCTGGTTTGAACACCCTGATGGGTTCTGATAGAAACACAGGGGTCAAACGGTTCCTAAGTGAGCGGTAAAACTGCTGTCTGTTCAGCTCTGCAGCAAAGATCTAATGACTCCCGTAACATCGGCATAGCTTCTGTTTTTTTCTTTCTTATAATCTTTGCAGCAGGATTCTGAATTCGCAGTAAGAGGGTAAGTGTGTTGTTTGTGCTCCTCGACCCTCTTGACACGTCGCAAATTTTCTGCAGGTTCAGCGGCGAGGAACCACTTTAATTTCCCACTGTTCTTCACCTGTAGGAGACACGTCTACCTGCCGATAGCAGTTAACTGATATCACTACAGTCTTATCTGCCTTACTGTCTCCAACCAATCTGATGTGTCTTTCTCGAGTTCAGAGAAGGAATATTTTTCATTCCGTTTGTTCCAAAGTTACCCGAAGCTCATGAATTTCCAAACCTAGTTTAGCCTCTCAAATGACATCGGCATGTAAACGGAGGTACGTTGTACAGTCTGGGATAAAGCGATCGATTAATTCCACTTTGTACTTTCAGCTTTTACTGCACAGCTGATCGTGTGGAATTTGTGTAGGTCCTTTCCGCTTTAAAGTGTGACTGTGGCCCTGTGTCACGTCTCCATAATGATCAGTTACTGCAGCTGCCCTCCAGCTCTTAACTTCCCATCAGTGTTTCTATCAAAGCTGCTCTCTTCCTTAACTTGCAACACTTTACACGTCTCGGTGGAGAAGCCCCGTTTTTTCAAACATTGTTTTTATTGGTGATTCTTTTTCAAGACGATTTCCAGTTCTTGCAACCTCATACCACCAATACGATCCTAGGTTCTTGGACTGCGTGCTTTATAATAGAGAATTTTCTAGTACTATCCAACATTCTATGTGAGGTTAAACCGAAAAGACCCATGCAGTGTTTTGCTGGCTATTTAAGCATCATTTCACACGACAGTAATACAGCGATCCTGCCATGTCTAACACATCCCTGAAAACATCAGGATATGGATGTCGGATATGGAATTTTTCGGACATCAACAGCCTATTATTTTAAACCCTGCACATTTTTATTCACGATTATGATGGTTAAACTTGGGATAAGAATTCGTAGCAAAAGTTTCCATTCCGATACCGATATGTGGGAATTAATTTTCAAGAACCGTTATGGCAAAAATTTGGATATAGAGTTCAGACTGTGAGAGATCACTGTACTTATACAGTAACTTTAACCAGAATTATAATCCTTCTCATTGGATGCAACAGCATATTATCTTGGAGATATTCCTGTTTGATAAAGGAATTCCCTGTGTTAAGGGAACAAATATAGAAATCCTCAAGCAAGTTTCTACATGGCTAAGTTTGTACCTTACTAATTTTGGAATGGCAATGTGTTCTGCTGTATATTCCTTAAAAGACTCCTCCGTTTCCCTGAAGATCACTCTGCATTTCGTCCAACGTACAGAGAAATTGAGGTAAACCTTCTCACTGCATCTGCGCACAAAGCTCAGAAAGTTCTTCCTGGGTTCCACCAGCCAGAGAACATGCGTGCAGAGCATCCACTGTAATGGATTATTATAATACTCTCAGAACATCATCAGATCTTTTACCCGAGGCTATGCTGCTTTCTGGTGTTTTGCTGACTATTTAAGCATCATTTCACACTGACACAAGAAACAATGGATGAAACAGGAAACCATGTAGCAGGACCTCGAAAAAAACAAAGCGTTTGACACTTTGAAAGTAAGACTTTGTAAGGTTTTCATTCAGGAATTTTACATTGCACATTTCAGCGAGGTGTTTTGTCAGCACACGGTTTAAACAATTGGAAAAAAGTGCCTGTTTTGAATGAAGCTATCAGTTGCCGGCACAAAAACTGTGTGCCCAAAGAATGGTGACAATAGTTAATATATTAATTAATATGTAAGTTGTGAGGTTGTCCGAAACTACCTGGTGGAGAATCAACCACCAGAATTAGCTTTGGTTTCACAGCCTACAGGGGAGGATTCACTTATTTAAGGTGATAGACCTGTAATGTCCTCAGCCGTCCTCTCTGGGGTTTCAGCAATAACAAAGACTTGTTGATAGGACTCTCGGGGTTTCACTGGCATCCTCTGTTACCTCAGTGTTTTTTGGGAATTAGAGGCCGAAGGCGTAGTGGCGTGGAGATTAACTCAGCATGGGAGCTAGACAGGCAGATGTTCTCCTAGACCACACTCTTCCTTTCCTGCGGTACACTCAAGACACCTTTTTTCCCCTAAAAGATACCTTCAAATCTTCAACATTCAGCCTGAGTTTCAGGCCTATTCTAAAAGAAAGCATTACGTTTCCTTTTTCCTACCTGAGAAAGTATTGATTTTAACAATTTTGTTTTTTGCTTCTGTATTTGCTAACATTTACTGTAGTGAATTTAGTTTCGCAACAAAAATACTGTGGCCTTACAGGTTAAAATGTGTGTGTCACGAATATAGAGTGGTTTTATAACCCAGTGGTGGAGAGAAAGCAACAAGGGGGCAGATGTATGCAGTTTACTCTACAAATGCTGCCTGTTGGTTTCCAGCAGTACACAGCGTTGGAAATCACACTGAGCACAAAGACGATGATGACACACGAGATCAAAGAAAACCTCAGTGATTCACAGTACCGGCGCGAAGGTGGATTGGAATGATGGCAAGTAAACATCCGGGTCATCAATGCGGTCTGATGTCCAAACATATGTGTCATTCTCGTGAATCTTTTATTTCCAGGATCACATCCTTTGCCCTTTGACCACGATCACGTGATTCGTGCACAATGTGAGAGTACCCCCTCTTAGGGGCAACTACAGAAAGTTCAGGGTAGTCTCCATGGCGTAATTAAATTCTTTCAAAAATTTGGGTTCCAAGATAAAATGGGATGGGATCCAGGAATGCTCCTCAGACCCATAACACTACCAGTCAACTAGGTACCTAACACCCCAGCCATGATGCAAGAGTCCATCACTAAGTTAAGGTGTTGTGTGGACAGCCAAACCTTGTCACCTGGATGGAACAAGCATCTCGGCCAGTGCCGGCGTTGCTGTTGTTGTTACTGGGTGTTAGCCTGCTGGATGATGCGTTCAGCCCTGTCCCATGTGTGCCGGCCGTGACGGACCGACTGCTGGGCTGCAAGCACCTCGACCTCCTTTTCCTGGTGGGTGAATAGTGGAGGCTGGTACCTGCAGCACACCTCAAATGGTGAGGGGCCTATGGCAGCTGAGGTGTGTGGGTTCTGGGAGAGCTCAGCCCTCAATAAGTACTGACTCCACTGCTGACTGCGAACCGAAGCAAAGCACTTCAGGAACTTACCCAGCTGCTGGTCGGCCCATTCCACCTGGCCATTAGTCTGTGGATGGTAGCCAGAGAACAGGCTGGCAGTGGAGCCAATTAGGCAGCAGAAGGCTTTTCCAAAATCGGCAGTGAATTGGGACCCTCTGTCCAAGATGATGTCCTGAGGGAACCCATGCAGACATACCACATGCTCCAGTATCAGCTCGGCGGTTCTTTGAGTTGACGGGAGTCCGGTCAAGGCAACACAGCTTTGGAGAAACAGTCAACTACTGTCATGACAGTGTTATGGCCATGAGATTCTGGGAGGCCAGTGACAAAGTCAACCTCAATGTGAGACTGAGATCTTCAAGGCACCGGCAGGGGGTGCAGGTCTCCAGCTAATGGAGTGTTGAGGGTTTTGGCCTGGAACAAGCCCTAAAAAAACTCTCTGGTGTCTCTGGTCATGGTAGGCCACCAGGAGCACCTCCAGAGAAATCCTCTAGGGTGCACCAAAAGTCATAGGGGAGGAGTCCCGAAGAAAGCAGAGGCGTGAATCTACTGCAGTGTCTCAGAATAGCAAACGGTGGGGACATAAAGGCAGTGAGGGCATGTCTCTGGTGGTGGAGGATTCTGTTGTTGTGCACTTCTGATCCTGTCCTCAATCTCCTAGCTAAGCAGGGTCACCACCCGGCTAGCAGGAATAATGGACTTTGGACACGCCCCCGGTTCGAGGTGGGTGTGTTGACAGGGGAGAACATCCACTTTTGTGTTCTTCGAGCCGGGATGATAGGATAGGTGGAAGTTAAACTGCTTGAAGAACGGAGCCCACCTGGCTTGCCGGGGGTTACGTTGTTTCACCTGCTGAATGGCTAGCAGGTTCTGGTGGTCTATCAAAACCAGGAATGGTTCAGCACTGCCCTGGAACCAATGCCACCACTCCTCCAGGGCCTATTTGATAGCCAGCAGTTCATGGTCCCCTGCCCTGTTATGCTGCTGAGTGGGGGAGAACTTCTGAGAGAAGTAGCACTAAGGGCAAAGTTTCTGGTCTGGTCTGCACTGGGAGAGGACATCTCCTGTGCCCACATCAAAAGCGTCCACCTCCATCGCAAATTGCTTCTCTGGATTTGGATGGGTACAGAGGTGAACTGAGCCAGTAGATTCTGGAAAGCTGGCGTGGCTTTGGGAGGAAATGTGGAACTGCTAAGGTGGGAGTTTGGTGAGAGCTGTGAGTGGAGTTGCAACTGAACTGTAGTCCCGGATGAATCGCCAGTAGAATTTGGTGAACCCCAGAAAGCACTGGAACTGCTTCAGTGTCGTGGGCAGGGGCCACTCCACCACTGCTGACAGCTTCTGGGGATTCATGGCTACACCCTGGGGTGAGATGGCAAACCTCAAGAACATAATGGAGCACTAGTGGAAGGTACATTTCTCCAACTTACAGTACAGTTTGTGGGCAAGCAGATGCTTTAGCACAGCCCGAACATGGCGGATGTGGTCCTCTTCTGTCTTCAAGCACACAAGGATGTCGTCCAGGTACACAAAGATCCACCAGCCCGGCGTGTCTCGAAGGACATCATTCATGAAACCCTGGAACGTGGTGGGGCTATTGGCTAACCCAAAAGGCATCATGAGGTACTCATAGTGGCAAGTGGGGATGATGAATGCCATCTTTCACTCGCTCCCCTTCCTCACACAAATAAGTTGGTAGGTATTTCACAGGTCGAGTTTGGTGAAGGAAGCACCAGAGAGAATGTCTAAGACTGCGTTCATCAAAGAACAAGGGTGATGGTTCTTGATGGTGACCTCACTGAGCTCCCAGTAATCTATGCAGAACCAAAGCCCTTTGTCCTTCTTGGACACAAGGAAGAATCTGGCAGCAGCAGGAGAAGTAGAGGGCCAGATGAAGCCATTAGGGAGGGCCTCAGATATGTACTCCTCTGTAGCCCTGTTCTCCTCATGGGACAGGGAGAACAGATGACCTCTAAGGGGCATGGCATCTGGCAGGAGGTCATGAGGTAACAGTTGGGTAGCTTTCCTTTCGCTGAAGACCTTCACCAGGTCTCAATACTCAGGTGGGATGGCTTCAAGGTCAATGGGTTCAGGGATTCTGGACTCCCTGGAGTATAACCCAGCCTGGGGGTGGAGGCATACTCTCTGGCACATGAGCCCCCACTGCAGCGCACAGACTGGTTGACCAGGAGCTGTGGGGGTTGTATCTGGTGAGCTAGGGGTAGCCTAAGATGAAAGGGCTCATGGTGGCACTGGTGACGGGGAAACGGAATTCTTTGAGATGTTTGCCCAGGGACATGTGAACGGCACTGGTACGGTGTGCGACAGGTCCGAATGTGAGGGGTTTACAGTCCACAGAGATGATGATCATAAGAGATTGTAGTCCCTGCAGGTGGAGGACAGTCGCTGACAGCTGGTGCACAGTCTGTGTAAGGTTGCCTAGCACAGTTTGCCAATGTTCCAGTGCCTCCCCCAGGTGAGCTACCTCGTCCTGTAGGGCAGTGAACTCCACTGGGTTAAATGCAGGTTCAGGCATTCAGTCACAGATGTAGAGTGGTTTTATAACCCAGTCAGAGAGAGAAACCAACTGGGGGAGAAATGCTCACAGATTACTCTACAAACGTTGCTTGACATAGTTAGCAGTTTCCACCAGAACACAGCGCTGCAAATGACACTGAGCACAAAACCAATGACGGCACACGAGAGTGAGGAAAACCACAGTGACTCATGGTACCAACGCAAAGGTGGATTGGAGTGATGGCAAGTAAACATCTGAGTCGTGGATGCAGTTCGAAGTCCGAACCCTTGCGTGTCGCTCTCGTGAGCCCTTTATTTCCAGGTTCACGTCCTTTGCCCTTTGACCATAATCATATGACTCGTGCGCAATGTGACAGCATGACTCTGGTCCTTTTTATCTCATCCACACTGTTTTTGCTCCTGTTGATTTCTCCCCTTTGGGAATCTTGCTACTAGCCATGATTCCCTAGGGATGTATTTAAAGGAGACACATTTCAAATGGGTCAGAATTGTTTTGCAAATACTCGTTGAGACCTTAAAGGGTGAAACAGCAGTTTCAGATCTGGCAGTATGTTTAATAAAAATATGGATTTGTTTTATGAGATTTTGTTCCAACATAGTTAACATGAAGTTGGCTTTGCAAACCATTTCTCTTAGGAAAGCAAAATTCTTGTCTTTTGTGTTCCACTCTGCCATCATATTGATTCAAGTAATTTCTTCTGCATCGATGAAGACAACTCCAGCACTTCATATATAAGTCCCATGATCCCTGCCTGCAAAAAGCAACATTCTGTAAATGCATTAAATGAGAGTCAAAGCTGCAGATCCCTAGTGATGCATCCAGACGCATGATGACACAAGTCGAAGTCATTCAAAGGACATCGGCACCTTCCGCTTGATAAATACTCATGATGAATGAATTCATAAACCCTCGGCTGTATTTATAAGTCCTCTTTATACTGTCTTATTATTGTAACCGATCAGTGGTGAGAGACTAGAAAACCCACAGACATATCGCATGGACAGTTCCACAAAACATCCATCATTGAGTGTCAGTGTTACCTTAATACTGTTTGGCCACCTTAAAACTGTTCATTCATCGAAGGTTACATTACTACTTTTTGTTTATTTAAAAAGAGGGAATCACTATATTAGCAGCATAATAACTTTGCAAAGGTAGATGGCATTTACAGTACATCAGATGATTTTATTCTAACTATGCATTAGGCCTAGAACAATGCACACGTGCATGTTGTACAGTTATTTCTCTTGGATCCAAAAAGGACAAAAATACAATATTTTTCATCTGACACTGACACAATAGACACCGTCTCTGGTCTGAGAGCAAATCGCCCTTCTCATCAGAAGGTCTTATCTAACCGGGTGGTGTGTAGGACCTGGTGGAAACTGAAGATAACAGCACCAGTACAAAGCAGCGAAAGTCAAGGTCACTTAGAGACGTACATTTCCAAAGACCACTTAAGACAGAATTTGATTTCCAGCCACAACAAGAGTTTTGAATGGGAACATATTGCTTGCACTCTCCATGGCATCATCCATTCATTTAGCAAAATGTATGCTGTGCATTAGCAATTCATGCTTTCTGAATTGTTCTCTTCAATGACCAAAGGGACTCCTAGTCACCTGCACTACCACACCGGGCACATACTCCTAATCGACAAAAGTCTGACTGGAGCCACAGTTGGTGACGATAGACGGATGGCTCCTTCGGAACTGAATCATTTCCAAATTCGTATTAGTTTTGCTGGACCTTAACGTAAAGGGTCCTGAGCGCCAGCTTCCCCTTATGAAACATGTAGGATGAGAGGAGGCAGCTGATGATGATGACCTGGAAAAAACTGCACTACGACTGCGGTCGACACCGTCAAGCTCAGTCTCCGCGGGTCCTTCAGGTCTGTTGTGTTTGTCTGTGTCGTTGAGGTAACTGGGCAATACTGCTGAATACAGTCTCTGCTTTGCTAAAAATGCAAATGATGTTTTACTACTGTTAGTAGTGTCAGTCAGAGGGTGCAGTGGGCCTGAATAGGTTGTCTTTTTTGCCTGAGGAAAATAATATGCTTCACTGTACAAATTTCCCTCTTGGGGTGCAAAAACGGTTCCTTTTTGTCCACCTTCTCCTTATAACAAAACAAAGCTCTCCGCATCAATCGATATTAAAGACGATCAGATGAATGGGCAGGTTTGGTTTTAGGCAGGGGTGGACTAGGCGGCGGATTAAACAGAACACAAATTCGTTGATACCATTTTGTTGACGCACAGCCCAAAGACGCATTACTTTCACACTTTTAAAGGCCGAACCACAGTCATTTTTAATGGCACTTTCACTCCAGCGCTGTGTCTGAAATTAACCCCAGGGGTTCTTCATCGACAGATTTGCTGAAGGAGCCCTTTGCTGTAGAAGGAGACCAAACTGAAACGAAAAAAGGACTCATTTCCCAATAAAAGACTCTACCACTGCGGAGAGCTGGGAGAAGTACTAGTGAATCATTTACTTGTGTTCTAGGTATATTCATACAGAAAATTCAAATAACAGAGCAGGGGAACAGCAGAAAAGTTCACCAAAGAGGTAGAATCTGCAAGCCACGTACTTTTCTTGAAAAGCATAAAGGGATGAGGAAGTCAGGCCCTGCTTGATCCAGAGACAATCCGATATTTCCCAACGAAATCGTGGTTCCGAAGAAAAAAACAAGCACGAAAACAGGACAGAATGTATCCAAAACAGTTGTGTCCTCAAAAGAAGTTACACATCTTCACTAATCATCTCAATTCGGCCCCAATATTCAAGCTATCTCTTTGCAAGGAGTGAACTCCATATGGAAAGTTTCAAAGCAGTAGCTAGACACGCGGTGTCAGTAAAATACGTCCGTCTGTCTCCCTTCTTACCAGCATACATTTCTCTCAGTTTAAACTGAACTTAAATCTGTGGGCTGTTTGACCCAAAGCAGACAGCATTTCCGCACCTTTCCAAGCGGATCGTCTCTCAACGCCTTTCCAGCATATCATTCCAGCCAAGAGGTCCCTGACAACTTCCTTGCTTTTGTTAAAGCTTTATTTCCATCATCAGCTGTCGGTCAGATCGGGAGTCATACCGCCTCGCTGTCGGAGCGTCCGCCCAAGTAAGCATAATTTAAAAAAGATATTCATGAATATTCAGAACCCCAATCCATTTCTGAGTTCAACAAAACCTCTGCGAGGCATTTGCATATGACCATAAAATGAACCTAGTTTTAGCTTTTAACTGTTTCTTCAATTCTGCTCTAAGCGCGTGTCGTCTACATGTCACTAAATCCTCGTCTTCTCCAACTACCAGCAGTGAGAGGCAACAGACAGTAAGTCTCCTGCAGAATTTCACCATGAACACTGTCACGTTGGAAGAATATCACATTACCGTGACTAATGGGTCAGATCTCGGTTTTGAAATTTAATATAGAATTTAATCAAAATGATAACAGACTTCAGGGAGCTTTAACAAGGTATTCGATTCAATAACCACCCAGCAGAAAACACGCAATAACTGAAGCGGGATAAGAATTCAAATATAACTGTAAAAGCACAATAATCACCACGTTTCTGATGTTCATGAGTGATTATTATGGATATACAAATATATCATATGAAAATCATTTATTCCATGACAGCTACACGTTACTTAGTGAGCAAAGTCCTGCAAAGTTAATAAGATTCAAGTGCCGGAGTTATTACGGTTTGAACGTGTCTGTTCACGTTAATTGTAGAAAGCGGTTTTATTCTAAGTCAGATCTTCTGGACCATAACCCTGGTTTACACTGAGAATGTGTGCATCTGGTTCCTCTCCGTCCAACTTGCTCCTTACTTTTACATTTAACTTTTATTAATTTGCATCACGGTTCCTTTTCCGTGTCATTGGATTCACCTCAGAAAATTTTGCACCCTAGAGCATCTTAATTTTAAAATAAAACACAAAGGAATTTTTACCCTTTCGCTTTGTCTGCCTAGTAGTTCACATTCACATTCAATGTTTTTTGTAACACCAAAATATTCTTAATCTTTTCCAGGAATTATTGTTGCCTTCCGTTCCTCAAAGGCACCGGTGAATTTTGATCTTTCGCCTTTGGACTGGCTTGTTACGGCCTGTTTGGAAAAAATGTTTAAATTTATACACTTAAATAAATAAATTTGTTACCTTTCATTTAAATACATTTAAATGAACATGGCCAGAGGTTTCGGGGGGGGGGTTTATTGAAAGAAGTTCGGATGCGCAGTGTATTAAAGCAGAGACTTTATTCCAGTCCATCAGTTACAGAGGCGGTTTTATGACTTACGGGGATTTTGCCATAAAAAACAGCGTTAGGTCATTACCTAACCACATTTATCAGGTAAATAATCAGTTGTTGGCATAATAAATGTGGTCAAAGTAAAAGTGAAGCATGAGAAATAAGAAAAAAAACGGGGTTTGATGCCAAACTGATTTAACCTACAGCAATGAAAGGTAAAAGTAGCGTCATAAAATCCCATAAATCCTTTTCCAACTGATCCTGTCAATGTTCGCCGTACCCATTCTGTGGCCTTGTTATCACACGCGTGTGACAGTAATACCTAGTAGATGTGGCAGCGCAGTCAGGGCTCGCCGATCCTCGCCGGGGAACCGGTGGAACATCCGATGGGATCTGGGTGGGACACCTAGCAGGACGTGAGGCTCCTGAAGAGATTCACTTGTCCATTCATCCACAGTGACAGGGCTTAAATATAGTCAGACATCAACGGAGCCCTAAATCCACTGTAAGGGACACCTCATGATGAACACGAAGTGTGTTTGCTCACCACGTCTCTGGGTCTGCTAACTCCAGGCGACAGAAGCCTATGGATTTTTCACAAGGAGGATATCTGGCTAGAGGTGCCTATTTTTTTCATGCGTCAGTTTGTATTGGAGAACAAGCATTAATCACACTGTTTTGCATTGTCCCTTGAATAACCTCGCACTCTTTTCTGTACAGGATGACAGACCCCCTGTTCCGTGCGAGTAAGCAAAGGAAAGTACCGTCGTGCCGCCTCTGTTGGCTCCGCTGAGGGAAAGCAGACCCAGATATTGCCACTCGGCACAGACTGCTTTCCTGCAGCTGGGCAAAGGAACCCCTGTCGTGTGCCTGTGCGGTCGCTGAAACAAAGATTAAAATATTAAAATAAGAAATAATGGCCCGTTTTCACACATCCTTCGAAGCGGCACGACGGTGGCACAACGGGCTGGAGTTTCCCACCATGACCCGATACTGTGATCCACAGCAGAACGTGATGTTTCCCCACCACCTCCTGGGTCCAGCTTGGAAAGTTAACGTTGATGCTCTAGCAGCACGGTGGTGCAGCGGGTTCCGCCTGAGCTGCATATTGGAATGCATTTGTTTGTCCATCAACCGTTTGCAACCCCAAAGCAGGTGTAGCAAGAGGTGAAACAAATCCGCTTCTACAGCCGCCCGCACCATGAAACCCACTCAAGAGGTCACTGTAAGTCCAAGACAGCTTGATGGCTCCCAACCAACATGCTGTGAGTTTCCCTGTCCTTTTGCTACAGCTATGTTTTCACCGCAAATTATTTATTCGTGAACAGAAGCACATTCAGGTGAGGAAGTCGTCCACATCGTGAACGTGGTCAGCAGGAGTCGACTCAGAGGCGTTTACCTGTCACGCCATGTTAGCGGCGCACTTGTTGTGAACATGTACCCTGGTTTCACCTGACTGGCCTCGAGGCCCCACAACAGGGCAAGTCCTGCGGTTGGAAGAAACGTGACATGCGTTTGCCTTCTCTGGGGAAAGATTAATACCAAAGCTGAGTATGATGAGAAAAATTCATTTCCAACCTAAGAATACTGTAAGGCAAGTCATAGATTAACAACCATAACAATAAAACCCCACGAGCGCCGTGTGTTTATTAATCGGAAGATCTGGCTCCGCTAACCAGGCGCTGGTGGCACAAAATCGATAGCTTTAAGAGTGAGGAGCGGAGGTTTGGTGATACATGGCGGTCGGGGACAAGGGCCGCCGCCCGTAATGGGGAAGGAAATGTGAAAACAAGGAGACGAGGCGATGCTGTCAGGTCGGGGGCCTTGTCGGCGGGATGGAGCCCAGGGTGCAGACAGCCACGTGCAGCCATTAAATTACAATCTTTCATGCTCCCTGCCCTTTAATCGTTCATTTGCCGGCCGTCTGATAGCCTCGCCGCGTGTGCCCCGCGTCCCTCCGCTGTCTCCCCATTCATCCAGAGCTCATTAAAACGTCCCTATTTAAACAACTGACATTAAGGGCCCATCTCTGGCTCCTGGGGGGTATCACACCCCACACTTTGTTTAAGAGGATGATGCTATGTGCCTCACCACTCACATCCCACCTCCTTCCACTTCCCACCCTTCTCCTCCTGCTGCTCCCACCCCCATCCCCCAAACACACACACACACACACACACACACACACACACACACACACACACACCTACACCTGTCCTGTTTCAATTTTGAACATTATGTGACGAGTGTTACCACAGCGAGGCCCCTGTGGTGACATGCAGAACCTGCAGCGCCGGACGAGAATGCGTATCCAAACGGGAGGACGATCCAAGCAGTGTGACTCATGAGATGAGCTGCCGTCGCCGGCGTCCATATCGATGTGATGACTTAGAAAGCGAGCGCGTGCAGAGCCAGACCGCCGCAGCTTCTTCATTACATCCCCTCTCCATTCCCCCAAACCTCTGACGGTAGAAAAACTTCACGGTCTTCCCTGACCCACCACCAACCTCCCATGGCCAGGCTGCAAATGCCCACAATCCTCTGCTCCTATTTTGGACAGTTTCCTTTACCGTGCAACACCGTGTGTTCGATGGTTATATATGAAACATCACAGTAAGAGCTCCACACCTAAGAACTGTTTGAAACAGAAGAAAGAACTTATAGGAGATACAGGACCCTATCGGAGATGCAGCTGGCAAAATTGTTACAGAAGTCAGAAGACTTGGGGTGAGATCCCTTATACTGCTGTAGTAACTTCTTCTCTTCTCTTCTCTTCTCTTCTCTTCTCTTCTCTTCTCTTCTCTTCTCTTCTCTTCCTTCCTCTCCTCTCCTGTCCTCTCTCCTTCCCTTCTCTTCTTATCTAGTGGCTTTGGAAAACACCGTGGGCATTCTTAATAAGTACGTCACTGTAAGATTGTGAGCAAACACCAAGCATAACCTTAACCGTGAAGCCGGATACATATCCACACAGCACCGCCGCCTCACAGGGCGGTTCAGAAGTAAGTCTGAATGGAGCTCAGCCTGCGTGGAGTTCTCATGTTTCCTCCAGGACTGCACAGCTTTCCTCCCACAAACACACTCACTTCAGGTTTGCTGGCGACTGTGAATACCACGGTGATTGTGTGGATGTACTCTACTTGGCCTCTGTGCTTCTGGGAGAGGCTCAGAACCCCTGATTCGGACAAGTGCTCAACAACAGCAAGTGTGTGAATGTATGTACACAACATGGAAAGGATGTAAAAGGAGTAATAAGGCAAAAAGACCGTGCGATTTATGTGTTGCCCCCACATATGAATCGGCTTTTTTGTTAGCGATGACAGAAAATGATTGGAGAGTCTCTCTATTTTTAACAATCGTGTGTCAGATGAGAAACACGGCGATGGGGAATTTATCCTACAAAGTAAATATTGTAAAATAAGGTACACTTCGGATGGGATGGAGGACCTCACTCCATTTCTCTGCGCACACCTGTCAATGGCAAATAACAGTCTCCAAAGATCCAGAACAGGATGTTTTCGGAAAACTGGAGGAGATCAGAGGACCTGGAGGCAATACGGCCAGAAAGCCTCCTTCGTACCATCAGTGGGCACGGCCTTGACCTGTTGCCCCCGCTATGCAGCCTCGTCTCCATTTCATTCTCCTCTCCCATCTATGCACGACGTTGTCGTCTCCCTGCGAAGAAATGAACTTCCTTCTCATCCATATGGAACTTCTGCTGCTGGTCTCCCATTGTTGTGTCTTCTGAGTAGGTTTCACAAGCGCTTTTATGGCCAAAGTGGACTCCACAAAAGCTGTTCTGCTATTAAGTGTTCCATTCCATTTTTTTGTTAAAAATAGGTTTCGACTTTTAAGTTTTGCATAAATTAATACTCATTACACATGTTCTTTAATAGATGTGCCACTAACTTTGCTCAAAGGTCCTGTAATTTGGCGGAACTGGGGTTTGGCGTTGGATTACAGTAATGTTAGGGCTCTGAAAGGGTTTTATGCCACGTTTAAGATAAGCAAGAGTGAAACGGTCACATTTAGGCTGAGAGCCGATGCTGTGGAGGTGTGCAGGTTGTACTCTGCCGATGACTGTCGGAGTTCCAAATGTGATTTATATTTTGGTTCTATAAATCGATGTAGGATATATCATTTTGTTGAGGAAAAGGATCCAGGATTATTGGTGCTGGGCCTCTTTTGCAGCTTTTTTCTGGGTGGAAAATTACTGCTGCCTGAGCCGAGTTAAACTCACGGTTACAAGACGTGAAAGTTAATTGAAAAGTTTAAGCAGAGATGTGAGTCGGCAGAGCTGATAAATTCAGAATTCAGCTCATTCTTATTCAGGTGAGGCCCGTCCACACTGGAATCGGGCAGAATATATGGTGTGTCGTCGAAATCCTGGTCGACCGTTTGTCTGAGTTACATGTAACGTTTCTTTGCTCGAACGTTAAAGAAGGTCCACTAGAGCAGGAGCAACGCAGAAAAGACGAGTCATTAAACCTTGGCAACAGGGAAACCGTTTTGTATGAATACCCTGTCTACTGATTCTTAAAATATTCCTAAATCTGGACATATTTAAATAAATTATTCTAAAATCAAGTGCAGAAATGACAAAAACACTACATTATTCTTACCTACAGAAAGAGCAGCATGCAAAAAATGTGCCTCCACGTGACATTTGAAATAACCCGGATTCCTCTTGGACGTGTGACAAATGTTATACGGTTTAAATTTCAGGGTTTTTCTTGTAACTTCCAAAAGTGATTGTGGTATTTGTGAAACAAGACTGTCAGGAAAAAGGACAGCAGTTATGCTCATTCCAGGCTCTTCTGTAAAGCTTCAATCTGTCAGATAATGGTAGGGGTGGCAATTTGGGAACTTTCTGAGAACTTTATCAGTATTCTGACACCATCGATGCCATTTTCTTACCAGTGTGATATTTTGAGAGTTGTCCTCTCAGCTAGAGTTTCTTTGGGTCCAGGGAGCTTGGAGATATAGGTTCATCCAGGTGAATGAGAACATTTTGTTGTCTCCGTCTCAAACATCTGCCCGTCTTCTGACTTTGTGTGCCACCTAAGAGCTTTGGGCTTTCGTGAAACACTTAAAGCGTAGTGGCTCAGCGTATAGCACAGGCGCCTCCCAGTAGTAAGGCATCGGTTTGGTGTGAAAGATGAACGAGTTTTCTCGCTTTGTTTGCATCGAACTGCATGTTGAAACGGCAACGATGGAGCCGGCAGAGGGTCACTAAACAAATTGCGCATATCGATGATGTCCCGCTCGGAAGGTGTGACACTCTCGGCACGATGGGGCGCCACACAGAAGCACTCGGCGCCACGCGGGACCCCCCAAGATGCAGCCCGTTAACATTCACGTGGAGTTTTATAAAATAACACAACAGTCAAGCAGATCTTATCCAGCAAAACGTTACTAGAGCAGATTACAGCTTCCAGTCAACAGTTCTCCTGTCACCACTAGCAAAGCAGAAATCACATATAAAATCTTAGATAACAGCGGAAAAACAAATCTTCTCGGATATGGTGGCAGTAATTCTTGCGGGACACTAAAAGTCTTTTTCCAGAGCGTAGGGAATTTTTCCAGCCATAAATCCGCTGTCCTGAAAGATGAGCATGAATGAAGCAGAGATCATTTCCCTTTCTTATGTTCAGTCTCTGCCGCCGATCTCTCTGTGCGTCTCAGCTGAGTTGATATCATTGTGCTGGACCGTTTGACCCCTGCGGATTTCATTTCTTTTGCTGCCTGCTCCTCGTATCATTGTTTTTTCCAGCCACACAACCACGCTTCTCCCCTCGGCTTTCGGCCCTGATCCCTCCCAGAGCACTAAGGAAAATCCCCATCTCCAAATCCTCAGCCCATTAACATGCTAGTCCTGAAGCTCCCAGGATTTCTCCTCAAGCCTGGGGATGTTCATTCTGCTTCGTGCTGCTGTGTGGGACTTTATATCTTTTCAACTCGGCATGTGTAAGGAGTCCTTCAAAACTCCCCACGTCACATCCACATAACAATGTACCTCCCCACAGCAGAGTGACCCCCCTCCACCTACACTGTCAGGTTCCACTGTCGGGCATATCTGGTCAATGATGACTGAGAAAAACAGTAACTCCTCACGACCTGAATCTATTTCATCCTGAAAACGTGTCGGATACTGGATTTTGCAGATACCGAGTGTCTATTTCCCATCATTTTAAATAGGGGAAATAAATAAATAATGAGCTCCCAGCCCATCGAAAAACGGCTGTTTAACTATGGAGCCCTGAGCTGAGCAGGATAAACATGGTAAACAGCAGTTACCTCATTAGAAAAGACTCAGTGTGGTCACGAGTGTGTGTTTATACCGCGGTGCAGTGTGTACAGCACACAGCACATCTCACATGTTAATCACTGCGTTTCACACAGGAGGAGAGAGGTTCACAGCCCCCTTCGGTCTTTAGACATGTTGAATAAAGGGAAAGACGTGTGTGAAAGTGACCCGCCGTGTCCCAAGCTTTGTTTCACACAACAACCGCATGTAAATAAAATGTCTATTTTTAAAAAATGACTTTAGCTTCGTCCCACTTTGGATAACTTTGGGGGATTGTGGTGCTGCTGTCAATCATGATAAAGTTCATGTTCCCACAATTCTGCCTTCGGAGCCGTCTGTCAGTGACACCCCTGGCGGGGGTCATTACAATACAGTTCATTCCAATACATAAAGTATTATTATTTTATTACACTACACTGTACAGTATTTATTTTTAGTTTGTTTTTTTTATTTTTTTCATTATGTTAAATTTTTGGACAAAAATTCGTTACAGCAAAAGTTTCCGTTCAGATACAGATATACACTACTGTGCAAAGTGTTAGGCATGCAGCTTCAATGTGTGTTGAGAAGTACAGGTAGATTCTTATCTACCACCAGGAAGGTTTCTCATTGGTTCCAAATTCATTGTGCAGCCTGAGAATGACCTCAAACACCCAATCTCAGTCATACAC
>UFQX01001555.1:0-33887 GCA_900497675.1 Arapaima gigas | reverse complement strand
GAAACAAGAACACTTATAAAAGACTTCGATTTACCTTATACCTTGGCTGCGTGAAATTATTTCAGTGATGAGAGAAATGACGATTTTAGTTATTTTAATGAATACTTTATGAAGGAACTGAGAGAAAACACAGCCGACTCTGGAACATTCTAGCATGGATCGTTTGATGTTCTTTAATAGCAGTTCTGGTCTAGCCTCGTTTTACACTTACCTTAAAAAGCGGAGCACGTCGATCAGTGATGAACAGGGTAACTGGCACCTAATCTAAACATAAAAAAATGTGAAAAATGCAGCAGAACCGTACGCGCTCTGCGGTACCAGTAGCTCAATAGCACTATAGTTCGTCACAGGTAAATAACGCATGGTATGTGAGGAGTTTAACACCGGAGCCGGAGTTAAAATGCTTCGTTTAGTGTTAAGCGTATAGCTGAGGTCAGACGAATGAGACGTTTCAGTCTCGTGACGTTGCGTAGCGCAGTTCGGAACCAGTTTCCCAGGTCTGGCTCAGTCTTCGTGTGGACCGTTTTAGTCAAAAATAAAGACCAATCATTTAAAAAAAATCTATTCATTAAATGTTTGTAATTACATGTTTCCATTTCTGCCTTGTTCAGAATGTGTTGGGTTGTTAGTGACCGAAAGCAGAAAAGTACGGTATTGCATTGTAACGAGCCGCGCTACTGAGGGAGGGCTCTGAAGGCAGTTGGCGGGAGTCGAATTTTATTCTTGCGCGGCGTGACTGACAGCAACACCGAAGAAGAACAGCAACACGCCCTCCAAAAGAAAGTAAAAGATGAATCTTAACATCCATACAGTTTATAGTTTGACTGAAGTACTTTTTTTGTATCCTAAAAATTGTTGCTGTGTGAATTTCGTTCAATTTTTACTGCTGCCTGCATGGATTCAAGATAAAATTTGTAACTGCAGTCTTGTAAATTTTAAAATGTAAGATTTTGAATGCAGAATAAGTTTGGGATTTTGTGGTTAATTTTTTAATGAAAAAATGTTCACACTATGGAATCTTGACAGGAAAACCGAGCTAAAGTGGGTTACCAACTGCCATGGGTTTGTGCATGTGCTTTACCTTTTTACAGACATAAAATTATGTTTATTTTATGGTTTGCAGATACTTGAGAAGATTTGATGTTGTTGCAAACTCTGGGTATTATGTAGGGTGTAATGTCCCACAAGTCCATCCTTCATGCGGTTTGTTGCTGTCTTGAGGTTAAGGTTTTGGCAGTGTTTGTATTTTTACAGATTTTGTATTTTTACACTGAGAAACTTGAAGTGAACTTTAAATGGCAATTATTCAGAAAACAGAATAGTTGCCTTAAAGGGATTAAATTAACAACCTTGAATCCTTCACTATAAACCACATAATTGAACATAACCTCAGTCAAGCTTTGTGTGTTTTTTCAAACTTAGAGACTCAACAAATTATGAATTATTTCAAGAAAAAGTGCAGGGATTGAACTTAAAACCTTGAAGGCTGCTGCATACATACCAGCCAGGTGAGATACATACCAACACAGTACAATAGTCTGATCATGTAGGTTGTACTTTTCATGAAATGACTTGTAAAAATAAAAGCATTTGGTTGAGCTTGAACTTAAAACCTTCAAACCAGCAGACCTCTTTTTACTGCTTTAAAAATGTGAGCTAAGCAATCATACATGAACCCACCCTCCCACACTTTCAGGCTGTTTGTTTTTTGAAATAAGAAAAGTAAAACATTCAAACTGCCAAACAATGTCTTTAATGTGTATGTCAGAAACCAGTACAGAGCAGTCAAACTGGTGACTCCTGTGCCAGGCAGGGTAGGAAAAACCGAGATAACTCTTTTGTAAAGGAAAAGCCTTTGAGACAGTACTAAATTTGTGTAATCTTCCAAGGACATCAGCAGACATCATGGTAGCATCACATGTAAGAACTTTCCATATTTATCCTTCATTTCTTTAAAGTACTTCTTAGCGTATTCGCTTTATCTGTGAGGAACACAAATCAAACCAGTATATTCCTCTAGCAAACATTCAGACCACATTCACCAGTGTGGACTATTACTACCTTCAGCATTCTCAGACAAGAACACAATTTAATGATCCCAGTTTCATATCACTCACAATGTGTTCAAAAATCAGTGTACTGTGGTTAATTTTATCAAAAGACACTTTCAAACACACAAAGAAACACTGAAACAGCCAGTATCCGAGACAACAGGAACCTTTTATTTCTGCATCGTCTCAGAAAAGACACATAGAAGCTTCACATTATCCCCCAGACCAAATAAGTAGACCAGAAAGAAGCAAAAGACAGTAAAGATTAAAAAACTCCTAAAATCAAAGAGGCATCCGATTACCCTCAACACTTATTTTAACTGCGTGGCCAGTCCTTTTCAGACGCTTTATGTCAGCAAGGCGGCGCATCTGCTTATCCACACGAGACAGGCCTCTCTTGACTGGAGCCTGGGAGAGAGAAAATACAAGACAACACTGTTTAGGTGGTATCAGAAATACATCAACCCTTTCATTTATGAAACTGTGAGGTGCAGCCAAAAATTGTTGTGTTATAATTGCTGCAACTATTTTATGTAACTACTTTATAAACACATATTTAAAAATGAATGGTTAAACAAAACCATGTCTGATGCAAAATTATTAAAATCAGTTCAAACATTTTTCTATTTGTACACATTTTGATGTATAATACCAAATAGCATCACAAATGATTCAAAACCATTAGTGACAGTATTGCAAAAAGTCTTACCAGTCGGTTATTTAAGGAACACGTATGCAGTTAATTTAATTTGGAATGTCAAAGTAACAAATTCAGCAACACACAATAAGCACAAATTATCAATGACTTGAGTGAAGACCATCACATACACTGGAAAATAAGGAGCTGAGCAGATTTCCTGTATTTTGCATGGTAGCTACTGAAGTATGAAATACTTTTTTCCTATATGCACAAATAAACACGCTGTGCTTCAGTAATCATGTATGTACCTAAACCCTTGTTTGTTGTGGAATGCACTTGTTTATTCAGAGTTGTAGATGCATCAACTAAATGCACATATGTAACCTTTCCCTTGTTGCACTCAATCCACTGCGACACCTAGGTTCACAATTAAATTATGCCTCTTTATCAACAGAAACTTAGAATGTTAGCTGTATGCAATAAACCATATATAATTTCACAGATTTACCCAACACAACAGTGAACAAGGGATGGTTAGGTACTTCCCTTAAGGGCAGGACTCAAAGTTGGGACCTGTACATTACAAGACAAGAAACCTAACCACTACCACTATCTTATGTATTAATTCATTTTTTAGGGTTTAAATTTTTCTAACTATTCTTATCACATAAGGTGGTTCTGACCAAAGAAAGACCTCTACAACGGTTTATGAAATACCCATTACCTTACAACGGTCTTACTAACTCATGCATGCAACCGTAACGCAGATGCAAAAGACAGCATAACCAAACGCATGCCGTCAAACCCATACAGGCAACTCCACCTACACAGCTCCTATGGATATCGGATTAGAGCTGCAATTCACAACAACCATAGAATAAACAATCATGGGAATATTTAAGACAACTGACACCAATTTAATGAACTACATAAAGAAATGTAATTATGCTTAGCATGAAAAAATGTTAGTTACAATTATTTACCCATTTAAACTGCTGGAGGTATTTTACTGGAGTAAATCAGGGCAAGCACCTTCCTCAAATACACTTTTGTAAACTGTACATTTGAAACTATTAACTTGGTTATTTAAATCACGTTGTGACGTGGGGAAGGAAAATGCTCCTTGAGTACAGGAGATCCCCAAGTATTTAATTAGCAACAGTCTTAAGATTTCCCCAGTAAAGACTGCCAGATGAGAATCTTCCAGCCAATACTCATTCACGTGCACCACTGGCACCTGAAACCAAATGTGTTTCAGTATAGCATTAAATCACTTACAATCACTTCTGATTACACTTTACCCAGGGTCCTTGTCTGATCCTGTCCCATTGCACCAAGTTTGTCACACACAAACAGAATTAACATACTCTTACACTACTGTAAACAGTCTTAATCTCATGGTCAAATGAAGAATCTAACACTATAGTGTTAACACTGTGTGTTTTGCACAACAAAAGACACAGGCAATGATCTTATGAACTTTTTTGTAGTCTAAACATCCATTAGCAAAATGCATCTGTCCTGGGTTTATGCTGCCTATGCCCTATGCAGAATAGGCTGTATCTCCCAAAACTTGCACAGGACAACCAATTATTGATAACAAATGAATGAAAATACAATACTAAAAGAGAAACTAGGAAAAATTTTGTTACAAATAATATAAAATATATTGGGTATTGTCTTCATGAATAAAATACCTTTCATCTGACGTTTAAAGGAATTTTAAGTAACGTGGAAAATGTTCTTTGTGTGGTAACCAATTTTTTCCCCCTGTAAATTCGAATGCAATTCAAATCCACCACAAGGGTAATTTCCTGAATGGATAATTTCAGAAAACAAATTAACTCAGTTATCAGACCATAGTGAAAACAACACAAACCACCAACATCAGTACAATTAAGGATGCTGATGAAAGAACACAAACTGAGACAGTCTGCTCCCAGCATTGGTGTTGGATCTGAGTGGAAAGTTTGTGTAGCATTCATTCCTAGTATCTTTCTCAGAGCTGTTTGTTCAACCGCTGGGACTAGTTACCTGCATAGGAACAAACAAAATGTGCAGTACAAATAACCAGGAACAGTCTTTATACCGGCTTAATGTAAAAGGTAAGAAACGAATTTCCTCCAAAAGGAATCTCTATATTAGAGGAAGTACATGTAATTTTTTTTTTTTTTTTTGAGTTAGACTCAAGACTCAACACAGGCAAAAAGTTAAAATAAAGTACATTTTACTTACTGGAGATAGCTCTATCTAGTGAGTTTTTTACCTTCATAAATCCTAAAATGATTACATATATTCCGAGCAAAACATCAGATTGATAATAACTAGTTTCATTTTATGCTGAATATTTGCTATGCAACATCCCTATTTAAATAGACAATTAGACTGGTACCCCGTCAGATTTGTCCTTTATAATACAGCTTAAAAAATAAATTTTTTGTTCAATTTCGCTTCTCCATATCAATCGTTCTCAATCACGCATCAGTCCTGATGGGTGAATAAACACTGGGCAGAACAAAGGTGAAGGTGAAAGGTGAAAGCTGAAGAAAACTTACTTGGCAGCCTTAATTACCTTTATCATAGTCTAATTTTTAAAAACTGTACCAATATTTTTAAGAAGTTAAGATGGCCTCTGCAAAACTTGTGAATAACTAGGTTAGTAACAGGTACGGCAAGGTTTTGAGCGTGCCATTTCTCAAACATGCAGCTGGCACTTACAGCCCCATACAGGTAGACACCCTCTGAATTACAGGGGCATACGGTTGCCTTCCACACTGATCTTGACAGCACCTTGGAGCTTGCGAAGTTTTCTCTGCTCCGCAAAGCGTCGCTTGTGTTTCTCCAGTCGACTCAGCCCTTTTCTCAATCCTTTCTATTGGAACCAGTTACAATTCAGCTCCACCATCATAACAGGTGTTTGGCAACAGAAGCAGCTCAGAAGGGAGAAATCACAGCTAACCAAAAAGTAATTCGCCATACATTGCATTTGTTCTTGACTAACAAGACTTCATATTATTATGTTCAGCAGAAAACAGTGTGTATGTAATTTCACATTGGTGATATCAACAAACCTTATTTAACATTTCGTCATGTCTTATGCTTTCATTCGAAAATGGTACAAAATTGTTTGCCATCCTACTTCTACCTAGTAACTACTATATCACACACCATCTAGTTATTTGTGGTAACCTAGCTAAAAAAAAAGGGAACACTGAAGCCAATTCAGTAGTGTTCTCATTTGTCATTCATGTCTCACAGTTAGAAACCTACACAAAAATAATATACAAACTACTTCCTCGGTCAACATGAAAAAATGTGATTCCTCCAGCCATTGCAGTGCAACAAAAACATACCCGATTAGCTTCCACATCCACGTTCCACTTTGGCCGAACTACATAATCCTTGTTTGATGGCATAGGCACCCTTGCACGGGCACAAAACCCTGGGTCACCCGGTCGGAGTGCTCTAAAGGGGCAAAGAGACATTACTTCCTTGATTATCAATACAGACACAGTAAATGTAGAAATAGATCACACTGACTACTTACTTCTCCTCCCCAGTCAGCACTTTCTCCAGGTCTCTACGTGGAGTCTGCCCCCCAGTGCTGTTTGGAAAAAACATAATATGAAACTCATAACCCTATGAAGCATGCAGTAAGACATACTGGCAGGTCTGCTGCATATCTGATGTATTTCTCTTCCTTATTACACTAACATTGCTGCTTTTGTCTTTACATATCAATCCTTACATGACTCTGTCCCTCCATAATTACAGAATCCTTGTCTCTCTCTACCATCCAGTACAAAATGTGTTCTGTCTGCTCTCTGTGCCTCCTCTTTTTATACACACTAAGAATAATTGTTCTACCCCATGGCTCCCAAGCTGTTGAATAAGTTTCAGCTCCCAGTTTCCTGACTCAACAGCCTCCTGAAGACCCACTTCTTTGTGTGACCATGTAGGACTGTTTAGATTTTACTCATTCAGTGGCTCCTTCCACAAGTCTGTCTGTCTCATGGTTTTACATACATGTATTCCTTGTCCCTGGCCAACTCAAAATTGGGGGGGAAAAAAAAAAAAAAATTCAAAAAGGATACTTGGATAAATATTCTGGTTAACACTTTCTAATGCATAAAACTAAACAATATTAAGGACTGATTAAAAGCACAATCAATCACTTTTTTGCCTAAACAGGCACGGACATTGTTACTGTACTGAAAAAAACATTTGTAGACATGCACTATGAAAGCTGTAAAAATCTTCACCTTTATGCAATAAAATGCATGCCACAGCAAGATCAGCATGCAGTCACTTAGAACCTGGGGGACAGGGGGGGTGGCTGAAGCAGTAAAGGGCAGGCATCATGCAGCCACACTAAACCTTAGGGGAAGAGAGAACACATCTGGCTCTTCTGGCCTTTGAACCTTCGGCTGCTCACTTTGAAGATGGAAGGGGAGAAGGGGGCACAACAATGGTAACGGAAAAGGAGGAGGAGATTTTGGGGGAAAATAACGAACGGGAAACGTGAAAATGAAAAGAGAATCTAGAGATGGAGACTGACTGAAATAAAAGTCAAAATAAAGAGAGTAAATCAAAATACAACAGGAAACAATGTAGAAGAAAAAGAACTGCAGGGATGACTATTAATATTAAAAGTGAGATAGCTGGTGTACTCTTTACCTGAGGTGGCGGCGAGGTGCCACCTGCTGGTCCAGGTCTCTCTGCTGCCGCTCTTCTCGAGTCATGCCTTTGTAGTTGGAGCTTAAGCCAAAAATAGGCCGCGACCATTCATCTGCAGACAGACATATCAACAGGTGTTCACTTGTAACGATAATCTCAGTGTTCCATTGGCTTCCTGTTGCTGCTGTATCCAGCATAAGACTCACCTTGACCTACAGCTCTTTGCAACGTTCTACTCATTACTGCTAGTCCTCTTAGCCTTTCTATGTTCCCCTACAAAATATCCATTGTACCGCTGGTTAACATCTTCTTGTGCCTCTTACTTCAAAACAATGAACAGATCACACATTTTCTCTTGCAGTTCCAAATTTAATGGAACAGACTTCCTCTCAGTACCAGATCTGCTCATAACTACCTTGTTATTAAGGCCCCTCTTAACCCTTTTTACACAATACCTTAAAACTCCACTATAATAACTTGAAACAAGCCTGTCTCACTGTGCTCCTGTTAATTCATTTACATTTTGCATTTATTCATTTAGCAGATACTGGAGTTTATTTCCATTCCAAGGGTTCAGATACTTACTGATGAGCCTGAGGGCAAGATCCTTATTAGCCCTTGACTCTTTTGGGTGCTTGTACAGGAACATAACAGCCCGACCAATTCCACTGTGCTTCAGTGTCTCCTGACTTACACTAGGCAACTGTAGAAAGAAAAACAATCTTAGCCAGACCATATTAAGATAAAATAATACTTAAAGGAGCCTGTAAACTAAAACACTGCAGTCCCATACAAACCATACCTACCCACCACATTGGGGACTCACCTCTTGTAGAATCTTTAGGAGTTCCTCTCTGATCTTGAGAGCAGGAAGACTCTTGTCCGGCAAAGGACTGATCCACTCTTTAATGGCTGTCATCACACCACTGTCTATAAATGTTTCCTTCAAATCTTGCCTGATGGAGAAAAACACAAATATCTTCTGATTTCATCAATAACAATTAATTCTTTGTCAAATTTTAGCACTTCAAGTAGTGACGGCAAGCAACAAAAAAGACCAACTTTTTGAGGTGCATGACCACAGTTGGTAGGAGGGTCAGCTTCTTCAGAGCTGGCTTTTTCTGACTGTTCAGTGCCCTGTCTTCCTGTAAGGATACAGTGTCTTTATAAAATACAGTGCTCAAACAATACAAAATGTGTACAAGAAACAGCAACAAAAATCATTCAAAAATGTCAGTACAAATAAGCAGGTTTTTAATAAATGCTGGTGCAAATGCAATAAGCCTTAAGATCAAAACTAAAAACGTTCTTTTATCACAACTTATGGTTTTGAGGAAATTGTAGCCAATTAAATTTAATTCAATGTTCTATTTAAAGCCTTGGATATCTCTATAATCATTTGGTACATGGAGAGTATTAAACACATACATATCCAACATTTTTTTGGGTTAAGTAGACATACCTCTGCTGCCTCAGTCATCTTGGTGATCATGGCACTGACCACATCGTCAGCGTCACTAATAAAAGTTCCCCCATCACGGTTTCGCCTCCGTTTTCCACTCTGAGCCTTCTTCCGGGCCAGCATCATGTCAAAGTCTGACACAAAATTAGGACTGAAAAACGATAACATTTCACAAAAATAAGAGCGTGCACAAGATACAAAAGTGTAACTTCTCATGCAAACACAAACTGCTAAAAACAAATGCGTTGTATAGACATATGAATGTTTACTTTTAAAAAGGGTGTTTTGCCTGAAGAAATTCAAAGTTCTTTGCTCGAGGGTACTGCTGCAGGACAGGGGAATTAGACAGGGGGTTCAGAATGTAAGGCGACAAGCCATCTGCTTTCAAAAATTTTGAAAGACTAAGGGTCTAATTAAATATCACAGGACATATGGACAGCCCAAGACATTTATAACCTGACTGAAGCTTTGTGCACATAGAAACCAAAATTTGGTTAAAATTATAAAAAATTTTACTTGTTATCAGTAATCAAAGCTAAAGACAAAACGCCACTCAATTTGCCAGTCACAACATTCCACATACTGGATAGGGGGAGACACCTGTTAAAGTATATAAACACACTTTTCCAGCTAGGAATCTTCTATTATCTCATTTTTAAAATGCCAATTAAGGGGACCAAAGAGAGAGGGATAGAGCAAGGTGCCAACACTCTGCTATTATACGTATTAACAAGATATGTTTTCTAGTGAAGTATGTTCAAAAATAAAAACTGAAAATGCCACTCCTGTAATAAACAACCTATATAGATGGTCTGTCAGACAACAAAATGTATAAACATCTAATTTTTTGTAAAAGTTTAATTATTAAACCAGAACAGTGGCTGTTTTCTCTGTGCTGCTATGCGTAATATTAAGAGAACCTTGGCAGGTATTAAGTGTGGTTTGTGCAATGCAGCCAGCTATGAAATCTAAGAAAACTATAAACATTTTTTGGAAGGGTACAGATATTGTTTGCTTGAGCAAACTTACTCTTTCCCCCCCCTTTCAAGATCATCTGAATCTGAGTCTTCAGCCATTGCTTTCTTTCCAGAAGATTCCAACTGGTTCTTTTCTCCTTCCAGGTCTTCCTGGTTAAAGCCCTATTGAAAATGAAAGAACAAAGTTGTTAGGTTCAGAATAAGCATCAGGCTGCCAAAACAAAAAAGACTGAGTGCACACACTGTAAACTCCTCTTCATCTTCGTCCCCCGATTCTCCAAAGATGTCTGCAATCATCTTCCTGTAAGACAGAGATAGCGAATTATATTCAGTTACAAAGAGCCACAGCAAAACCTGAAAATCTGAGTTTAGATCTGTTCTACCTTCCCAAAAAAAAGTTTTTTAAATATCAGAAAAAATTTTGCACAATGGAATCAATATCTCAAAATGTTACATTTCTCAAAATGAGCCCTTAGACTAAGCAAGATGGATGAAGATAGAACTATGCTGACTACGATGAGTAGACACAAGAAAACTTACTCTTCTTCATCATCCATGTCACTGTCACTACCAAACAAGTTCTTCTGATCTTTATTCCTATCGTCATTCTTCTTCTTGTCCTCATCATCCTCGCTGTCTGATCCAAGTTCCCGCAACTTTGCTGCCATGGATTTTGCAGGAGACTCTGAGCTGGCATCACTGTCTGAGTTTTCACCTTCTGACAACTGCCTGCTTTTTTTCACCACTAAGGATGATCAGCAAACAAAAAAAGTAAAAATTGGCTTTGATAAGCAAAATTTTGACAGCAAAATAGTAAGATGAGAGAAAAAACAACTTGTTCTTAATTTTAATATTTAATAAAGCAAGGTTCATGCTTTTTTCCATTTCCTCATAATTTTACTCCCTCTCACTTAGAGCTAATAGTTTGTAACAATGTAACAATGATGTTGATGATTCTAATGCCTATTAGTGGGCTTCCAGGCTGCCTTTCTAGTCTTTGCTCCTTTGAAGTCACAGAATCAGTCATTAGCTGCAATTGGTACTTAAGAAGGTTGGTTCGTTCACCTCAGTAAGTCAGTCCTATGTGCGCCACATCTGCATGGCACTTGACTCTTTCTTGCATGTTAACAAAACATTAATGGTCATTGCATCTGATCGTACAATAAAACCTTTACGCTGTCTAACAACAAAGCATTAAAAAAATGTTTTAAAACCACAGATGCAAAAAAATTTAGCAATTAAAATCGTAAAATAAAAGTTCGCCCATCCATCATTGATAACTGATTATGCTGAGGAGGGTTGCAGCAGTCAGGAGCCTACCACAGAAGCAGAGGGTGCTAAGCTGTAAAACAATCCCTGGATGGGATGCCAGTTCACTGCAGGGTGACCACCCACCCCCACCCCCACCCCCCCCACACACACACACACAATGGGCAATTTAAATTGACCAATCAAGATGAACTGCATGCCTTTGTACAATGGGAGGAAACCAGAGCACCTGGAGGAAACCCATGCAGACACAGGCAGAATATTTAAACTTTAGACAGAATGAGCTGGATTCCAACTCACACCCAGGTGCTGTGAGGTAGCAGTGCCACTTGCTGAGCCACCATGCTGCATAAAGTGTTTACTTTTAGTCAACACTCATTTAATGTACAAGCCCCAATTATATTGTCCCCACCAGACATAGAAAAAGTGCTTCTTGCCTTGTCAAACATCAATAAGAATCCATTATACACTGATATATCTATAAATACAAAATGGCAAAAACTGACCTGGATGCTTTTCAGTCTCCTCATCCTCACTGTCTGAGAGAATGGCCTTCTTCCTTTTCACTAAAATGATAATATAATATCCCATTATTTGTACAGTTGGACCACATTTTAAAGGCTTTCAAGTGGCTTTAGAATTTTTCATCATGGTAAAAATCTAGTAGTGGTCTTATATAAAGGAAACAGCATCCAAACACTAAATCAGGTATTCAGAAAGTTAATAAAAAAAAAAAAAACATTTTACTGGTTATTGGAATGAATTTCAATATAGCTCAGATGCTCTGTGAAAACGGAATCAAATCACACCTAGCTGCAAAAAGGATGGAAGCTGAAAAAAGTTCACATTCATTAGCCATTTACCATAAAAAACCAGTAGCCACATTTTCATTTACAATAAAATGTGAATGTATTCCCATTTTTAACTTAAAATGTGTACATTCTGTGCTTTTGACACGAATTGTGCAGCAGCAGAATGAAGACATTTCTGTTGTACAAAGTGATTAATAAACAGGTCAAGGTGAAGAAATTCTTTACTCCAACTGGCTAGTTGGCTACCCTCCATTAAAAGGAGATCTTCAGTTTGTTTGGATGAAAGAAAAAAATGTGATTTAAAAGAATTCCAAAATAAACTAATTTAAGTTCCACAAAACTATTGCTGATATCTCCAGCTGTATTTGAGACTGTAAAAAGAAGCTGCAGAAAACCATGTGATAGTTATACAATCCTGTCACATAGACATGATTTTGCCAAGTTACAAAAAACTTTTTATAAACAACAACAACAAAAAAAACAGTTTTGTAACAAATTTATATCATAAAATCTACTCCACAAAATGTGGATAAGATTTCAACCCAAACACCAATTACTAATAAAAGATCACACCATTTGCACATTCTCATTTCTCATAATGACCCAGAACATGTAAAGGTTAAAACAAATCAATAATCAAACTATTATTATTATTATTATTATTATTAATAATAATAATAATAATAATAAAATATAGGCAATTGAGATAAGAACAATGGATCATTCCATCATTCTCATAGTTCTCAGGTGACAGTTGTTAATTACCTGGTTTTTCTTCTTCACTGTCCTTCTGATGGTCTTTGTTGTCCTCCTCTTGCTCTTGGTTACTGGTTGCCTGTCGAGTCTGGCTCTCTTCCTCCTCACTGTCCTCATCCATCGCAGCCTTCTGCTTCCCTTGGCCTTTCATCGTTTCCTCGTCTTCAGATCCAACCTTCCTCTTGTATTCAGGGGACTCATTTTCAGAGTCACTTCCAGCATTAGAGTCCAGTCTTTGGGATCTCACCTGCTTTTCACTATCAGAGTCACTAGCATGCCATTCCTCATTTTCAGAGGTGCTCCCTCTGGGCCTCCGAACATCAGCTTCATCTGTATCACTGGGAGCAGGTTTGGGAGCCTCGTGCTCCGAGTCACTGTTATGATTATCTTCTTTCTCCAAGTCACTGTCGCCCTGGTCACGACTGTCCTCATTCTCTGAGCCACTGTGATTTTCATTGGTTTCATTTCCTTGAGTCTCACGTTCTGCCTCACTACGTTCATCCTATACATTTAAGAGACATGGACCAACCGAAACCTCTGGTCATGAATTCCACTTGAGTTAGTGTACACATTTTTTGGCAGACTACTTTGGGATATACTGTTATACAAACCTTTCAGCACATGCATAGGTTCATGGTCAAGATTCCTGTTAAAGATTTCTAAAGGATGAAATTCAGAATCATAGCTGAATTTGTACTGCCTTTGTACTGTGTCTTTTCTAGAAAAAAGTCTGATGTAACATAGAGCCACAGTATTTACACATAAATGTCAGAGTCCATACCAAGTGATACACACAACAAGGTGTATGCCACAGCATAATCTGGCACATTTCACAAGAGGATTTCCTTTGCAACTAAAGCTGGGACACAAAACCCGGTGGGTCTATTACAAACATAATTAGGACCAAATGTTTGATTTGTTATTCACAAATTTCCTAAATCAAATGCGATGTGAGGCAAGTGAGGGGAGAGAACAGTTCTTTATGCAACTACCGCTTTAATGAGTATCAGCATATACTGTGGTACTAAGACTAAGTACTTCGACAATCATGTGTTTGTACCTGTATGTGTCTGTCTCCTGGCAAAATGCACTTTTGTTGACTCGAGAGTTGGTAAAAAGTGCATATTAAATGAAAAAACATAAATGTCAGCAGCATGACAGCTCCACGGGGTTGGAGAGAACAGTGGGTTTTTATAGGCTTGAACAGAGGAGAAAAACATTCTCTCTTTCTGTCCAACTATACAGCTTGCAGAGAGCAGGCTGACAGAGAACCCTTCCTTTTGGTGAGTCAGAATTCCTCACGAGCATGCTTGTGCATTCTGAATTCACCAGTGATATTTATGACGTGTTGTGAATAATAAAAGCACAATAAAGAATCCTGGTCAATGCCACAACAATAACTATTTCACAACAAGATCTGATAGCGCCTTGAGAACAGTTCGACCTTTACACGAGTAAAGGATTAGTAAGAGACCTCCATGTGGAAGTGGGCGGCGTCGCTCTTGGGGTCTTCCTCCACGTCGGATCCGGGCGCGAGCTCGTCCTGCACAGGGGTGCCACCACCGTCATCTGCGCATACACACCATTTCTCTTATCATCACTGTAAACAATATTCCTTAGTAAAAAGCTCGGGTAGCTTGTCGGACAAACTGTAAAACGGTACAACAGCTCAGCCCAAACCCTCTAAAAGCTCCACTGGGGAATGAACTTAACTTGTGACGATCTAAATGTATGTCGCGAAAGACAGGGGGTGAAGCGGCGTGTGAAAAACAAGTAGCCAGCAGCACACGTTACCTGAGCGGCTTCCGGCATAGAATTCATCCTCCTCTCCGTCCATTGTTATAGCTGCTGAAGTTGCGGCGCTTTTCGAGCGAAAGCGCGCCTTCAAAGTGCACCAGAGTGCAGTTTCACGGAACTTGGCCGGTAATTCCTAACCGATCCTAAAAGAAACCGAAAACGAGCGCTTGCCTGGCCCCTGGCACCGAAAACAGGGAAACAGGGCCGTTCCGGTCAGATAAAATTCAATTTAATTTACAGATCGACTTTTTAAAACCTATTATAACAATTTCACTGACCCCAAATGTAAATTCATGTAAGCGATTAGCATCCTTCTCTAGATGGATGGTAAGAAGTTTACCAATGGATAACCGCTTTATTATCCGACTAATGTTCACGATTTCAAAATGGTGTCTGTGTTCTGTGTCTACGCATGCGTCGACATTTACTGGCGCTTCTATGACGTAACAATTAAAACAGCCATTACTTCAACTTAACTGCGTGCGTGCGAAAACGGAAGAAAGAAAATTCCCAAACATATATAAAATAATTTATTTTAATTATGCAAATGTACTGTTAAGAGGCATTCAGACATACACAAGAAATAGGAAACACATGTTTCTTAATGAGCTTTAAAACAAAAAGACAGGTCAGGCATACATTACAAATTTTAGTAGTTTATAATTCAGTAGGTTTTTGGTGGGAGGGTTAATTTTATTCTGTCATTATTTTAAAATAGGTATTTTTACACACACACACACACACACACACACACAACTGATGTGTATCTGTATCTCCTTGAGTTTCAATCTAAAATCCACAGGAATAACAAAGTGTCCATTCAGTGTTTAAATCAACCTCCTGTCCAACTCTTCACTGGCTTCTCAAATTACAAACACAATTTGGATTGGAAGCCTACTGGTAATTGAATTTGTAACTTCAGAGGTACTCATAACTAAAGTCAAGATCAATAAAAGGTTACAGATGTTGCTAAACCCATGAGTTCATTTGTTTTAAAATTACACATTTAGCTTTAGTGAATAAAAATACTCTGCAAGACATCTGTATTTTAATAAATGGGCAACAGGTTGCATAGTGGCTGTTTCCTTTGAAACCCCAGTCCCGCTTTGAGAAGCCTGAACAATGTAGTTACCCTGAACTGCTCCAATGAAAATTTATCAGGCTGTATACAAGGGTCAGTAAGTGAATATAGCTAACAATACAAACCTAACATTGCAAGCTGTTTTATTGAAAGGTGTCAGCTAAACGACATTTAATCATTCAGTAGACACTTTTCTCCAAAGTAACAAAATGTGAAGCCACTGACCATTATTTACCCATTTATACAGCTGGTATTTTTTACCAAGGTAATTTAGGGTAAGTACTGTACTTTGCTCAAGGGTACTCCAGTAGGAGATGTGATTTGAACCTGTACATCCAAAAGCACCATCTATAACCAGTGCACCTCCTGCTGTCCCCTTCTATGACAGATATTCATATAATACTAATATTTAAAATCTGTACTATATTAAAATTATTTTAAAATGAGAAACTATAAATAATTTGTCTGCATAAACTCCAATGTCAACTGATTAACCATACAAACGTGTAGCATTCATCATCTTGTTACTGTTCCCCAACACTCAGGAGCACCAAACACAAGTTGTAAACACTGTGAGTCAGTAACTACTAACTACTGACACCTTTCAGTCTGCCACAGACATACAGACCTTGTTTACTCCTCAATATACAAAGTTTATAGCACAGGAAAAAAACAACTAAAATTAAATGGAAGAATGTTTGAGTCTTAAATAATTAGTAACTTGACCATTTGTAAAATGTGCATCTAGTGAACTGTTACTTATAATATCGGTCCACCAACACATGAAACATTTATGACCCTGTACAAATCCATCTTCAGAACAGTTCATGTATAACACAAAATGTGTAAGCACAAAAGTACACATAATAAGAGAATCCCATTAAAAGTGGCAACCTATGGAAACTGTTAAATTTCTTCAAACAAAAATGCATTTCTTCTTCCTCAAATTCTCAGTCTGCACTATTTTATTAATACTGAATTATAAAAAGACATTTGTGAAGAGAAAGATTGTGATTTGTGTAATTCACATTGTAAGAATATTATATGGTATAAAAATATATAATAATTTGTTAAAATTTGGCTATTGACTACAGAATTATTTGCTCCAGATTAATGATTTTAACAAACTCAATATAACAAAATAACTGTATCTTTGCTAATCCATACTGTTTTTGTACATGCATTGCTCCATCTGGTTACCAAAAACAGTTATTACTGAAAATTTGTTTTTGGGTAAACTTCCGACAAATGAAGAAGTCATTTTTATTGTTTTAAGACAAAAATTATATGTTAAAAAGTCATTAAAGGACAGTTCGTTTGTGCAAGACCAGACCTCAGGTGACTGGATTCTAGAATGACCAGACAGTCCACTGCATCATAGTATTACTTTTAAAATATATTTTTCAGAATTAAAAAACAAACCTAATTTTCTGTATTTCACATGATTTATTTAAAAGTTTATTTGCAAAAAGTTTTTTTTTAATAATAGCAGTACATAATTAAATAATGAATTCATTTAAAAATGCAGATTTGGTTAAAAAAAGAGGGGGGGGGTTGTGAAGGTGGTTTCAAGTATTATTGCACTTACAATGTGTCTATTGTTTATTTGTCATATTATGCTGTTTTGTTAAAACATTTTATTTTAGTATAAAGAGATTACTATGATATTTGAAAAAATTTTTAAAAGTCATGTATATGCTACATTGGAATTATAGGTCAGTCATATCACTAGACCCCATCCCCTCATTAGTCTAGGCATCCAAGGATGAACTGTATTAACAAATTACAAAAGCCCCTATGGCTGTCAAAATAAACAGTTTTATAAACCGAATTCATGAACCTTAAAATAATGTGAATAATGGTAGGGATAACGAATGGGTGTGTAAAAATAAATTGTAATAAAGGGTATTTACCTTAAGACAAATATGTAGGAGCATGTCCCTTTACGCAGTAGGTAGTCAAGCAGCAAAACATGTATTTTCTTTCTGCAGATTGCTCAGCCAGCTTCCGCTCAAGTTGTCCATTTCTGAAGAAACACTAAGGCTAGTCTGACCCATGCAGTTTGATCCGAAATCTGTAATTTTTCTAGTTTTCCTGCAAATTGGCACACATTAGTTCTTTCAGAATGTGTCTCAAAATACAGTATATCCCAAACAACAAAGTTAGTATGTTTTATATCCATTATGTATATATCTATACAAACAAAATCCTGACATCTATCTGTACATAAGTTTTTTCAGTGGTATTTTGTGTGTTTTTTTTTTAATCTGTTTCAGATCAAATGATGATGTTAATTTTAACTTTAGCCAATCAATTATAGAACTGGTATCTGTTTGTTCGTTCCAGCAATGGATAAAAATGGATGAACAGAATTCTATGAAATTTAGAACATAGTTTTAGGCCCTGGTTAGAGTATAGGCTATATGCTGTTCAAATATTTGGAGGGGTGTTTAAAAAGAATGGTCCTATTTTGAGCCAACTTTCACCAAACATTGCTTGTTGTTCCAAGGGATATGAGAGCAGGTGAAGTAAATGTGTCATTTAAACATTCAATACTCTGGCCATATGTAGACAAACTTCACTTTCTGAAAACATGAGCACTTGCTTGGGAAGAGATTCTCACTGCCAGGAGTTCTCAGAAATACTACTCAAATGGCACTTTGGAAGAAAATAACTTCCCTGGATTTTTGTTCATCCCCCGAATTCCCCTTATACCCTCAAATTACCTTTTTGAATGTAAATGTGTGCATTTCCCTGTCAGTCTATGTTTCATGATAACTATGAACAAGTCATAGGGACAAACACTAGAGATAGTAGCCATTGATTTGTGATCTAGCTGCTACTCACATGGGCAGCTCTGTTACCTGCTCTAGGCAGAGTCACACCCTGGACCTCTTTGTGTGTGCCCCAATACAAAGATAAAGAATGTGATTTATCAAGATGCAATTCGATATTAAAGTAATACTCGTTTAAAAATAAATTTAGGTATTTTGTGATTTTTTTGGTCTTTGCAAATACTGGATTTGAATTTTGAAACCTGAACTTGATTTTTGCAAAGGTTTGTCAAGAATAATAAATTTGTATAGCTAACAAATTCATTAAAACAAAACACCTGGACAAAGTTGGATAATGGTGCTAGAGAGCAGAAAAATATTTCTTATTCTTCAGTATCAATCCCAAATAATTTATATAGTGGAATAATGCATTTAGTTTTGAGGATAATATGAATCAAGAAGAACTGACAGAAGACAGTTTGCAGACACCATCTAAGACAGACGTGGCCACTTCTTTTGTTGGTGAATAAACTATGCAACATAAAGCTGTCCCTTACCCTCCAAGTTAATCTAGCAGTGATCCTCAGATCCATCATCGTTTTGATCTCTGCTGAACTGTCGTCGAGACAACCTTTCTGGATCATGCGATGCCATGTTGCTGAAGTCACGGAAGATATCTTGGAATGTTTCATCATCACCTGTAGGAAAATACAAAGGCTGAGGTGTAAGAACACAGAAGTGGCATAATATTCAGTTCTTCTAATACCTACGAACAGGGGACAGAATTTCAGTATTTACCAACAGTCCCACAAAGTCCATCTGAGTCTTTCATCTCTTCATTCATACGAGCCATTCTCAACCTGCAAACGCAACAGAGTTCATAGTGGAACTTCTCACTGAGATACAAGCTAAAAAATTCAAATACTTGTATTTGTAAAGTGAAGGGTACTCACAGCGTCACAATATCAGCATGAGCTGTTTCCACAGCAATGCTGAGAGGGTCCTGGCCCCTCTCATCAGCTGAGTATTGATTGGCTCCTCTCTTCAAGAGTAAACACACCTGCCTATAAGGGACATTACAGATGCATTGTTACCAGTAATTTCCAGGCTAAAGGCTAGATATAACATTCGTCTTGACTCAGCATTGCTCTCTGAGATTCTCATCCACTGAAACCATCAGCTACTTAAAGCTTGTGTCACCTACCCAGTGTGTCCCCTGGTGGCAGCAGCATGCAAAGCACCTTGCCCTCGCTGATCACGTTGGTTCACATTGGCTCCATTCTGCAGCAGAAAGTGGCAGGCGAGCAGGGAGCCCTACAGACACAGCCATTCTGTCACTGTCCACAGCATCAAAGTAACAAAAGGGTGCATTATCAATGACCTTCAGAAAATAAGTGCAACGCTCACAACTGTCCTTACAGGATAAATTCTTTTACACTTGACCGAGGTCACTTCTTATGTGAGTTGTCAGTACCATTTTTTTACACTCATCCCCCAATATTCGGTGTCTTAATATCATACTTTTATGAAAGTTGCATGCACTGCATTGTGAGAGCAAGGTACTCATATGCTCAGTTGCAGTCCAACATTCTGCTTTCTAACTTGCATATCCACCTGTTCATTTTTGGACCCATTGTAGTTTCACTGTCTAATTATTTGTTTATTACATTACTGTATTTCCAAGAAATTCCTCCTAAAGAAGAAAAAGGTAGAAGTTGTTAAAGAAAGTCTTAGCTAAGTTGGAGAAGGCAAAGTGTGTGAGTGACATTTTTTGAACAAAATGTTAAAACATAAAGTGTGATGAAAGAGATATTCCATTAGTTGTTTTTTCACTATTCAGTTGTTTCTCAGAAATAAATTAGAACCGGTAAATGTTTAGTGTATTTATTTCCATACTGGGTTCACTAAATGGTTGCTGAGGCAGAAGGGCAGTGGTTGGCTGGTCTGCTTCAAGGACCAGATTGCTGAAAAACTATCTCAAAAAAGCTTACAGTGATTCTACCAGAAACCAGGAGCTGGAGCACGTAGGGCTTTAAAAGAACAATAGAGTCCACTGGTTCTCTAGGGTGAACCTACTTGAATGGCAGTACAAGAGGCTTTGATGACAGCAAGACCAAGTTCAGTCCCAGGCCCAACTGGAATATACTATTAGGTCTATAAGCTTTGCCCAAAGTGTGAACAATTGAACTGATTTAAGACAGCGTGTACAGAGCAAAGGAGGATGGTCAGTATTCAGCAATAGGGAGCACAGATCAGGTGGAAACAATCATTGAAGTGTAAAGGTTCATGGGCAGAGTTCTAGAGAGCAGAGCCTTGATCCAAAAAGATTTATGTTGTGCTGCCTAGTTCATCCAACTTGTATATCCGCGGAAAAGTTAATCCTCCATGATGCTTATTACGTTTGAAGAGAACATCTTTGGGCTAGGTCCTGAACAGCTGCCCAGGGGCATTAGGTTGCTTTCACCAGCACCATGTCAAGGCTGTGGCAGAGTCTAAGTGTGTGGGGAACAGCAGCTAGTAGGCCCTGCTGGTTGGCAAGGCAGGCCATAGTGTTTGTCAGGGGAAGTGAAAAGAGCAGCATAAGCATCCAGCTTCAGTTCACGGCTCCTGGTGACATCATGAGATTGCCAGATAATGGTTTGTTTAGGAAGGCCACTTTGATTCCCAGCCACCATCTTGAGGCCAGAAAAAGTGCTGCTGTTGGAAAGTTCTAGGCAAGTCGTCTTTTTGCAGCTTACAGTATTTTGGGAAGAACAAAACGAAGATCGTGAAGTACAAGGAGCTGGTGCTGCCCAAAAGGCTGGAGGGCAAGGTGTATGTGCCTATCAGTGTAGGCTATGATGGCTTTTGCTGGAAAGTCTTTGGATTGGGCCTATTGTATGTTGAGTATTACAGGCAGACGGAGGATTAAGTTAGTACTGATGCCGCAGAGATATCTAGATGACTGTAGGTCAGGAGAGGTACATTCAGCACAGTTCTACCTGGATGTTGGCTGACATCTGATGAACCCTGGTCAGGTCACCAAGGGATGGTGCTCAATAGTCAGACCCAACACCCAGTGACCCCAGGTTACACAAATAGTCTCTGTCCAGATGATTGCAAAATGTACGATACAAACGTATAGTATCTATTTTTGCATTCTTGTACATTTGTCTTAATGTGATATTTATTTTTTCCAATGTCTTATGTCACATCTTTGCTATCTGAATGCTCCTGTAGCCTTGTGCAGTTTCTTTCAAGGTTAGTACAGCTTCTCTCCTTATCTTTGTATCTATCTGTGCATTAATTACCAATGCCTTTCTCAGTCGGAATTTATAAATTGCAGAGTACAANGAATGCTCCTGTAGCCTTGTGCAGTTTCTTTCAAGGTTAGTACAGCTTCTCTCCTTATCTTTGTATCTATCTGTGCATTAATTACCAATGCCTTTCTCAGTCGGAATTTATTAATTTCAGAGTACATAGGCTGTGGTGAACAGAGTCAATATTTCACTGTTGTATAATTCACAACAATAATAAACATACTCATAAACAATTCCTGTCATGAAAGTGACAGACTTGTTGCTCTCACCCCATAGGCCGTAGCAATAAGAGGTGTCCGACCCTCCTCCTCAGGATTACTCCAGTTTACCTCTGCTCTCTGAGCAAGCACAGTTGCCATAGAGACAAGGTCTCCTTGCTGTGCAGCCTCATACAATCGCCGTCCAGCACGTTCTCTCTCTTCTTGCACACCCTGTGAGTCATCATCTCCTGTAGCAGTAGTACAAATTTAATCAGTATACAAATTCACATAGACAAGACAAAGGGTTTTCACATACTGGAGGATGTTTAAACAAAGGTAAATGTAGAAAAAAGAATGCCATGCCGTTGTGTGTATAATGTAAGTTTATTATGCTACTATTGTAATAAACTAGATAGCAGAACCCTCTTTTGTTTATTTCTCATTTACATATCTATTCAATTCAAACAGTTTTATTTTTACTGAAGTACAGGGTATGAAATGAATTAATATTTCACATATACTTTTTGTTGTGGAACTACCTGGTGAATGGCTATTTTTCAAATCACTGAAAAAAATCCAACGGTCACTCTTCTACAGATTTTTGAGCATATTGGCTTCAAGTCACTAACCCGATTTATTAACCACTTGTCCTTTTAAGGGTTGCGGTAGTCAGTCACTAGGTGCCAGGCTAGTTAAAAGTATACCCTGGATAGAATGCCTGTCTGTCACAGGACAGCTAGACATTACAGATAATTTAGCTTCACCAACAGAGCTGAAACACAAGTCTTCCAGCAGTGAAAAGAAACCAGAGTGCCTGTATGAAAGCCATACAAACGTGGGGAGAACATGCAAACTCTAGCTAGATTGTTTATAACATATGTAGCAAGTGAGGAGCTGCAGTTTAAAGGGGGATCATATAATATGTGACAAATTTATACATACATACATATATATACACATACATACATATATATGTATATATGTTTTGTAACTGGTGAATATCATACATAAAAGCAAATCCACAGCAGTAGAGAGGAACACTAAACTGTACCTGAACATGGGGATATGGCTTCTTTGACAAACTTCTTCTCCACATACTTTTCTCTTATCCAAATCTGTTTCTCCTGGCTGACCAAGAGACAGAAACAACACTTAAAAACCAACTGGGGAAAGAAGGTTTGGCAAACTCTGATTTCCAGTGACTGACACAGAGCCATCTGCACAGAGTAAGTTAAAAACAATCAAAATCTGAAACTTAATACAATAAATTCCAGAGATACTATCTATAAATGTATGGCCAGTTCCTTAACAGTACAGTGCTAAGGGTTTGGTTTGTTGTGTTAGATAGCCTTTGCTACAGAATACCCTGTAGACATTGTCACACATGTAGCTCCTTACTTGTGACCATGTCTAGCTATAAAACACTGATGCATTGTTAGACCCACACAGGGATGTATTTTAACTTAAAATCAAATAAGCAAAAAAAGTGAGCTAATACTTTTGTTTAAAAATTGTCTCATGATAACAAAAGTTGCTGTGCCAGTGTCACAAATATCAAAGACAACTCCTGATCACTAAATAAGAGAGAGGGCACAGGACTTTCTTAAAATGATGTTACACTCAGAACATACAGTATGTACTAAAGAAAAGCTACTCGCAATGGACAGGCATCCCACCCTGGACGTACCCTGCTTAGACTAGACTTTGTGCTTTTGGGATAGGCTCCAGACCTCCACAAGCCTCCCTAGGATAAGCAGTTACAAGTGGCATATGAGTGTGAGTGAGTGATATCTCCAAGAAATACACACTTGCTTTGCAAAAAAAGGGGAAATTTTGGGGGCTATACAGTACCATACAGATCCTGTAAAAAGATGTGGCTATATTTGTACTGTAAAGAATACTGTAAATGATGAGTGTAAAACAGAAGTTTCCCTACAGCAATGAGAACACACATTTGCAGTTGCATCCTGTAACTACAAGAATCAATGCTATACTATAATAATGTGTGGTCAACATAAAAAAATTGTTACCCAAACACATTAACTATGAGTCATTAATTATTACATTTGTTAAATAACTAAGAACTGAAATGGGAGGTGCAGCAGGTATTGATGATGCCTCTCAGCACCCCTGTTGTATGTTCAGGCACGGCTTTGAACCTGACTCAGTCTATGTTAAATGTGCATGTTAAGGTGGGTTTCCTCTTACAGTCCAAAAACTTGTGTTTCAGGTAAACTGGAGACTCTAAATCTGCGTGTAGCATTTGCATGAGTGAGTGTGTTACATTGTGCCGTTGTACAAACGGGTGAATGATTTCAGGGAGTTTACTGCATTTAACATTGTAAGCTAACTTGGACAAAGCTATCAGCTAACTATAGCAAAGCTAGAGCACCCAATATAGTATTATTGATATGATTATTAGTATAGTATTAGTAGTATTATTATTACCTATAGTATCAACTAATAATCTTAATATATCACTTTGGAAAAAATAACAAAGAATTAATGTCAAGTTATGGAACACAATACTGTTTGGACAACAATGGAAAGATAAGTATGAAATGCAGATGGTAAAGCTTGTATGCTCCATGCATCTCATATTCTTCATGAAGGTTCAGTTCACTCTGCCTGTGGTTTGCAACAAACATGGATGCAACTTGCTTTGTGTGTTTTTTGGTCAAAGTGTGGACAATTCCACTCCAGCTGTATACACTTCTACCTTAACTTACAGCTGCGACCAGAATTCACTTTGTAACTTGGAATTGTTGGTAAGCAGTGGGACAGGTACCATAGCCATAAAGAAATTATTTTTTAGTGTAGAATTAAAAAGTGTATGAGTAGATTTTTGGGGTGACAAAAAACAGGTGAAAACAAATAATTATCCTGGTTTTCCTCAGCGTGCTCCTGTTTGTATTAGTAATAGGTGCCCAGTACAGTTTGATGCCACTCCTGTCTAATATTTGGACTAGTGTATGTGCATTACGTATAGTCTTGATAGAAGCTGTACAATGTTACACATATATTGCTTTGTGGATCAACGACAAGGAAGGTGATTTTGCATTTTTATATACTTTCTTACTATTCCCCCTCCCTCAGTCATCAGGATTATGAATGGGAAGACGTGAGATGAGAGACTAGAGCATAGGCATATTTTCATCAATGTAGTGGCAAAGATTGCACGGTTGTTTTGCCTTCACCAGTGAAGTAACTTTTTCCCCCACATCACAAGGATCATCCATGCATCCATCCATTATTAAATGCTTAATCCTAGTCAGGGTCACAGCGGTCAGAAGACTATCTTAGAATTGTTGGGCGCCGGACAATCAAACTACCCCTGAATTTAATGCCAGTCCATCACAGGGTAGCGCCCCACACACACACACACACACACACACACACAGAGCAACTTAGGGTGACCAATTAATCTGAAACACGTCTTTGGATAGTGGGAAGAAACTGGCACGCCCTCAAAAAAATCCACCAACCTGGAGACAACATGCAGACTCCACACAGACTGACCCAAATTATTTTCCACATTGCCCATGTTCCATTAACACATCATGCAGCATCTCAGTGTAGATAAGATGGAGTCTGTTTTATAATCTTTTATTAACGTGATGCAACATCAGGGGCACAGACATACATGTAGAGCACACCCATATGCCTGCCAAAACTTCTGGACGCATTAAACATAGAGTACCCACAATCCCACTACCACTCTCCACAATGGTTTGACACCAAAACTACCTACATACTGCGGTAGTGCATTACAGGACCCAGAAAGCATTGCTGCTGTATATCTGTAAATAGTTGTGTTTAACCATTGTGGAGTTAACCAGTGCTGCATACTTTGGGTATGCCTCTGTTGGTAAGTCCACCTATTACATAGTCTGTAATAGTCTATAATATCTTAATAATTTTGATTAATCGCTCAAATTATTCATGACTAGGGTCTGTTAAAAACACAAAATAAAGCTAAAATGAACTAAAAATTAGCAATAAGATTTTCACTATACTATATTTAATGATTCAGCTTTCATAAACAGTTTATATTAATGCAGGGTTGCAGAGTTCCTCATGAGACCGGACCTTACTTTTTATCTTTCATAAAAAGATATCTATTTATCTATTATCTATCTTTATCTATTCACACAAAGGAACATGAAAGTCAACTTTAAAATTATTAAAAATAAAATGTCATGTCCACACCCTCAAAGTGGCTTGTTATGCAGTACCATTTTGTCCCTGCATATTACACAAGTCGAGAGAACGAAATGCAGGCAAGTGAGGAGCTGCAGTGTAAAAGGGGATCATGTGACGAGAAAGTATTAAAGTGTTTTATGTTAAATGCCAGCTGCATGTCTCATTTTAAATTTTGGACACAAGGAAGAGACCAATACATCACATGACTATGTTTGCCAACATCTAGTTAATTTGTTTGCAGTCAAAAAAGCGCAATAATACAAAAGTATCCCTGTTTATTTGTCCAATAGCTTCCATCTCAAATATAACAATATCAATTAAAAATGTGTAAAGCTGTCCATTCCTGCCCACCACAGTGCATTTGACTACCTTTTCTATCTGATTGCATTTTTCTGTCCTCTGTCTGTGGCAAGTGGAAATGCAGGCCATTTTTTGCTTGGCATCAGAATTCTTTGAATGAAACCAATGAAGAAATGCAATTAATGCTCCCACTATAAATAAACAAACTTGTACGTATTCATATGTTCAAAAGTTCGCAAGTCAGATGTTCATAAGTTATGGCAGAAGTATTTTTCCTCTGTAATTCAACTAAGGCACCCTCAGCACAAAGTTGAAAAGCCGATTAGATCTACATGCTTTTCAGAATTTTAATTATACTACATCTATTCACATTAATGAGGGATGCAGCATAATTTCAATAATTTTATGGGAAAAACATTGTATAATATACAGCACAGACTGTTTCATGTATGCACATAACAGAATTTACCGTTCACTGTCTGGACCTGGCTTCAGTCTCCCCTTCTCAGTCGCTTGTGCTTCATAGATTCCATTAATCAAATCATTTCCCAAAACACACAGCAGCTGCAGAGAGAGAGGCAGATGTGTCATTAAAGTGCTAATTGCTCCAATGTACTATATATTTTACAGTACTCACAACAACCTGGAAAGAGAATATCAAAGTTAGACTACTGGATTCAAAGCAGTGTTATAACATACTAAAGTAGATTATCCTTCACAGGCATCGACTCATTTAAATTAAATGTACATAGAATTCTATATCTCCATATTCCTAAAAAGTCTCTCCAAGGATATATGCAAATAAAAAACAAGCTAAATACACCATTCAGAAGAACCTGCAAAATTGTCACTGCAATTTTAAAGTATGATTTTTAGGGTATCCACAACACTTTTTCTAGAACAATCATTTATGGGATCAGTTAAAAACCTAAAAACTAAATGACAAGAATTTAATGATTATTCAAAGGGAATTTAAATGGCAAATAGCTGACTTGCTTTTGTTTTTTACAGCTTCCTATGAATTTTAAAGATGAAAGAACAGAAGGCAAGGACAGAAGGGATAGCAAATTTATCTGTATCTTGGACTAGCATCCTCATCCCAGGTGTATCCTGCCTTAGGCAATATGCATACTTTATAGACTACCGGCCATAATGGCCCATTACTTAGGACAAGTGACCTAGTTAAGCAGTCAATCATTAATAAATAAATTAATAAACAGTATCTTAAATCTTAATTTTATGATAAGACCTAAAATGCATTCTAATAGACAAAAAGGGTAGTGACAACTGAGAAAAGGACCCTGCCACTGCTTTCTACATTTGTACAGCCATTCCTCTCATAATTGAGCTAATTCATTCTGCATTTTACTGTTTGCCTCACATTTTAACCATTGCCAACTAGCTTGCTAATGGGTCATGTGAAACTTCCTCATCACACAAAAAACAAAAGAAAACTTTCTGTCATCTTTCTTGTCCTTAGCGGTACTCCGTTTTGTTCACAAACTGAACCTGTCGGTGACAATCGGATTTTGCGTCTTTTTTACTCCCTTGAGGAAATAAGAATAGATCACCTGGAAATCAAAACTGTTTCACAGTCAGAGCACTGCACCCTCTGTGAGTGTATCAGATATTAAATGAAATGAGAGCACGCAGGTGACTGGCAATTTGAAGACGGATAAGTAGTGTTAAAAGTTTTTTTTCTCTATGCACTGATTTAAAATAACCCAAGTAATATATAAAAGATCATTTATACAAATTTTGTCTGGACTGAATTGTATCTGGGTTCAGATAGGGACCAAAGTCCACCTGCTGAGTACTGCTGATCGAAATTGTGTTTACGGCATGTCCTGGACTCAAATTATTTTTGAGTCTTTGAACATGTGTAAGCATAGTTTTATTTCTAAAGGAAAAGTTATTTGCATTTTTGCTTACATTTAGTGAAGAATAATGAGAAGAAGGAACAAAGCTTCCCATCTACCACAGTTCCTGTCTGATTTGAGGCCAGTGTGCCACAAAATACAGTACAAAGCAGAGGATAAATGTCACAATCATATAAGCTGCTCTAATTTTTCAAAACCCCAGAGGTATAGTGGAATTCTCTTTTAATTTTCACAGCAACCACAATACTAACCCCTTCGTATATGGCTGCCTTACCTTCAGTTGCTCTGGGTCCCAGGAATCCAGAGTGAGTGAGCGAACTTTAGAGAAGTGAACTCCAAGACTCCTGAAAAGAACAGATAAGTTTATGATGACAATGGCTATCAATAACTGTAAATTACAAATTTAACTTCATTTTTTTATTTGTGTTGGAACATACACACAAAAAGGAGGGGTAAATGTCTCTATGAGCTACAGTTGAGCCAACCTGTGGATCCCTGAACACTCAATACACATGGTGATACCAAGGTTGAGACTGGCCCAGCATGGTTCCTCAGCCTGACAGTCACAGCAGCGGTGGTTTCCTGGACCCTGAAGGGCAACTCCAAGGGCAGAAGTTGTAACTGGAGGTCTTTGAACAAATGGAGGACTCTGTGCAGGCTGACAATACAATAATGCTTAGCTGTGACATGCTTTGAATTAACCTAGGTTCCAGCTGCTTTTATTTCAGTATACACCTCTCTTAAAAGTTGCTCTCAAGATAATGTAAGAGTGATAGACAACATAAGAGTGGACATACCATAAGCTGTTGAGACTCAACTCTTTGGCGATAAGCCATGTCAATGCTGCCCTGTACAGCAATGACCCATGCATGGCGCATTTCCACTGAGTCAGCCTGAAGAGAACAACTCCTGAAAAGAGGCAGTGGCACAAAAAGAGATACATATTATCCTGATACTCATTGTTTAAATGTTTCCTAAACAGATTAATTACCTTCACTTAATAAGCAAGAAAAGTTACAGAAGAGTATATTTTTCCAAGTTGTATCTAATTAAACAGTAATGTTTGAGTCATATTTAAAATAATACGTATTCTTCCATTAATTGCTCCTAATTACTTTATTCAGTTTCCAGCTGGATTACACTATAGCTATTACATCTGCTGTCTCTTTGATTCTTGTCTGTTTGATTCAGCACTCTGTAAAAATGAATTGAACTGGAGTTCATTTTTTATTTAAAACATATCATAAATGCAGGAAATACAGGCACAGTGTTACTAATGTGCTGTTGGCACATTAGGTCTTTAGCACAAATATCTCATTTATAAACATTTCTTCTTATTACATCATGCGATGTAAACAGATAAATGTATAGTTGGAGAATCCTGCAATTGCTGGGTGCTTAGTAAGGGTACACTCTGGATTAGATGCCAGTCCATCACAGGGTACAACACGGACTAGTCAAATAAAAACATGAACAATGTTGGAAATCATTATGGTTTGAGGCTGTTTTGCTGCCTCTGGACCCAGACAACTTCCAGTTACCGAGAGAAATGCAACTGAAGCTGTTTGCAGCAACTAGTCTAGCTGATATCACTCTGACCACAGACAGAAATTGTCACAATGTAATAATTTAAAATGACCACCTCCTTCGTCTCCCTCAAATGACTTCAGTTTTTCAGTGGGCTTCTTGAACTATTAGTATATTATAAAGAATACTGACAGAATCTCAGTCTATGGCTTTCATCGCCTGCTTGACTTTCTGGCAATCACCAAGTGTGTATCACACCAGAATATATTGGCACCTACAGTTCTCGCCATCAATCACTCCTTGTTGTACACCCATCTGTCAGAGGTGGAGGTACATGCTTGCAGATCTTTCCTGGATTATTCAGTTCTGCCCTTATCCTACTTGTATCTGCCCTCATTTGAATTCTACTCATTCACTCTCACTGTCCTGACAGCTCTGTGGTTGTCCTCTACTGCAGTCCTGGCTTCCCCTTTGCCTCTTTTGACAGCATTATGAGATCTCGCTCAGTGCACAATTTTCCACTCACTGTTCTGGGTGACTTCAACATACACCTTCAAACATATGTTCAAACAGATAGGCTATTTATCAATGCACAGTCATTAGTTGGGCCAGGGACAATCTTGACCTTGACTTCACAAAGAATTGTTTCTCTTCAGTCCTCTCTGTTACTCCACTTCATGTTTCTGATCATTTCATCATCTGCTTTTACTCTTTCATCACAACTCCTGTTCCAGCTTAAAGTACTACACAGTCATCCCTTGATTTACAAACACTCAATCTACAAATATTCACTATAACAAACAGTCTCGTGTAGTACTGCCATTTCGATTTGCAATTATGAACAGCGGCCTCGGATTCTGTGCACAGACCACATGACAGTGTCACTCACTTTATGTTTGTGGGTATCTTTTATTCATATACCACAAAGTGCAGCACAGACACGAAACCTCTCAGAAATCAGCATTTCTGAGCTCTTCCTTTTTCATTGAGCCACCACCTATCCTCTTAAATCAATTCTTTCTCCTGTTTCACATACAATTTCATGCCAAAATAATTTATTTCACTCATATTTAATTCCTCGTTCCACTCTGGTTGCTTCCCAACTACCTTCAAAGATGCCAATGTCTCCCTACTGCTAGAAAATGTATCCTTGGTACAAAACTCAGACAAAAATTATAATCCAGCTCTCTTCCTCTCTTTCCTTTCCAAAACGGCTGAGTTTGCAGCATTATGCACAACCAATTATGCGCATTTCCTGTTCAGAACACCTAGATATGGAATGGAGGTATACTTCTTGGCTTCAATGTGGTGGAACATACTCACTATTACTCTCTGAATTCAGTAGGGCCAGCTTTCAGGGAGGGTCATATATCCCATCTCTTTTGGAGTGATTTCTGGCCTGGTCTTTGGACAGCTTTGTAAATTAGTTGTAAATTAGTTCAACACCATCTGCTACTCTTATCTACATTTTCAGTATTTGAATATTACATACAGACAGCTAGTAATGTGTGCCAGCAAAATGCCAGTATCGAACAAACAAGCCTATTCTTTGCCAAATCTAAAGTTCTTCTTTTCTTATTGAATGTTTGTACTTTTGTATACTCTTAGTTGCACATTACTTTAAAGAAAATATATGTCAAATGGATAAATGTAAAAGTAACAATGGAATCCATACCATGTCAGTGAGTTTTAAAATGGAATGTCAAGGTATCCGTATATATCTGTAGTGTGATATTTAAAAAAAAAAAAAAGCTGGGTCTTGCAGCATGACAATTATTATAAATGTATACTGTAAATAGGTCAAATATCCCCAAGTGCAGAAGTGATCAGTACCTACAGAAAATGTCTGGTTGAAGACCTTGCTGCTAACAGAGGTTCCACCATTATTTAAATCTAAAGAGTCGCATACTTTTCCAAGAATAAACTGTTAAATGTTAAAATTATGTGTTCAATACAGGCATAAAAAAGACATGCTTATGTGTCAAGCTGGGTTATTTTCATACTGTAACTGATTAAATGAAGATCAGATCACATTTTAGGAAGAATTACAGCAAAGACATAAATAATTCCAAATAGTTCAAAATTTTTCTCACATGTATATAGTATGGCACAGATAAATATGGACAACTAAGGAAATTTTATGCCTGGTAACTTACTTTTGAACAGAAACAATTTCAAAGCAGAAGCGACGCTCAGCGTTGTCAACAGACTTCACAGCGCACAGCCTGAGGTCATCAAACAGACACTGAGACTCCTCCTATGCAGAAAAAAGCCAAACTGTCACAAGCAAGTACACACCAATGCACACAAACCCCACTCCCAGAGAATACACAATGTATGCAAACATACATTTGGGATTGTGTTGACTATTAAAATAGTCAAGGCAACCTTGTACCTTGTGTGACTTTTTGTACAGCAGCTGGCTGTTTTCTATGGAGAACCAGCATCTGCAAAAAGATAAGCAGTAAAGAGGAGTCTGTGTAAAGCATGCAATTAAGAAAGAGCATTGTAGGGTTTATAAATAAAAAATATAAGGAGAAATAAAAGTGGAATTTTTAAATAGACTCCGTGCTTTCTATGATTGCACTGGTATTTCTAGTACCACTTCCACCATTTCCTCTCAAACATACCGCTTCCAGGTTTTGTTTTTCTTACGAGAGCGCTTGAAGAGGTAGCCTTCAATGTTCATTGTATTATTGTGATGGCCTGTAACCATTAGCTCTCCTGAGGCATCCTGAGAAACGGAAAGCAGATTACCAAAATGATCTCACCTATCAAACATGAATGATCACAGAAAAATTGTATTACACCAGTACTGTATATGAAATAAATATACAGACACTCAGTGAAGTGCTCACTCTCTGCTGGACCAAAAGATGCATACTCTCCATTTCTTTCCTGCTGGCTGCACAATCTTTTGCAAGATGAGAAAGCTGTGGAAAATATGAACTTTACAAAGCATGAAAATAATTTTATGCATATGTGGAAGTACACACTGCACTAATTAATAATATCCTGCTCTGCTTCAGACCAAGTTTAACATTCCTGTGTTAATGTGTCCCTCTAAATCCCCTATTTCTTGAACAACTTACTGTGTACCTTCTCATATCTCCACCATGTTTCAATCTGGGTCACCATGTAAGCAGTGTCTAGGCCCAGAGGCTAACCTGAGTTGCCATAGTCTTCATGGTGGGTTCCAAATCTTTGAGCAGGTCATAGCCTTGATGAAAGAAGGTGTACTGGGCGTGGAAGTAGGAAAAAATCTGAAACACCCAAGAAATGGAAAATTTTCACTCAATGAGCATCATATACTTTTGCAGTATCTCGCCGGCCATTGTATTTATGTCCACTTGCTCTCCCTGTTTTCATATATATATATATATATATATATATATATATATATATATATATATATATATATATATATNTCCCTCAGCTCTGTTTTTATATATATATATATATATATATATATATATATATATATATATATATATATATATATATATGACAACTCTTCTTACACAGTATGTTTCAAATACAGATGTATATATACAGTACTGTGCAAAACTTTTAGGCAGGTGTGGAAAAGTGCTGTAAGAATGCTTTCAAAAATAGAAGTGTTAATAGTTTATTTTTTATCAATTAGCAAAATGCAAAGTGAACGAACAGAAGAGAAATCTAAAGAATTATAGTCAGGTGTATGAATAACCAATTATACCAAACAGGTGATAATGATCATCGTTTTCATATGTAGGGTGAAACATAGTCATTAACTGAAACAGAAACAGCTGTATAGGAGGCTTAAAACTGGGTGAGGAACAGCTAAACTCTGCTACAAAGGGGAGGTTGTGGAAGATAGTTTCATGTCACAGGTCATATACCATGGCAAGACTGACCACAACAACAAGACACAAGGTGGTTCTACTACATCAGCAAGGTCTCTCCCAGGCAAAGATTTCAAAGCAGACCGGGGTTTCAAGATGTGCTGTTCAAGTTCTTTTGACGACACACAAAGAAACAGGAAACGTTGAGGCCCATACACGCAGTGGTCGGCCAAGGAACCTTAGTGCAGCAGATGAAAGGCACATTGTGCTTACTTCCTTTTGAAATCAGAAGATATCCAGCAGTGCCGTCAGCTCAGAACTGGCAGAAACCAGTGCGACCCAGGTACACTCATCTACT
>UFQX01001554.1:4471-30087 GCA_900497675.1 Arapaima gigas | reverse complement strand
GCTTTATAGCATTTTTCCCACAGGTGCCTAAGACTTTTGCACAGTACTGTAAATGTGATTACAGCATAGGTTTTCACCCCTTTTCCAACCTATACAATTTTAAACCAAATATATGTTATTATCTTTATTATTGCACGCATCCCATCTTAACAGATTGATGTCTGGGACTGAATTCTGTTGCTGGAGTGAAGAGTATTCCTGAACTATCCATGTTGGGAGCAAGACTTATTTTACTCCATGGAACTCAATGGTTCGACAATATTTTCTTTATACTTAAAGACTGGGTTTGTTTCCCTTACATATCACCTCATTTCCCAGAGCAGAAAAATAAAAGCACTTTTGTGCATTTTATCTGCATCAGATACTACCAAACTGCTCCACTTCCACTGTCATTTATCTGGTGAGTAGCATTTAATGATTCTTCATAATTGTTTTTTTTTCTAACTACACCTTGTATTAATCAGATTTTTGTTTTTGTTTCATTTCTTATTAATCCAAATGCAATACTAAAACCACAGTAATAAAATCATTATGTAAAAAACCCAAATGACAAACCTCTTGATAAACTNATCAGATTTTTGTTTTTGTTTCATTTCTTATTAATCCAAATGCAATACTAAAACCACAGTAATAAAATCATTATGTAAAAAACCCAAATGACAAACCTCTTGATAAACTGCTGCATTGATGTAAAACTCGTTCATGATTTAATAAAATTAAAATAAGTCTAAATAAGGGTCTGCATACCGGTTTCTATACTTTCTGGACAAGTTAGCAAAACATATTAGACTGTTCTTTAATCTTTAGAAAGATTAGTGATTGATGGTTGATTTAGACATTGAAGAAAGTAGCAAGTTTGTAGTTTTTTTTTATTTTTTAAGAAAACGGGGTGTGGTTGTTTTTTCAGCAAAACTACATTGAAATGCTATCCATCTCCATCCAGTATTGTAAAACAGAAACAATACTGACATACACAATTTCCTATTAATTCTGCTCCACGCTTAATAAACAATGCTTACAGTACACCTCTAAAGTGAATGCAAAACAAAAAATACACTCATTTGTTGACTTTAATACAAAAAATAATTGCTATTAAGTCACACTGCTTAAGTAATACAGCTCCTTACCAACAGTATCAACATTACAGCTCATATAGTGCAAATATTTCAAATTTACAATAACGAAGGCAACAAACATTCTTAACTTAAGAGCTGTCAATTTCTTTCCCTTAAATTAGATTGTAATATGTTCTGTTTTAGCTGTGTGTCAAGGCCCTGGACTGGTTGGATTTGTTTGTTTATGTTCATGAAACTTACGTGTTACATTTGTGCCGATGCACCTGTTATAGCATTTGCTGCCGAGTTGCTGGCACTGCGTTCTATGGCAATAAATGCCATGGTCTCAAATAGGACTGAGCAGCTTCTCTCATGCTTGTAGATGTGGTGTTTATTTTCTGCCTGCCTCTATGTAGAACAATTCTATTGTGTGTGGAGCACCAACTCTCTTACTTATTGCCCTGTGCGTTTTTAATATTTCAAAATATATAACTGTACTAGTAAGTTTCTGAGCATGCATTTAAAAAAAAATCTGCTGCAGGTTCTGTCACCAAAATATATTATGAATTTTCCACATTTATAAAGAAAAGATCAACTGTGCAAAACTAATTTCACAATGTAGGAGAACAAAAACAGTTTATGGCAAAGGGTATTGATGACAGTGCTGGATGATTAACAGATGAAATTTTGTACACTGAAACCATTATGCTTTATTCCCTCAGGTATCAACAACAGATTGAGGAAAGCGGTATTTAATCAAAACTGACATTGTAAACAAACAAATAACAGTAAATAAAAACCAGCCCATTACAAGCTCAACAGACAGATTTAAGGTGGTTATAAGAGTTAAAACATGAGTGACATTCATTTCACTCTTTTCTTTGTTTTTTCAGCCAGCTTTAATGCAGCTTTACAGCATTTGTGGTAAACACCAGATATAATCATAGACTGGTTAAATGAAAACAAATATATTTTAATTAAAATGTGCACACAGCAACTCAGCAATGGACTAACTTCCCATCCAAGGTGTTCCCTACTTATCCTATCACCCTATGTTTCTGGAATAGGTTCCAGACCACTGCAACTCTACTGGGACAAATGTTTATTGATAGTGAGCAGGTCATTCATATAGTAATAAACAAAGGAGTCTGGGTAGTTACTTTGACCCCATTTATCATAGCATATAGTACAATTTTACACATTTTGAATAAGTAACTGCGTATTACTGACGCTGTCGAAACCGACTACAACACACTAGTAAAGATCGTACACAAACCCTGACAAAGGATATAAGCCCACACTGATGCTAAAGCGCCCACGTGTCATATATGCAGGGTGTGTTCCATATGCTGTATGCCAGCATATCTCTGTTCTGTCTCTTAATACAGCTGGAAAACCATTACTTCTTGTACCCAAAAAACTATCCAGTGTGTTTTATACAGATTGCTGCTAGTGGAATTTGACCATAACAGAGGTACTTTCTTTCTAGTTCTTTCCACATGGTGCAGTTGACTGTAATATATTGCAACGTCTGGTGGAATTGTGGCTCCCATCATGGAATGCTCTGTAAATAGTTGATTTGTCTAACCGTGGAAGGAAGCTCAGGGCTCGGCAATGACCCTGAGGCTGGGTTGGTTGTACAATAGTTCTGTGGGTGTGGGAGTGGTGTTAAACACGTCACGGAAGAATAAAGGTCGTGTTCCCACAACTCTGCCTATCGAGACCTCTGTCCGTAACACCGCCAATGCGAATTGTTACAATGTGTAAAAATGAAAAGAATTCAAAAGACAGTGTTTCCTCTCCACAACCAGTAATTATTCTTTGTAATAAAGGAAAAAAATCATATAAATTGCCCATATATGGAATAAAATAAGATGTGAAGCAATATTTCAAGATTTTCATTGTCCTCTGCTTTTGAAAGAGCAGAAAAGGAAATGGATGGTGAAGGTACCAAACAGAAAAGAAGGGTAATCCTGTGATTAAACATCATTGAAGTTCACAGTAAAGGCTAATTCACCACATGGCTGGTTCACAAGTAGAGCCCGAACAATCAGCAGGAAGGAACAGCACCCAGGCCCTGCTGAAGAGCCCTTTTCTCACCCCTCAGAGGATGTGAACATGTAGTGTGAGGCCCAGCTCTAGATGTGAGTGAGGGCCTGGTGAGACAGTGCAGGCAATGAGGGAGAAAGAGAGTTGTGTTCTCTGTGCCCTGGCAGGCTCAGGCTGATGGGCCATAATGAGAGGTTCTGATCTAAGGAATGTGGGGGCACAATCCTCCGTTGGATGAGCAGGTGATCAATGCCCCTGTTCTCAGGAAAAGCAGCCAGTGAAGACGCTCCATAAATCATCTGCTCTGGGAGCAAACCTGGGCTGCTGGAGACACGGCAAAATGAGGACAGCGACTGCCGTGGGTCTCCAAAGTTAGTTTTACATGTTTCTGTGCTTGATGGCTTAAAATATGACAAAAACACAATAGCTAAGTGTGGGGCAGTCTATACGGACATCTTTTTATAAACACTGTTGACACCAAGTAGATGGTGCAAGGTGTTTTGATGCATGAGATTCTGGTTAGAAGATAGTGAAACAGTCTAGATTATTTCAGGTTGTCTCCCAGAAAAGTGCACGAAAATGGCAACCTTGTCTATTCAGAGATGAGAGCCCATAAATACATCCAGTCGCTTAAATCAATGGTTCTCCAGTGTAACCGGACGAGGTGCATGTCATTGGTCCAATGTTGAAAAATAAGTCAGAGGAGTTAGCTAAAAAGCTGGGTCATCAAGGTTTTAAATCAAAAGATGACTAGTTCTCCCTATGGAAAGCTAGGCATTAAATTCAAGAAATGAGCCTGCAAAAAACATAGTGCTGATGTTAAAATTGCAGAACAATGGAAATCAACAAAACTGTCAAACTGCTCCAGAAATTTGTGCAGATCATATTAACAATACCAGCGAAACAGGCGTTTTATCATTCCACTCAGAATGATTCACTTTGCTACAAACACACAGCACTGTCTGGTTCAAAGGAAGTGATGGATCACAGAACTGTACTATGTTGTTTAAACATGTCAGAGCTGATAAATAGAAGTGGCTGGTTATTAGGAAAAGCGCTAACCCTCATTGCACTAAGGGGCTGAGAATGGACAGTTTACCAATCCAATGCTATGCTAATAAGAATGTGTGGATGACTTCTAAAATTTTTAAGTAGGTACAGCAGAAATCATGAAAAATCATTCTGCTTCTTGATAACTGTGCACTGCACCTTAAATGAGAGGCTTTCAAAAACATCCAGTTGGAATTTCTTCCTGCTAACACAACAAGTTTAGTGCGATCAGTGTATATGGGAATCAACAAATTTGAAAGCAGGCAAGTTGGTGAATAATATTCTTGAAGCAATTGAAGAAAATCTACTGACATCATCTTCAACAGCCAAAGAAGTAATTGCAAGACTTAACCTTCTGCAGGCAGTACAGTTTATTACTACTGGGGGAAATGAATCAGTAAGATAATTTAGAACTGTTTTGCTCACTACAGTTTTAAGCATTCCAACTTGATATCAGATACAAACAAGAGTGAAAATGAAGTCTTTTTGGACTTACAGGTAGGTAGCGATAGTAATCTTGAGTGTTATAACAAAAATGAAAATTTTAAGAAAGCATTGTATCAATACACCAAGACAAGGAATTAGAAGTCAAAGAAAGGAAGAGGCTGACACTTCTGAACTTTTATGAGTGACTGCCCAGGATGCCAGGAAAATCATTGTTGGATTTTGATGCTACTTTGTGCAGGACAGCAACGAAGGACGTCCATTATCTGTGCTGATTTTGTTTACTTGCAGTCAATCAAAAAACACACAATGGTGTAGTGGAGAAATTCCTCCAACATCACTGATTATGAAGAACTAATAGCTATATAGGAAGTATGCATTTGTTTCTTACACACATGAAATATTTACATATGATTTTTTTCTAATTTTTTCTGCAGTTCATTTGAATGCATGAATTTTTGCTCAGTAAAATGGTAGTTTGTCATTTTTAATACCTTTTTAACCATTTACCTGAAATTTTGCATAACTGGGACAGCTGCTTAATTGAGCCAAAGTGTTCTCGTACCAACCTGTCCCAGTTAGCAAAAATTCACTCTTTATACATACAGTGAAACCAATGATAAGACAATATTGGATACAACAGGATTGGCAATTTTGGTCCTGTCCTCCTGCACCTTTTCCACAGTCCTTATATAGTTCACAGAAACATTTCCCAAAAGGATGTTGTTTCTGTAGGTAGGCTTAGGAAAAGATCAGTTGTGCCTTTTCATGTTTCTCTTTCAGCAGTGTGGTCCTCTTTGGCCATCGTCCTAAAAGTCCTTCTCGGTTTAATATATGGCATATGGTACAGGTTAAAACCATCACTCCAGATCACTCCAGGTCAGCTTTAAGCTCTTTGGATGTTCTAAATGGTGTTTTTTACACCAACCTTCGAAAGACCTTAATCGATTTTCCTTTTCCCACCACATCTTAGTCAGTTATAGATAGTTCCATTAGCAGTAAACTTCTTAACAACGTTACAAACTGGGAAATTATGGATCTCCAGGTCTCTGAAGGTGGCCATGTACCATTTTAAATTTTTATGATTGATGATAATAGCTTTTTTTCCTGATGGTCTAGAACAGCTCGCTTGTCTTCATCATTATCAAAAAGGAACAAAGAATGAAAATGACATTTATAAGCATTAAAGTCATCATTCACTGGTTAATCATTGGTTAATTCACGTCATGTGAGAACTGGCAGTTTATCACAGGTGAGTCTAAGAGGTCTATTTCTTCTAATAAAATAGATTTGAATTGTTAAAAGAGGCCAATAATTGTGTCATGTAAACTTCGGTTTTCATATTATTTCCTCACGTGTCCTTTTTAATTGTTATTGTTTCATTTTTTGCTGCTCTATATCAAACAAATGAGTGTATATAGGCCAAAGCTGCTTCGCTGCCTGCTTTCTTCAGGAGATACTGTACATGAGAAATTGACAAATCTAAAATGCAAGGGTGCCAATAACGTTGGACAGCGGCGCACAGGGCCGAGTGATTTTTTTTTTGTGGATGTTTCAGCGAATGACAAGATGCCCCAATGATGTCAATTCCTTTGATCCCCGTAACATCCCTAAATTTATTTGTAGCTTACACAAGCCACTGGCTGTGAAGCTGATCGAGGTTCCTCACCATGATCCCTTCTTTTCAAAAAAGTTATGAACAGGATCTAATCCATTGGAAGAGAAATTTTTACTGAGCCACACAGCACATGACAGGGGTTATGAGTGCTACAGTTTTCTGCGTACAATAATCTACTTGCAACTCTGATCTAATTATGTGACAATGATATTTGCACTTTTCCAAATGTATGTGGCTAACTGAAATTTGCATAAAACATAATATTAAGAGTATTAGACCAAAACTTTGGCCCTGCCCAACCATCATAAGTACATGCTTACAAGCACCCATCAACTTCAGCAACCACAGATGCTGTTTTTTCATAAACCCACCAAAAACTCAATTCCATCACTATCTTGTTCAAAGAGACCCAACTGGGGGGGCTCACCAACCTTGCTTGATTATAAGTGTGAGTAAGTACACCAAGTAACCACCCAAACACACAGCCAATCTAATAATTCTAACTCCTAAAATATTTTATTGAAACAAGTACTGTAACAACTGAAGCAGCAACCCAAAATTGTGAATCTTTGCCCTCTAATACAATTTTTCCTGCTGCCATTTTAATTCCTGTTTACACAGATCCATTATATTTTATTTTATTACATTTATATGAGCAGATTTAGTGGGTGATGTACATGGAGATATGCAAGTTTATGACTGAAGCTCCTACATGTTCTAGGTACATACTGTTAATGACAGTGCTTCTGTGTCTTTGACCTCACCATGGCTCCTGTTCAGGTGAGAATGACACTTGCATACAGGGGTATGTTTGAACCACAGCAAGCCTGATTTTATGGAGGAAACAGTCTGGACTGATGTAGAGTACATACAGTAGTTGACTGCAAAATACAGATTTCAAAATTTATTTGCTCATGAATTCGAATGGAAGAAAGATTTTTTCCTCAAAGTCTTTACCTCTTTAGAGTTCACAGCTTGTTCTGCCTCATATACTGTTTATTTATATCAGTCTAACTCACTCAAAGTCCATTTATCTGCCATTGACAGTAAGTCTATATTAGAACCTGTAAAAATAGCCTTTAGATCATTTACTGAGTAACCTTACCTCCTCCTAAAATTAGGGCTTAGATGATATTAGTACAGCCTGTGGTTGAGCTTCCTGCAAATTCTTGCTGTTAAATGTCTGAATGTTTTTAACTTAGACTGTCTGCAGTATTCCGCCTCAGTTCGGCTTTCACTTTAAGAGAATATTACTCTGAGTCTGTAAAATGGAAAGGTAAAGGATAAAGAATGATCTGAAAGGCAACGGTGATACAATGTGCTGGATGTATCCGATGGGGAACATACATGTATTCTTTTCATCTTCCACTGGATTTCTGCTGACACCCAGATGCTAACTGTAAGTCATCTACAAATGCTACTTCTATAGACTTTTTAGTTAAATTTAAAAAATGACATGGAAAATTAAGCATAAAAAATCATATTTCAACAGAAATGTAAAGACAGTAGAAAAGACAGTTGAAGTATGAATGGTATAAACATAAATGTACTTTGTAATAAACAGCTCGTATAGCTGAAGTCAGTCAATCTGACTGTCAAGCTGAAGTCACTCACACCATCCCACAATCATTTGCAAATTTATGCAGCTCCTTATCAGGCATATTTATAAAGTTTAAATTTCTTAACCTCAAGAATAATTGTCATGAATGAAAACAGAGGGATGGATTTGAATGCGGTTTAGCATGAACTTATGCTGAGTTTTATCCAAAGATGGTCTCAATTGAACTGATTTCAAACTGCAATGATTTTTTTTCCCAATTACTTCAACTTTAGGATTCAATTGAGGCGAAACCTGAAACAGTCAGTAGTTGGAAAAAAATCAGTGATTAAGAAAATAATTTACTAGTGTGGTACAATTACATACATCCAGCAGTTACTTTCTCACTGTCTGACGCCAGCGTCACATCTACAGCACCCTGGAGAGATTTACACTGGGCACCTGTTGTAAAATAGTTAGACAGGCTACCCCCTTATACAGTGAACTTCTGGGGAATATCACAATGTCCTTAAATTAATCCTAGTGATTATTTTCTTCTTCAGCTGAATGATGGGCAATTGACCTTGTGGAAATGTTCCGATAATGGCCTGAATAAGGAATAGGATGTACTTTAACAATACTTCATTATGCTGCCACACCTTGGGCCTCAGGAATTTTATATTTGAGCCAATTGTGGTAAATCACTACTAGTCTTCGACTGCCTGTTTGTTGGTTGCATCGTGGATATGTAATGCGTGGCGTCGAGCTTGTTTTGTCCAACAACAGACCTTAACCTGACCAACAAAAGTTGCATTAATCGTAATAGCATAAGTGAACGACAATATGCGGGCAGCGCACGAGGCAGCAAGTGCCTCTGCTGCCTCGCAGCACCTGGGCTGGATCTCCTTGTGTCTGCCTGGTTTCCCTCTGTGTGCTGCGGTTTCCTCCCACTGTTCAAAGGAATTTTTAGTTGTGGGGTGTGGGTGCTTATGCTGCATATGTTGTTCCTTCATTTCAACTTTTTAGTATGTTCAGATTGATGAATACATAAATAAACAATGCTTAAGACCCATAAAAATCTGCTTAGCAAACAAATATCTGTATCTATAAAGCTCAGTCTCCATCAGCCCATCTGTTTTTCATTTGTTCTTTATGTGTTGCTACTTTTCAAGTTAGAGACTTGAAATTTTGCACACAGGTACTCCTCACTTAGCGTAACCCTTGCCAGCCATATATAAAATCATGATGGGTTACATTTCCTCTAGGTTTCTTTTGGTCACATATGAGGTTGTGATTATTTGTGTTGCATAAAACTGTACTTCAGTCGACAATGTGTGGGTACACATTCTCTTTTAAATATAAATCAGTTCTCTTTTATTCATACAGAGATTTGGGAAGCAAACAATACTGGGCTTCATTTTGCTTCTTAACTGAAATTATTTGCACTTTTCCAAATTTATGTGGTTTGCACAAATTTTGAGAGATAAGTATTAAATCAAAACTCCGGCCATGCCCAGCCCTCACAAGTATATTCTTACAAGCACCCACTAACTTCTGCAACCATAGGTGCTGTTTTTTTTTTTCATAAACCCACCATAAACTCAAATCCACCTTCATCTTGTCCAAAGAGTTCGAACTGGGGAGCTCAACAACCTTGCTTGATGGCGGGTTTAGTGAGTGAAATGACTACCATTTTAATGAGTGAAATTATCTTCTTAACAGCAAGATGAAAACTTACTGGATTTTTCAGGTGTCAGACCATTTTGTCTTTTGTAATGCCATAACAGTATAACAAGAAATATAAGTTAACTGAGAGGTTGGAGACATAAATGTTCCATCAAAAAATGGTCAACCACACCTGTGGGAAACATTGAATAGTTTCTTGCCTTATTGTATCAATGTGCAGAAATTATAAAAGAAACACATTAATGGTAAACACTGCAGTACCTTTGTTCAATTATTCAATTTTAAAGTTTTCCAGTAAGTCACTGTATACGGGGAGGTATAAATCAGGCATATAGTTTTAGAGAATAGTAAAAAAAAACTAATTTAAATGAAAAAGGACCTGAATACCAAGTGCTCCAAGTTTTGTGACCTTTTGTGCTGAGTTTGGCATTATTTGTACAAATCTTTTGTTACCATAGTCTGAAGCCCAGAGATTACCAGGTTGCCTCCAGCCTGCCAGGACCCAGCTCACAATTAAGCATTTAATAATGATGATGGATTTATGGATGGATGGATGGATGAATGGATGGATGGATGGATGTTGACTATATTATAGTTAGTAAGATTGTCATCTGGGTCTTTAATAGCCACATTCTCCTCTCCCTGTGCTCTACAAATACGTATGACAGTTTTATAAATATTGCTACATTATTTATTTATGTAATTATAATGTTTTTTTCCATTAATACACTATTAATACAGTGTAATAATAATAATAATGTTTGTTCTCTCTATGTATCAGTACTACATTTGCATGAGAGTAAAAGGACAAAAAGAATGAAATGATGAATGTGCAAGCAAGTTGCTTTAGGTGTAAGGGTAGCTACTGTCAGTATTTAACATGCAATAGTTCTCATGTGTTTTTCTCAAAGAACAAACCTTTAAATAGTCTTCTCGCTTTAAACTGTGCAATGGAAAAGGGAAAGCAATGGGAACTAATAAGTTTGTTTTGCAAAATGCTGGCTTCTTTTTTTACTTCGTGCCCCTTGGGAAAGATATAAAGTTAATTCTAAATTTGGGATCAATATCCAACGTATCAAGAGATCGTTTTCACACCGAAAAAAATCTAATTATCAACACAAGCAAAATGTGTGGTACTGCGGTACAACCGTGATGGCTGTAATCTCCCCAGGAATGTGTCTGGGCATTAATACTCTTTTGCATGAAATGGGAACAGGCTCCAAACCCTATTCTTCCTTCATTGCCCTCAGGCTGGATTCCCGCAGCCAAGTGCGGCTGTTTTGTTCGTGTGTGAATGCTTCACCTTTTGCCTAAAAACATATAGATTTGTGTCTGAATTGGAATACTCCTCAGAGTTTCTGTGTTACAGAGATAACTAACAAGCCTCACACTAAGTTTCCCTCTGTATAAGTCATGGGATACTCATTAAAAGGAGACCTGCTCAGTAGGCGAAGTTAAATAAATGTCATGTATTATGTTTAATTTACAGTCCATCCTTGATTTGCTAGACTATATATACAGGGAATAGTTGTCAAAATATGGTGAAAGTCCACAAAAAACTGAGAGCATCATTTAAGCATATTTTCACCGTGGTGATTTTACCTTTTTAATATTTATCAGTTTTTCGGATCTTTATGGAATATTTTTGTGATGGCCAGAAAAAAATCCTGAAGTTGTCAAACTGAGGTCCATTTTATCAAGAATGGACTGTTTTTTGTGTTTTTTAGTGTGCTCTGTATTCATACTTTGTGCCTTCTGCTTTAAACCAAACTACAGTGTTTGTATCCTTAAAAATATGATGGAACACAATATACGCACTAATGCTTTTACGCAATATATTTAAAAGCCACAAGAATTAACAGTATTTTCATTACAAGCTATTAAGTGTAAAAGCTTTTTTTAATGTGACTGAATTTAAATGGCATAAACAATACACTTCCCAGCAAACCAAATCCATTTAATTTCCCTGCTGTCTTGGCAGGTTCCCCTCCTCAGCTGCCCCTCATTTGAGGAGCAAACTCAGTGGGTTTCGGTGTGACACCTGCTTTTCCTGTGGTCAGACTCAGCCTCTCTTCAACATTATTTAACATCACAGGACAGCTTTTCCCTAAATGCCCTTCTTGATACTGTGCCACCTCTTCTTTACCGCTCTGGTTCCTCTTTTAGTAACAGTGAGGTTATTTTATGGGTTAACCAAGCTTAGACTCTCATCCTCAGGGTATGTATTACTGCCTTTTAAAATTTTCTAATGAGTCATAATAATTTATTTGTTTGTTTGTCAGTTGTCTATTTATATTTGTATTGGAGAATCAATTCTGGTTCCATTTCTTTTCAGTCAGCAAATTCTTCTGATCTCAATGCCAATTTGTTCACAGTGCTTCATGTTAAAAATGTGATGGTTCTGGTAAAGTAGGTGCCAGTTTCACACAAAATGTAAATACAACAACAAGTTATAGATGATTCTGTTCAATACCTTAGCAATGAGTAATCACTGCATCCGGCCGCTAAACTCTTAGAGTCCACTTTGCAACAATAGACAACTTGCAGAAGGTCAATGATGCATGTGACTTTTGTGCCTCTTTCTCCATTTCATTATTGTCTTACACAGTATCTCTTCGAAGCAGCTGAACTTCTGCCACATCCTATCAAGTCGTACAACAGTATTGACTTTTGTATATCCAATGTTTTATGTTTTATTCAAATTACGGATGCTGAGATGTCATTTGTAGTCATGATACTTTGGGTGAATAGCTCAGGCTTTCAGGATTTTCCGGATGTGCTTTCGCCCACAAAGCAACTTGATCATCGACTCTCTGATATTCAAAATCACAAACACATGGCTGGGAAAGTGCTGCTTCACTGTTTATGTCGCCAGTGTCAGAGTAAAGAAAAGCTTCTTACATTGGCCTAAATTATTACAGCTCATCTTACCTGAGTGCAGTTTCACCCTAGAGTAAAATAAATTATTTTTAAACCGTTGAGCTCACCTGCACAATGGTATCATTTTGAAATGGAATGCAGTCTGGGAAAGTTCAGCCAAATATTCATTCTGTTTGTTTCAAAGTGCATTGTTTTCACATTCCATTCAGTTTGCTAAGAGGATGTAGGTGGGTGAATAATGGGGACTGTCAATATTATTTCAGTCTGTTGCTGTGTCCCAGAGCAAGTTAACATCATCTGGCCCATTTTTAAGGCTAGGTATTTAAATGAAGCTTGAACCAACATCTTTCAGGTGACTATTGCCTTAATCACCACCCAACCCACTGCTTATTTAGATGCTAAAATGAAATTTCAGAAGTTCTGCTTACAGGCCCAGAAAGTGAAACTATTTTTAAAACCTGCCACTGTATGGTTAACAATTTCTTAGCTGCCTTTCTTTTTCTAAAATAACACAAAATAGTTTATTATTTCTCTGAGTCATGCATATTGAACTGAAAGTGATGTCTTACTCATGACCACCCTTTGTATCACCTCAGGGTTCATTCTGTTGCTAGACGCCTGGTGCTTGGATGTGACGCCTGAATTCAGCCCACAGCACATCTGTGCGGATAGTCGTAAAATGTGTCAGGTTATGCAACAGCACTCATTCTGTCTCTTCCTTTCCCCTTTCTCTTCTAAAGAAAGTGCTGGGATAATGAGAGTTTTTTACATGGTATAAGAGTTTGGGATTTAGCCTGAAAGTAAGTTATTTGCTGCTGTGGTAAGGCATTGCTTTCAGTCTTCCATGTACACATCAGCCCTGTCGTTCTACAGCTTCACCACAGTTATAAAACTTTGACTGGAGGATAAATCCACAGCTCATAAGGCAAACAGCTTTTTGTCCTCTTTTTTTAGCTCTCACTTCAAGGAGTGTTTTCTCTTCATGGTTTAGCCTTTACACTTGAGAAATTTTCTGAGAAAGGAGTGCTCTTGTTCTTGAGGGTTTTTCAATAAACACTCAACACATCCTGTGCCTGGAAAAGGATGTCCATTTTCCAGCTTCTGCACTAGTTCCTCCGAGGGGGCACTGTGTTCAAGTGTCTAATTTCAAACCAAAGAATTACAAACAGGGTGACAGGTAATTCAAAGACACCTCTCCATTGAGGTCAAGGACTGTACAATAAATTGAACAATTTATGACATCTATCATGACTATTAGGAGAGATAACATGTCAGAGGAATGCAAGGAAGAAAGTTAAGGGATCAATGAAAAAATGACTCTGCTGAGTGTCGATTTAAAAAATGCATTACAGGAAATCAAGGAAAGTAACACTGAAAAAATAGATGTCCTGAATATAAGGGCTACAAACATGAAGGGATCCAGTTACAAAGAGAAAGTGTCACTGATTTCAGACAGAAAGTTAGCTGATTTGCACCAGTTGTTCTCCTGCGTCATTTAAGATGGGCTCTTCCATTCCAAAATGTGAAAATTTTTCATTTTGAACGGCATCTATAAACACTATTCATTTTGACCAGCTCTTCCAATTGTACATTGCACCCAATATAGATCAACTGCTTTTTTAAGACGGGTAAGAGCTCTAAAATCACCAGAACAAGACGCGCATGAATCATGCATATTCACTGCCCGTGTGTAATGCAAGACACAACCAATCGAGCAAAACCATAGACCAATGGGTAGGGCACAAAACATGAAATTTATTTCTGACTTACCATTTTATTTCTTGTTCAAAAGATTAAAATAATATTGGTAATAATAGCTCAAAGTTAGATTACCACTTACAAGTTATTACACAACCTTTTACTTAATGTTAGCTGTTACGTGTCTGTGTTGCTCCGGTTGTTGTGATTTATTTAACCATCCAGACAAGTAATCGAGCAAGTAGTGTCTTTCAGACAAATAAATAAACAAAGAACGTAAATGAAAGTCCTTGTAACTTCTTACTCGGCTTTGTTTCCATTACATGTTTCCTATGAGATATTAATTTCATACCAGTCTGATTAATTAATTGCACTAATAACTTTCCTATGTGAATTAATACATTTTTGCAATCAATATCAAATCAAGTCGCGACATGAAGAAAGTATGAAACGTTTTCAAATCCTAGCGCAGCTCCTGAACAATCATACTTACTTCATACATAGATAAGATACATACGACAGCAGGGTGGCAGCCTTGACAACTCACATTATTATAACAGTGGTTCTGGTTTTCAGTTATAAACTGTGACAGGTCTGGGATGCAGAGTGTATGTGCTGCCAAAGCAGTTTCCAGAACTATCCACAGATACACTGATCACTAAGATCCCATTTGACACTGAGGGAGGGGAAGGCTTGCTGCATTAAGGAGACTGCTCTTTATGTCTTTGCCAGCTGCTCAGTTATTCTGCTCGGTGTCTGTGCAGCACCACTCCTGAGGTGTAGGTGTATACGAGTGCTTTGTCACAACCCCCAAGGCTTTTTTAGAACCGCGTAGAAAAAGTTTAAAAATCTTAACATAAAAAAAAGTTTAGCCTCAGAGGCAACAGGCTTCTTAGAAAACCCAAATTTTGACATCACATTTGAATAGTGCAGATTACTATGTACTGCACTGAAAATGCTAAATCCTGCATCATACATAATTTAATCTTTTCTGGGATGCATAAACAATTAACCATTGGTAAATGTTTAAATCTTACTACTAATGTGTTTCCTGTTAATAAGTTGGATCTAGGAAACTGATAAATAAATGAATCATGTTTTGCGGCAGAGAAAAGAGATCCCAGTGGGCTCTGATCATAAATAAGTGAAGGTAATTTTAAGAATTTTGCATCAATAAGTAATATTTTGAGCTGTGATACATAGAAGTATCCTTCCGTGTGTAACAAATTTGAAGATTCTTGTCAAATTGTTGACCAAGTCATTTTGAAAAACTCTATTAACATCCATGTTTCCCTTGAAGAGCGGGGCATATTGATACAAGGCTGATGATTCAATGACAGTAACTAAGACATATTTCACTGAGAAGGGAAGTTCTGATGGTTATTAAGAGCACTCTGCCAGCTCATTACATCTGGTTTAAACCATTTGTCTGATGACTGATTAACCGCCCCGTGCTGCCTCCACCTCCCCAAATCCCCAAAGGGGTTATGTCTCCATAGGACTCTCATACTTTGAATGCTTTGGGCAGCTCCAAAAAAGAATTCTATTAGTTTCACTCCATAAACCAACAAATGGAGTGAGGGAATCTAAATCTAAGGAATATTCAGACTAATAGTACTAAGGTTTTCAACCATAAATGGGTATAGGGGGTGAAAAACAAATTCTTAATCTTAAATTTAAAACAGTAACATCGGTTTTAAAAAAGAATGTGGTGATTGTCCAACGTGTCTGTGGAGTTCTATAGACTAGTTCTTTTGTGATTGCAGCAGAACAAGAGTTTATTTAGCTTTGGAGAAATGATGGGTGAATTTAATGAGGAGTTTGCAATGAAATATAAAATTAATGTGAAGAAAAATCTGTGACTTTTGAGACATTCTTTTGTTAAGTCTATGTTAAGTCAAAGGAATTAGTTCTAATTGGAAAATTCGGTCAGAGGACTTCTAGCATCCAGTCATCTTAAATCTCCATCCTCTTATAACCATCTTCTAGATTATGCTTTTTTAAAGCAGAAGGCTACTCATATCAGCACGGAATTTGTGAACGGGAGGGATGAAGGTGACTGTGAGTGCAACATTGTAAGCCTGACAGTAGAGGTGAAAGAAGCCACCTTGGCACTGTGGGTAAACTGCAGGCATGGACACATGCTCCTGCTGATGCTTGAGATGTATGCACTGTTTCTACATCCCTGCCCATCAAGCAAGGAGTAAAACCAGTTCTGGAGCTCTGTGGAAATGTTCCTCTACCCTCCAGTGAAGAGAAAGAGACGGTCAGTCAACCTGAACTTAGGCTGTTCCTATCAGATTTTATGTGTCTGCCCCAGGAGTGTCCAGCCTTCACCAGAATATTTTACAAAATATATTTCAATTAAGAGTTAATGTATGCCTGAAACAGCAGTTGACTCACTGTCCAAATATTTAGTCCACAAAAGCAACAGATAAAGCAAAATTTGCATCAAAAAATATGTGCCTTGAGTATATATACAATGTGAGTTTATTTTATGAAGCTCCAAAATTATTTTCCCTGTGGGATTAATACCTTTAATCTATTAATATAGTCATAAAAAATAGTGTGTACTGTGGCCCTTGTGGACACCCAGGTTCAGCCCTTGGTATTTGAGGGCATGTAACCCACTGCTAGTGCTCCAGCTGCAGCACAATACCATTCTCTTCTTCTCTGTATACTTGAAAAGCTATTGAACATAGAGAAATGTAGATTAGGAATGCAGCTGTTTTATTTTTGTTCTGCAGATGTTTTGTATCGTGTAATTTATAGGTCTCCTCATTTGGTCTCCTCAGACCAAAATGCCTGGCAGACTTGTCCTTTGTCAACAAATCATCCTGTTGTACATCAGAGTGTCTACAAACAGGTCCCTTGTCAGCTGGAAGCAAAATCTACATCTTTGGCCCATGAGAAAAAAAAAGGTCTGTTTTGGCTTTAAAAGCTCCCAACCAGCAGCACCTCTGGGGAATAATAAATAAAACATTGTTTTGAAACTAAAAGGAGAAAAAGACCACTTGCTGCTTTTTTTCTGAAAGGCCCTTCATCGTTCTACTGATTTGATGTGTTCCTGGGAGGTGGGGTATGAAACCCATGTACATGGCTGCTCAGTGATGAACTGGCATCTAGGGCATTCCCTACTTCATGTCCATTGCCTCTAAGATTCTGGACCACTGTGTGTCTGCACTGGACAAATGGTGTTTGAAAATTAAACTTTGATGAAAGTAGTTACCGAGGGAGTTTGCAGCACTATTCTCCTTGTTTTCTTAATTTTTTTGTTTTTTTTTAGCCATTGCACCTGATTCAGATTCTGAACTCTATTATAACTCTACAGATATAGTAGATGAGTCATGTGTGCTATAGAAACATGACATGATGTTGTAGATCAAGGACAGCATGTCAATCATTTGTATTCAAGTTTTTTTTTTTTCTTGTATGTACTTTAGTTCATTTTTTTTGTGGTTTACCATTTTTTCTTTGCCCAAGTGTGTGTCTGCTGTTGTTATATTTTTGCTTTTTGGTTTCAGTGTTAAAATCCCTTTGATGATAAGAAAAAAGGTACATTTTTTAAGCCACACATGGATGGACAGAATTGATAAAGACAGCTGCAGTAGTAGTATGTAGTGCAGTTAAAGTCCTACCGCACTAGTGCAGTTCTGGACTGTGTGTAGGTTCACACCCCCACCTCCTGTTGTCGGACACTTGAACAGGGTGGTTTCTTTAAATTGCCCCATTAAAAAAAAACATCCAGGTTTATACAGGAATGTATCAATGGTAATAATTGTAAGGCAAAACGCATCAGCAAAATCACTATACATGTAAAAAAACTGGCAGCTGAGTTGTTGAAGCTTGTCTAAGACTTTTTATTGCCAAATTATCTCTACAAAGTGGTCATCAGTTAAAGAATATTTATTCATCTGTTGTCATCTAACTGTGATATATATTTATGGAGGGGAAGGAGTTCAACATAAAAGACAAAGTAATCTATTAATTGTTAAAACAATGCATCAAATAATAAAAAGGAAAGGATAATAAAACAAAAATAATCAGTGTGCTGATAATCTAAAATTCGTTTAAAAAATAAATGCATACATTAAATACATAAATACATACATTAACATTTTCTGATTCCTAATTTTCTTTTCGAATCAGCACTTTCCTTTGTCTATTACTTGTTTCCTGTTACAGGCAGGTTTGTTCATTCAGCCCCAGCGTTCGGTTCATTACTGCTAGCAGGCTACAGTTTGCTCAGATGGACAGGTGAAAATGCTCCATTAATGATCAATAAAATGACTAATGAAAGCCTCACAGATGTGGGTCAAAATATTGCTGTCCGACCAATACGATTTTAAAAAGTGCTCAGTTCATGACCAATGAAAATGTTGCGTGCGAAAAAAAGCAAAGAAAAAATGTGATCAGTTAAGAAGAAAGCTGTCAGAAGAACAGTATCTGAAGACAGATTGTAGAACTATTAATCAGAACCAGGGCATTAAAATCAGTCTTGTGGGGGCGTCACAGGCACGAGGTAATATGATCAGGACAGCAGAAAGACTCAGGTTTCCAAAAAAGCTATATGACTCAGCTTTGCAGTGCTAGAAAATGAACTGTGATTAATAGGCCTCACTTCACAGGCCTGAAATCGAGACTGATCTATAATGTATGAATTTTGACAATCTTTGACTTTTAAATCTCTAGCCATTTTCAATAGATTAGTCTTCAGTAAAATTATTTGTTATAGAGAAAATTCAGATGTAGAGTTTGGATACCAAAGGATTGCTGTATCTAAGGTGAAATGAGAATAATACAAAATCCAAAATTATACAGCAAGGCATTTTCAGATTAACTTTAACCACTTGCGGTTTCCTTAATCTGGAATGATCCACGCTGCAAATATTGATAACTGATAACAAAAATTAATACACATGTATATGTCGGTATCTGAATGGAAAATGGTACTTTTGCTATAAATTTTGCAATATTTATTCAAAGTTTATTCATAATTAACATACTATACATCAAAACATGAATAAAAATTGAAATACATTTTTGAAAATGTACAAATAAATACTGTACACTACTGTACAGTTTATTGCGGAAAAATTATTCCTTGCATATTATAATAAACTGCATACTGTTACAAATTTATCGAAAGCCAGATATACCCATGCACTGGTGTTTCAGCTGTTTCTGCCAATTTCACGTTGTCTGAACCATGTAACCACGTCTATTGCATGTTTTATTTAAAAAAATAAACATATTTATTTAAATGCCGGTTGCTGAGTAAAACAAAGATGTAGATGCAGCAGGTTACTTTGACACATATCTTTATTTAATTAATTTAGCATCTCATAACCGTGAACACCAAACATATGCCTTCTCATCTCCTGTGTGTCACATAGTGACACTGGGGAGCGGGGGACTAACTTGTGAAATGTCCTGTACTGTACATACCGCACCACGCTGGATAAACACGCAAATTAATGACAAAACTAAGTCTTTTTTAATTAGGTAACTAGTGTGTAGAGTATTTATAATGTTGAAGTCCTGGGTTTATAGTTACATAAATAGATATAGGTATATTCTGATGGGCTGGGAGCATATTATTATCTTCTCCATTTAAAATAATGGGAAATGGGTATTGGATATCCAAAAAAACTGGTATCCAAAGTGTTTTCAGGGATGAACTACATTCAGACACTGAGGGATTACTCTATTAACAGTGCAATCTATTGGTTTGTGTTTTATTGTCTAAGTACAGTGTGTAGCTGAAATGTAAATAGCTCTTTTTTCTTAGTCCCCTTTAAGGCCATTAATACCTTCCCTGACCTCCTGTTCCCAGAAGAGCTCTTTTACCCACAGCAGATGTGTGCTTGCAGAAGCCACCATACAGACTAGCTTGTACTGTTTACTGTAGAGTCCAACACATTTAAAAAAATCCATTACTGAATATCTGCAAAGATCACCTGCGAAAGCGTAAAGTGAGTGTCTGATCTTGATCCTGAAGGATTTCTAGGATATTCTTCAGAATCACTCTTGCTGATGGCATGTGAATCAATTCCTTCCCAGTAATGCAGCTTCGAGACCAGGAAACAGTCCATAAAGCTGTGTTTTTCTTCCACCATCTTTTACCACTGAATGGTCTGCTCATATATTTTGTGATGTAGGCAGGAGGTACTCTCCATGAAATCAACAGCTTTTTCTTTATTTGTGCAGCATTGTCAAGTCATTGGAACAGTCAAAATCTTATTATGTGTTTCTTTCATATTGTAAGTGCAAGGAAGAATCAGTCAATTTCTAGCAGAAACATGAGAGATTATGAAGTGGATGTGAGATTGTTGTTTAAAAAATGTATCACCTGCCACTGTGATCTGTACATTTTCAGCAAATCGGTCATTCTGTAGGACATCAGCAAGATGTTTTCTTAGCTGGATATCGCTGCATCTCTGCATCTATATAGCTGAATTGTCATTTGTCTGGCCAACTGTTTCTGTTTTATGCACGACTGATTTTTAAGCCATAAACGTGAAATTTGGCACACAAGTATTTCTCACTCTATGTGAGAAATAGGCATAGTTAACATGCACACACACACACACACACACACACACACACACACTCACACACACACTGCTCTAAATTCAACAAGTTGAAAGATAATAAAATTTGGTTTGATATAAGTTATCACTTTCTGCATATCACTAAGGCTGACACGTTGCTCTCATTGCCATCTAAAGTGTTCAACCATAGGAGCATCTATATGTTGAACACAACATATACAGTACATTGCACTGTTTTTTTACACCTTAATAGAGTGGTGAGAAGGAGGGGGGATGTCCTAAAGAGATGGAAAAATACCATCATTATCATCATCACAATCATCATGATCATTAAGATGCAGGTATAAAAAGTGCACAAATAAAAATAACAATTTGTATAATCTGTAGACTGTGGAAATATAAAAAACGGATAAGACATTATACGACACACACACAAAGCTGCACACATTAGTGATGCGAGAGGAATAAAGTTTTTTTTTTCCACTGGCCTGGACTATGACATGGCACATCGCACATCCTCTGTGAGATCCACCTGTTCCACAGCACTAACATTCTTATGTATTAAAGCATTGGATTTTGAAGAAAATATAAACTTGGATCACCAGAGTCTTTGTGTTGGATCAGTCTTGAAACATAGGTTATGTTTTACCAGAATCAAGTGCAAGTTGCAAAAAGGAATTGAAAAAACAGAAATTTTCTAACACAGAAGATAATTAGAGGTTGTGTATATTTAGACATTACATGGTATTTTTCATTTTCCATTTCAAAGGACACTGTATTATTTGTGCTTGTAGCTCAAATTGGAAATATGAAGCAGAGTTTAGAAACAATGATTTCTCTGACCTTCAGGGATCAACCTGTTGCTCACTCTGCAATGTATAGTATTAAACTTGATTATTTCAAATTATACAATTCGAACCATTTCACAAATGTCTAAAATAGGCCAATGAATGCTGAAACAAAACATTTTTCCTTAGAAATATCAGTTTTTTAATAAAAATTTAATTGTGACTAACTAAAGAAATGAAAAAGCAAGGTTTTTAAAACTTCTCCAAGCTATACAGATTTTTAATAATTTTTCTTACAACTGAAGGACAGCTTCTGAACATGAGAGTTAGCCACAGTCTATCCAGCTGAACCCCTTTATTATCAGATTTTGCAGCCAAAAGACATGAATATGCATTGTGTTGCTTGATGGTTTGAATTTCTAGTTACCGTGTTAGAGACACTGTGTGTCAGTAGTATTGCCAAACATTTTTCCTACAGTCGTGTTGCCTTTGCTTGTCCTGTGTGAGCATTTCACTGAGCTCCAGTTTCCAAGTTCTTTTGTCATTAACATTCACTGCAAACTTTCCAAGAACCATACTGACCTGAAAAAATAAGGAGCTTTTGTGTTTACATGAATGTCAAGTAAAACATTTCTGAGCTCACCTCTCAGACCAGATATGTGGCTGAGTAGTTGCCTGTCCTTTTGTTATTTTCACATTGCTGTTGTCTTTATGTTCTGCCTTGCCCTGAATTCACACATTTTTTCTAGATTTTTTACTCAGATGTACAGTATGTTAAATTTTTGAGAATCCCCCATACCCAGTTTTTTAGAAAACAGAGAAACTCAATCAAGCATCTATTCAAACAACAGTATTTTCTTATGTCATGGCAGCTATTTGGTTTTACTGCAGTGCTACTCCACCTTTTGAGGTTTAAAACATGTTTTAATAACCAGTGGGATTTCACTGATGTAGGTTAAAAGATAAAACTGTGAGATTAATTGAACTTTGAACTATATTATTTTGACATATACTTGTTTTCATTTTCCAGCGGTTCGTCCTTGGTTTGACATCTGATGTTACAATGACCTGCAGGCTTCACACCCATAGAAACTAGTTAGCATGATAATTTCATTTAGCACAGCTTTCATCTGGCAAGTGTTATTTCTTATCCTACAAGCCCTCTTTAAAAAAAAACAGCTCTGTGCGCCTCTTGCATTCCAAATCACCATTTTCACCTGCAAAAAGCATTTATTCAAAGTACAGATTGGCTAATTTTACTTAATTTGTTACCTGCTTTAATTGCAGTGTTATGTCTGTGTGTGTTTTTTTAATAAAAGTACAAATGCAAAAGAGCAGCCATAGAATAGATGGAGACCTTAGTATTATAATGTCGTACAGTTTAATGACAAATTCAGTTCATTTTGGAGTCATGTTCTAATCCCACTTTATTTCACTAAAAGAACCCAGTCCATCCGGTCTTTTATTTAACCTGAAAGGTTGTGTACCCATTCCAGTAACCTGGGAAACCATCAGGAAGCGAAACAGAGGTCGTACTAGGGATTATCCCAAAAGAGGATTGAGTCAAGGGGTAAGATATCGAATAAAGGTTTTTGTTTCTTTTCACTGTGGCCTCAGTAGTGTTTTGATGCCGCCATATACAGTTGATGGAGAGGTCCTGTTCCTTCTTTCTTCAATGAAATGAAGGTCTTTATTTTTGTTATACCTGTTTTAGAGTGATAACAAGGAGCCTTCTAGTAAAGACTTCAGCTCTGCTAATGGGTCCAGCTGTCTAATGGAGTATCTGTAACTGTACATATACTTGCAAGCGATACAGAATGGGAAATAAGGTTCTATAAATTATTTGTTTTCATTGACTTGTCTCATTTTTAATAACTTATGTGAGTCCTGTAGTCTAACAGAAAGTGATCTTTTAAGCCTTTCTGCAAACGATTACGTCGTTATACTATGATGCCTTTGAATGGATTTACTGTACAGTTTATTATGATAACACCAATTATACCTTGCAGGGCCACATACTTCAATTTATACATGTAGTGTTTGCATGTTAACACATTTCCTCCTTTCACGACCATCTTACCTTAAGGTTGCGCACATGAGTTAATAAACCCATCGTTTTAAATTAAACAGAAGAACAATGCATTTTGACCCTTGTGTAATAGTTAAGAGTACCTTATTTTTTAGTTTACACTACTATTTTTAAACCAGGGTACACAAACTCCTTGGGGTACACTCAGGCATACAGGGGGCTGCTGCATTATGGAACAATTTTCATTTGCTAATTTGAATACTATATTTAAATCTATACATTTCAAATAATTTTGACAACACATTTTTCAAATGTACTGTTAACATTTTTACATGGATTTCTATTTCAGTAGAGGGAGGGAAGTAGAAGTTTGGAGTTTTTCTTATATGCCTACATATAGGGAGTATGCAAATATGTGTGTCCATCTTATTACAACATATTATATCAATCAGTGCCATTTTTGTTTCATCCAATTGCCTTTTCAAGAGAGTGGACACAAATAAACACTTGAAATGTGAGACCTGGCACTTTGCCGTGGCATTAACTTTTCTATTACTCATATAGAGTGTTCCTAAACCTCCATCCCATTTTAAATGCACAGTACAGAAAGTGGTACTCTCACCAAATTCACAAAACCATATCAAAGTATGGTTTCATACGTGTAGTTCCACATGTGGAAGTTTTCTGAGACAGTCACAAACTTCACTGTGTTTCACTTGTTTGATTTTGTCAGCAGGGGTTGAAAGGTGTGGCTGAAATATGAGCAGGCTGAAGAGGAAAGCCAACGGGCCCTTTCTCTGCTAATGAAAGTGTTTCCCTTGCCTGGACTTGATGATGATGAGATGAGATTAAACTGGGGAGCCGATAATACAATGCCACTTTGCCTGTTGTTGGTAAAGTACCATCTGCCTCCCTCCCTGCCTCAATCTGTTCCAACACTTTGCTGTACCCCCTGAGTGTGAGGTTCCTTTTGGCCGGAGGGGTTCATATCGAAGACTGACTAATATATTGACTTATTAGACTACACCATGAGCTTTTTACTAGTAACTCATCATGAAAATATTTGTGATTATCGTCATGTTCTTCATTATTAGTAATTATTTATTCGCAGCTTATTGGGAAATATTAAGAACCTTCTTTCCAAAAAGGATTTTCCTTACAACACTTTGCAAATTGTAAGAGGCATGTGTGTACAACAGTATCCAATGTACTCCATACCATGCACATCAGAATAATATGTACACCCCTTCAATCATCCTGGGTTCACTGTATCAGGGCAACAGTTTTTGATATTAATTTCCAATATTGCTTTGTAACAATGTCTTGGATGATTTTCAACTGTCTATTGTGATCCATGTCAGAGTTTATCATATGACACTCATTATTTGAAATTACTTAAGGTGGCTCCTAGTGGGTTTTTGGGGCGTCACTGAGTTACCATGAAGAATGAGGCGAACAGACATAGATGATGCCCATGTTCTCCAGAAAGGAGATTCCAGAACCTTAACAACAATAGAGTGTTTAGGACTGGTTTTTAGGACCCATGGCTGGTCGGAGTGGGTGGGGTCACCCTACAGAACCTCACTGTTTGAATCATTCTAACCATAAGTCGTTTAATTCCTAAATCTTTTCATGGGCCAGTGATCCCATTGCTTGCTTCCAATGATTGAACAAGATTCTGATGGCAAGAAAGCAATGTGTAAATTTGTGGTTTTAACTATTGCATTTCCATATATATGACAAATTCGTGCATTTTCTTTGCAGTTCTTTTCATTCCATCTGATAATCTGTCGAATGATATTTGCTAGAAATTGCTCCAGTTGTTTAACTCTTCAAAAACAAGTTTTTTTTTTTAAAAATATTGATCAAGGACACTGCTCTTTTGCATTTGTGACACTTTACACTACATGATCATGTCACTTTTGCACACATGAAAAACAGCTTAGTATAAAGCAATTATTTGCATGAGAATATATTTAAAATGCATGCTTATGATATCATGAATGCAGGACATATTTGTTCTTTCTCATATGTCAGGTACTGACATCATTAATGTTCATCTCTGGTCCTTATCGCATGTCTGAACTTCTATTTGAGTTTCAGCTGTCCTATGTGGCCCCACTGCCCTTCAGATTTCTCTCCCATAATATTAACAGTTACCAGCCCAGCCCCCCCCCCCCCCCCCCCCCCCCCCCCCCCCCCCCCCCCCCCCCCCCCCCCCCCCCCCC
>UFQX01001553.1:0-26978 GCA_900497675.1 Arapaima gigas | reverse complement strand
GCAGGAACTGTGTTTACAGGCCTGACAGGAGCTGCCGGCTACTTTACACTCATGTCCCCTTTTCCACGGCTGGGAATCTCAGCTCTCAGGGCACAAGGCACTCGGTTAAACTTGTCACGTATGTAAGACCCTCAGACCCCCCACACACACACACACACACACACATTTCAGAACCATTAGGACTAAGTGTGTAAAAGGGTGAATATCTTACTGTTATGGACAGGAATCTACTATGTGTTTTGGTTAATGTTTTTTTTTTTTTTACAGATTTTTACAGACGTAATGAAAGTGGAGAAGCATGTGAAAGAGGAGATGGTTCTCAAGCTGATGATAGAGGCGAAGGTGATGAGGGAGGAAACAGTGGTGAAGGAGGCAGAGGAGGAGAAGTTGGACGTGGTAGAGATGGTGGTGAAGAAGTTTGTAAAATTGTAGAAGACTGTGAAGGAAGAGATGAAAAGAAGAAACCTGAACATTTCAGCACCTGTTGGATCATTTTCTCTGAGATTTATGGTGAGAACATTTTATATTTTCTGACTGCACTGAGTTTTAGTTCATTCATTCATCAGTGCATTCAGCACTAAATACTAAACAGCAGACGCGTAATGATGGCACGACAATTATTCCTGATAGAAATCCGTCTGTTTTCAGTGAAGTCCTAATTTTTCCTTATGAAATTTAACTGATTAACATTAGGATGGTTTTAAAAACGTCTCTTAATATAGTGTACATTTTCAAAGATTAAACTTATGCACAAATTCATAATATTTGTAATTTCTGTTGCTCCTTTCCACTGTTCTTTAGCTTTTCAGCTTAATTGGAACCTGGGTTTTTTTATGAACCAGTGTCAAGAATTACACACGAGATCTTCAGGTGGAAAGATGAGATGAGACGACACGAACGCAAAGAAGGAAAGATAGCGAGAATAAAGTAAAAATGTATTAACTCAGCTCAGACTGATCAGGACAGCCAGAGAGTGTTGTCAAGGAGGTCCGCTGGGGGACTTAGCGCAGCAGACTGAGATGGTGTTTCAAGGTTATGTTCTGGTTTTGGAGTTCTTCTCTGATGTCCTACAGGAAGCGCAGAAAAGAAAACCACACAGAACTTTACTGGCTTCACATCAGATGCGAAGTCCACTGCTTATATTAAACTTGTCCCAGTTCGTGCGCAATGTGACAATACATTAAAAAATACTCAGTGGAATTAAAACCAACAAAGCAAGCCAAAGATAAATAATTTTAAAAAAAGAACCTTACCGTTAGATACAAAGCAGGGTCGTGCACATTACTGTATCATGATTTTTTCAGTGACATTTCAGTGAATTATTTTAATGGATAAAAATCACAGACTCACCGCAATATTAACTGGATAATTGTGTAAAAACGGTTTACACACATATCACCTTCCATCGGCCGCGAAAACACGCGTCTGTGGCCTGTAGGAGGAAGGTCAGCAGGAAAACTGTTGGCTTGGAGATGGGCTGTAAGATAATGACTGTGACACATGGATGCTTCTATACCTACTGAAACACACACAACACACACACACACACACACACACACACACACACTCACACACGTGCTCATGGGACAGCATTTGCTTGTGGCAGTGAACTTAAATAGCGTAACAAGTCTCCAGCAACCATACTGTATATCCATTCAAGTATATCAGTGATACTGTGGAGAGCTCTGTGGTAACCCACTGGATGTGGTGAAGATAATGGAGCTGCTGCACAGTATCAGACTGTACATCCAGGCTCCTCGTATTACAAATGGTCAAGTCAGACGTTTTCTGAGTGTAGCAACACACATGTGAATTGTGTTTACGAACTGAACCGACAGATGGCAGTTAATAAAGCGAGGGGGTCACTGTTATTATTATTTTTAACCTTTTATTGATAGTAATTTAGAGGTAAAAATGACTTTGGAGGTACAAACACATTGCGTTACAAATAGACTTCTGTCCCAAATTCAGTCCACTTTATTCAGCGCAACATCACAAAGTGAGCAATCTTACAGCGCTTTGCAGTGAGAAACAGAGGACCTAACTTGTCAGGTCTGTATATAACATGTTATGTCTGCTACATAAGGCTGCCAGTGACCCAGAAGAAATGTGTAGTAAACTGAGAAGCCAGCGTATACTGAAGAACAACCAAACACCCACATCTCGCCTCGACTACACTGGCTGGAGGTCGATTGTCTGAAGGCTGCTGCCACAGGAATGCTGACATCTGAAATTGCGTCATTACAGTAAAATCTTGATGGTTTGCAGAAACACGTTTTGAGACAAAAATGTGTTTTATTGCAGCCTGCATTGACTTCTCTGGGTGGCGAAGATCGCTCCTCGCATCAGCGCTGGTCCCACCCCAGTGACATACTGGTAAAAAAGGACCGCTGTCACAAATTCGTGTGTAAAGTTTATTTTTTATTAGATTTTGTGATAAAAACAACCTGAAATCGTTAAAACAATCTTTAATGTTACCTTTTGTTTTTCCTTCTGCGCACTTAATCTTAAACATCGGCTGTGACTTACAATGAGAAGTAATTTTTTTTACTTACGTAAAATAATAAAGATGTACAGAGATTTCATGCCACTAAAGCACACAGAAATTGGAAATGGAAAAAGAAAAAAGTTGAGACGGAATATATTACAAAAGTAACAAATGAGATCTAAAAACCCTGCTGGGCTCCTATCACCAAAGTAGTACAAATTTTAAAAAAGAACAAAAAAATACATTGAAACACAGGCATAGGAACGTGGAACAGAACCCAATGTGAGCACCAGGTAGTGTGATCTGTAAATCCCTGTGCCTGAGCGCACGTGCGCTGGTGTCAGAGGAGCATTTAGTACCTATGAAAGATGATGTCCCATTAACATTTCTGTCGCACAAAGTGGCTAATAAGTTTTTCAGTGTTTCAGAAAGGAGCATTGCTGGGGGGTCAGCAGGGTCTCACCACAGGAGAACAGCTGTGACTTCTTTGTCGTCCATCAATACCTCACATAAGGAGGTCCACATCAGCGAGTGCAAATGTGGGTCTGTTGTCCAGGGACTTAGTCGCTTATTTGGCCACTCGGGGTTACAGGAAGAGGTGGGCTCAGCAGAGCGGAGGAGTTACAACACCTCGAGCTCCCACTGTTGGCTCGGTCTCTCGTCACTCTTGCCCCAAATGACCACGTGATCCCGGTCGTACGTCTTTCCCCCTGGAGAGATGTGGGAGTGTCTGTGTGCTGGATGTCTGTTTCATGATTGTGTCAAACAGTTAACGTAACCGGGTAATAACTCACCCTTGACATCCAGCACAAATCCAGAGAACGTCAGGCTGGAGATGACGCCACTCTGGCTGATGGACCAATTCTGGATTGGCACACGCGTCTCAGACCACAGCACCACCTTGGAAGCGGCTTCCACGTTGCCCATGACCTGGAGGCTCATTGTGGGAGCCAGCTGCGTGCAATTTTGGAGGTGAGGTAAAACAAAAAATTTCAGCCTTCAGATACTGAAGGCTTAAGCAGCCAGCATGTAACTCACAATATTAAAAACTGTTCAAAATGTACAAACAACAGATTAATTTTGTTCCAAATCTCCCCTCTACACCACCTTGTCCCCCCAGAGCTGTGAAAGAACATTAAACAATTAAAAAGGTTGCGTAATGTGCCTTCAGGAAAGCTGAGAGTTCTGGCTGGTACCTTGTTCTTGATCAGCCCATCTTGGTAGAACCAGAGGTCACTGAAACCCTCCACCAGTTCCATGACAACTACCCGACCTGACTTCATTTCCTCCATGCCGCCCTGGATGGACAGGTAGTGACCGCGCTCCTTGTTTTTTATGCGGAAGAAGCAGCGCTTCTGTGGGTTAAAATGCGCAAATTTCACAGGCTTCACTTTGTGACTAACATCTTACGCTAACATTTTATTCTGTAACCACAAAGACTTAATCACAGACAACAATTCTCTGCCCTAAGCCCATGGGAGGGCGGAAAAAAACATAAGGAACTGAAGCAAACCTGTCTGATTGGATAGAGGGAACCGATGGTGAACAGCTCACTGTACTTGTGCCAGTTGGAGATCTCGATGGGTTCCAGAAGGATCTGACGGCCCTTGTAGTAACTGTGTTCACAGATAACCCAGCTGCAACCAGAGTTGGGCAGAGACAGACAGGCAAAGGATGAGGGGCTCATGAACACAACTGCTGGATTCAGGTGTTTCAACTACGCAACAATAAATTTCCCAAGATAGGTAATCCTAGGCTTTGAGTTTGCTTGTGTGCTGCCCACTTCTTTGAGCTTGAATGCAAGTGAGGTGCGTGGCCCTTGTGGAGCTCACCAGCCACTGTTGACCCTAACTGACATGAAGTCGTTGTTGAAGCCCTCGACCGTGAGACTGAGAACCTCTGTGTCCAGAGTCACTTCCCGTCCCTCAAAGCACTCGAGACCAAATAATGAGATGGAGGGCATGGTAAACATCTGCAGAGCGACAGAGAAACATGGACGTGAGCCAGGTCTGTTGTGTGGGTTAAACTAGAAGTGATGTAGCAAATAGAGGCACCCCACAGTGGGGCTACAGGTGGACCCTCACCAGTGGGATGATCTTCAGCGAACGTAGGGAACAGCTGGGAGGGCAGCCCATGCTGGCGAAGTTTGGGTAGTCTCCCTCCGACAGAACGTACAAGTTGCCCGAAAACTGAGAATCCTCGTACGCAGCCCAGCTGGAAGATGAACAACCGCGCGCATAAACACACGCAAACTTTAAAAGGCAGAAATGCTGCTGAGACACCTGTCTGGTCAAAATCTGTGTATTCTCCTTCCTCTGTTCCTTCCTATCTGTCCTTTCCTACCCAGCAGCTCCTCCTCTCATTACCTGCCCCCCAGGACCCTGCAGGATTTGACGCTGAAGTTATCTGGAAGAGACGGCTGGTTCTTGTCACAGGACAGGCAGGTGCCTTGGAAGTTGGGCTCGGAGTACAACAGCACCTAAAGCAGAGCAGCACAGGTGCTGTTCAGAAGGGATGAGCCAAACGGCACAACGCTCAGCTTGCACGAAAAGACGAGAAGACGGTGGAAAGAGACTGACAAGTTTGACAGGTGTAGGGCTAGATACACTGTTTTGTTGGAAATGCACTTAACACTCTGGCCACAGTTGGGTGTTGTACAAGGACACAGGTCTCACCTCGTGTTTGAACCCGGTGTTTTCACTTGGTGCCTGAAGAACAGAAAACGGAACAGCTGAGGATCTCAAGCGAAGAGCAGCACGGACACAATCCGCTCACTGTGGTCTTATAAGAATCATCTCTGGATCACCTCTGGCCCGTGAACGCCACTAATTCACACAACGTGGTCATTTTAAATGCTTTTCACTCCTTCTCAGGGAACAGTTCTCTTTAATATAAAAGTAGCTATACAGATTGTTTGGTTTAACTTCCTCTCAAGCCCTAAATACAGACATTTAATTTTTTTTTCGCAAGGCTTGAAGTCAAAACACAACTTCGTGCCACAGTTCACGTTCCTCTGCATTCTTGTTTGACAATAAAGTGCTGTCAGGTTTTATGGATAACCTCTGCCAGTAGCACTGATAAGCTGATAACAGCACTGGTAGCTCTCACCTTCCTGATGGGTTGCAGCGAGCAAATGCGGTTGTCTTCAGCCCCCCAGTCTGCACAGGAGCTATAGAAGCCTTTCTCCAGGACATACTGTTTCCCTGAGAAATCCACGTGCGAATAAGCAATCCACCTGTGGACATCAAGAGCAGAGTTTCAGTGCACTGTTGTAAATTTTAGGCATATAACTTTCTCCCAGACAGCAGAACTTACACTCCGCTCAGCACGTGGATGGAGCTGGACATGGTGCGGAATTCGAAGGGCTCCACGTCAGGGATGGCCTCCGTCACCTCAAAGGTTCTCTTCTCAGCTTCTTCCACACCCTCCTCTTCCTCAGCCATCTCATACAGAATCAGCATAGGCTCCGAAAGGTCCTGCTAGGCAAGCACGTAGCACCCGGGTCACATGGTCACACGGCAAGAGCCAGATGTACCCGAACGCAGAGTAGAGAACAAGATGGAGAGACTCACTGCTTGGATGAGGCGCACGGAGCGCAGCTCTGAGTCACAGCCGCCCCACACTCTCCAGTCATGATACTCCCCCTCCTCCAGCAAGTACTGGTGCCCACGGAAACCCTCCTTCTCGTAGCCCACCCAACTGCAGAGAGGACAGAGACGGCCATCTGTTAACTGGGTTCAAACAGAAAAACTCACACTCTGCCTCGATGCTTCTCCTTCCTTCCATTCCGTAGTGGAGCCTGAACCGTGCCCTTTCCCGCCTCCTACTAGCAGCCCAAGGCCTCACCATCCTCCCACCACTTGGATGGAACCGGCGCTGAACATGAAGGCGCTTTGTTTCCGGTCCACCCGAGTGATGAAGTCGCGCATGTTGGTGTAGATCTCACGAGACTTCCCTGTGAAGTATGGCTTCTCATAGATGATCAGCTGGAGCAGCCACACAGAGACAAGCGTTCACAAGTAAGTCCACCTCCGGAAGTCATACCTTCAGAAATATGAGCATTACATGCTGGAGAGTGAACGTGGTGGTGTGGAGACATGCGTACCTTTGGCTCATTGGGAAACTCCACCGTGGGCTCCCCCTGCAAACGGTAGAAACCAGTGGGAGATCCATCATGTTGGTAACGGACATTTTAAAAAGTCAAAGCACAAACAAGGACCTTCTTAGGGAAGACAGCGAAATAGAACAGTCTCAGTTCTTCACTTGTATTTTACATTTATTTAGTGAAGCTTTTCTCCAGACTGCTGATTTACTGTATTTATATACATTACAGTATGACAAACCACTCTGTTAAGGGACTACTTTATATTTGGAACTGAATTACTAAAGAACGTGTGTGTGTGTGTGTGTGTGTGTGTGTATGTGTGAGTTTCTCCAGAGACGTTTACACTCACAATTTTAAGGGGGTGCAAAGAGCCAACGTACGGCTCTGAGACGCCCCAGGAGGCAGGGTTTGGGTATCCCCCCACCTCCAGCACTTGTGGCTTTCCCTCAAAGAAAGGCTGGGCGAACACCAGCCACCTGATGGGGGCACAGGAGCACAGGTGAGCTCAGTCATACAGCTCATTTGCAGGTATTCAAATGCAACATAGTTAACAGCACCAAGTTTCCCTTTGAAAGAACAATGCAAATTTGACTCACAGTCCAGCATTAATGATGATGGAGTTTGCTCTGATAGGGAAGCCATAGATGCGGGCATCCTCCGACGTGTCCCTGAAAATGACCTTCTTCCCTTCTGCGTTCTCCTCGGGGAACAGGCTGATGTCCGGAACACTGTAGTCCTGGACGTGTGTGGGTGTGGGGCGGAGACACGGGACAGGTGAGCGAGTGGCTTCTTCGGACGAGACAGGAACATTTGTGTGTGGGAAAAGCACGTTTTCTGCGTTTTAAAGCTGTAACCAAACTATATATATATATATATATATATACCCAAGAACTGTTTTACTTTTTCACAAGGGGGGAAGTCTATAATCTGTGGTATACTGGTAATAAGTTGGAAGCGTCATGATTTAAACGAGTAAGATGTGAAATCTCTGTTGTTCACCGATGACCTTTATTATGGCCAAGCCAATAATGTTGAAACGAAACCCACTTTACTTGATATGCGGACTCCCGTCCGTATTGAGACCCAAATACAGTTCAGTCTGGACCAAGAACAAAACTTGTAAATATGGTGATTTATGTATTATTTGGGTTAATTTAAATTAGTGTGTGGGTACTTCTGGAGCTACTTATCCATCACCTGCACGCTCTCATTTCGTTTAAATCTTATCCGATCACAGCCGCAATGCTGGAACTTTAAACATTTTCTCACACGGAGGCCATTTAAAAAAGTTCTCCTACCCTGACTGCTCTGCGGAGGGAGCCAATAACAAACTTCCTCTGAGGTGGCATTTCCTCCCCCTGCTCGCCATCCTGCCCGTTTTCCACGCCGTTCTCCAGTCCGCTGTCCTGCCTCTCCTCTGGGGGTCCGAAGGGGTAGGTGAGCTCGGTGTCTCCCTCGTCCAGCGCAAACTTCTCACCTTTGAAGTTGGGCTTTTCGTATAGAACCCAGCTGCAGATATCAGACGGAAGCAGTTGGATGGACCAAAGCTTTCTGACCACGTGGAGATAATCAGCTGAACAGGTCGTGTGTTCGTTGTATGCGTAGGGAATAGCGGAGCAGACCAGGTATTGTCTTCAGGTATGACGATTCACAATTTTTGCTCTTCAAAGCAATACATGAATAACCCAGGCCATACAGTTCAGGTGTGAGGAGAAGGCACCTCTCTCAGATGTGTGCACTCACCCACGCATGAGGACATTTACAGGTATATTCTTATGCTTAGCTGATGCAGCATAGAAAGTTGCCAGTTGAAGTGAAAAAATTTGGATCAAGTGTACAGCAGGAAGTGAGATTTGAGCCCCGCTCATTGAGGTGCAGAGCAGCACCTCTAACCACTACACTGCATAACTAGAAACCCCCAGAAGCTGTGATTTGTTCACCGACAAGCAGCCTCTTCAAACCCTTCTGTGCAGCAGCATCATTGCGGTATGGTGCAGGTAGTGTTTCTGCTGCTTGTATTTGAATCTGAGTATTAATGGAGACAGAGCAAGAGCAGCATACGTGTGTATATTTAAGTGACACGATCGCCACATACTTTTCCGGCAACGATTGTCTGTAATTTAGGTGATACTGCAGGTATGGAGTTGACTAACAGGTCCTACAAAGTGCCTGTCTTCACAATGCAAATTAACGCCTCCATTTAACAGCGAAGCTTATCTAACAAGTCAGAGCTGAACACGCAGGCTGGCGACCTGCCAGCGTGACATGCGCAGGTGTGTGCGTGCAGGCGTTACTCGTCCTCAGGTGTGTGTGTGTGGAGCTGTTTACTCACCCTCCCCTGACCACCCGGATGAAGATGGTCTCTGGCAGATCCCAGGCTGTCGCGTCTATGACGTCGCTGTGCACCTCGATCCTCTGACCCGTGAGCCCTGGCTTGTCGTAGATGTACATCTGGGGGGTCGGGAGAAGGAGGGTGAGACACGGTCGCAGCACGCAGGCAGTTAAAGGCCCGTAGCGGACGCAGCCCCTCAGTTAGAGCCAACCAGCTATTCCCATTCGTGCAGGAACAGAATTAGAACGTCTCTTGCCCTCAGACCTCCCTTCATGTTGGAGTTGGAAAACAGCCTCTGGTTCATGTTGAAATGACATAAATAANCCTCAGACCTCCCTTCATGTTGGAGTTGGAAAACAGCCTCTGGTTCATGTTGAAATGACATAAATAAATGAAATGCTGCAGCAATGCAATGGACATGTACACTGTCCACATCATACTAATCCCCCCCCCCCCCCCCAATGTGTCTCCCAAACCACCAGAACGCAGCTGCAGCTGCGCAGGAACACTCAAAAGCAGCTCCTGACCCCCCGTGGAAACACCACAGGAGGTGTGGTGTAAAGTGTCTCCTGAAAACATAATTTGCTAAAATTCCTCACAACGAACAGACCATTTACTGGATCCTTGCCTGCAACCCGCAGCTTTAATTCCCCAAATTTCTTGTAAAAATAACTTTCCAACTTGCTGCCATTTGTGTTTTTCATTTTGGATAAACAGCAAGGAACGCCTTCCTCTACGGCTGTGTGACAGTAAACATAACAAGATGCTTCTGATAGCTCGTCTGGTTGTGTGTAGCAACGGTAGGTTAATGTATCTAAGCTGCTGTTCAGTGGAGGGTGAGGACAGTCCCTTCTTTAGAGCCACATTCAGATGGGTGTGGACTGGAGTGGGGGGGGTTGCTCAATGGATGTTAATTAGTTGCCGGGAGCAACTGTCACCTGAAATCACTGCAAAGCAGAGCTGGAGCTTCCCACTTGGTGGGAAAACGGTGGCTTTGCATAACAAACACGCATGCACGTGCGCGCGCATATGTGTGTATGCGTGTGCGTGTGCGCGTGTGCGTGTGTGTGTGTGTGCGTGCACACTCTATACACCATCAAGGCCTCCCTGGTCCACTAAAGCACTTTGTTATTAATACTCATTAGCATTAGCAGACAGACGGCACACAGAAGACTGTAACTTGGCAGAGCTGCAGAAAAAGATCTGGAAAAGATCCTGAAATATGGTGACACCCCAATGCAGGGATGACAAGCAGAGCTGCTCAACTAGCGGTATTTTCTCTGACGCGGTGAGGATGTGGAAGCCGGACACTGAAGAAGCAGCACAGGAGAAACGCGGACGGTGCTGCTGGAGGAGACCGTTGGACGGCCAGGAAAAAAAACAGTTGGATGTGGAATCAAATCAGTCCAGTTCGGTCACTGGAAGCCCAGATGATGAAACTGAGGTTGAGATGAAACACTGGTTTTGATGCATCACGAGAAGGTTGGATTCTCTCAGAAAAGCGATGACGGTGGGGAACAGTTGGAGCAAGGGGAAGACGAGAACAAGCAGCAATCAGATGGACTCGGTCTCAGTGACAACGGAAACACCACTTTAAACTCTAAGGTAAAGTGGAGGACAGAACTTTCTGTGTGGTCAACGAGAGTTGACATTGATTCAGTGTCACTGAACATTAACTTGTAGGGAATTTTCATCATGTGACCCAGGGCAGAGAACATACAACAGTGCCTCCTTACAACACTAGTGCTTTAAAAAACACGGGACCTTTATCCTCATGTTGAAGACCATCTTCAGTCCTTCCTCAAACACTGCTCTTTTCACAGGCCACAAGTCACTCACCTTGCCTGGGCGTGGGTTCAGCTTGCCATGTTCCTTCTCCTTCGTGAGCTGGGAAGAGCAACACAGAGAGAAACTCAGGTAAACAGCCGTTTGACATCATCATCCCCATCATCCATCCTCTCTCTTCCATCTGCCAGACTTCATCTGTCACATGAAGTCAGTTGATCAGAATAATTTAAATGGGTGCAAATGCACATCAGAGTTCAGGTGGACACACACTCCTGCTCCTCGCGTGTCACGGCGCTCCGCTTCATCAACATGCCCTCAACTGGCACACGAAACCTGGGGGGGTTGGGGCGTGGCCACACAAGACAGATAGTGAAGTGGGTAAAAAGGGTGATTGTAAATTAGTAAAGAAAACACACAGAGAGCAACCAAATTCCACAGCAGAGACATCTCAAGTGCCACCCACACACACACACACACACACACACACACACACAGACCCAATTCAGAGCTTAGAACCCTGCTGCAACCAAAGTGGCTGAAACTGTTTCACTTATTACAGTTATTTACCCAGTTATATAGCAAGGTAAATTTTTAGCAAGTTTTTTCCAGAACCAATTCAGGGTAAAAACTGAGTTCAGGGGTATGACAGCAGGAGGTGGGATTTGAACCGGCGTCCTTCAAATGCAAGGCAACACCTCTAACCACTACACCCCCTGCTGGACCACACCACTGCATCAACACACCACTTTCCTCTGTCTATCTCACACACACACACACACACACAAAAAGCGGGAGGCAACACCCACAGATAAACAAACACAGCACAGTGTTGATCAAAGGCGCGTGCTGAAGGCTCTTGGACTCTCTGTGTACACAGCGGTCAGCAGCACATCGCAGACGACTCTGTTCCTGGTCACCTGTCACAAGCACAGACCCAGAGTGACGCCTGTCCAGACCGTCCTGCTACCACCATTGTGCCACGTCAAGTGCCAGGTCCCTCATTAATAGTCTCCAGGGACATTTGTCTGTGTGTGCGTGCGTGCGTGCGCGCATTCAACTACATGTCTCCTCCTCGTCTCTGTCTAATGGCTGCCTCCAACTGCCTGTATCAAGTAGTAAGTGGGCTGCAGCCCGGAGATGGTGAGAAATCCAAATCCCAATATCCACAGCACCTGATGACTTGCAGGGGTTTCAACATCAAAAGCCTGTAAGTTTTTAGTTTAGTCCCCAGTGTGGTGGCCCAAGCTCCCTATGTCCCTTAGAGCTGCTGAATCCCCTCAGAACCATTTCTCTCATCTCCTCACAGCTATATAAATGAATCCAACACCATCGGCTGTGATGATCTATCTCCCATCACCCCATGTCTGTACGTCACTTTTGACAGAAGTGTCTACATGCTGCACGAATGTTAATGCAACATAAATTTGTAATTGACTAACTTTGCTATCATCTTTCTTATATCTCTGCACTTTGCAGAAGGGGTGAAAACAGACGTTCCCTGGCAGCCACTGCAAGCAGGAAGAAGTGTCACGTTTCAGGTCAGTCATCCGGCAGTGTGAAGTGTGCTGTTGTGTCGGAGCTGACGACAGCTCTCTCTTTTCTCCTCTGGAATGCTGTCCACCCAACCCGCCCCTCCCCGCTGTGCCCCACCCCCACCCCCACTTACATAGGCATCTGGAAAAGCCCTGTACTTGAGCACGGCGCTCCTCTCGGGCTGCGGAGCAGCGGTGGGCGGAGGTCCACGCCGGGGATCGGTCAGAGACGGCGTTCCCAGGGCCCTGTCCAAGCTGAGACTGCGGTGGAGCACCAGGGAGTCAGGTGGGCTGGTAGGCAAGCGGGCCACTTCTCCCAGAGCACTCGGAGTGAGGGGTGGGGGTGCGCTCACGGGGCTCGGCTCCGGCGCACCTGTCAGTGAGGCGATAGGCGACGTGAAGAGGGAGAAACGCTCCGCACGGGAGCCTGTCTGGCCGGGTTCAACTCGCTCCCGGGTTGGGCCACTATCAGGCAGCGATGAGGCGCGGAACAAAGGGTTCTTAGCAGGGGTCTGGCCATTTTGCGCAGATCGCTCCACCCAGTAGTTGGAGAAGAGGAGGCTGCCCTCCAGTCGGGAGAGGCTGGGTGCTGGGGCCCCGTTCTGCTGTGCCGGGGGGCCACTGTCTGGGGAGGTGGCATCTGGGCTCCGTTCCAAGGAGGGAAACAGGGGCAGTGAGAAGGACCGGGTGCGTGGATGAGGGGTCTCCTGCTCCTGCCTCCACTTGAGCATCTCCAACGGAGAGAGGCGCTCCTTGGACAGACTCAAGCCGAGGCCCTGATCCACCTGATCCAGACCAGTGCTCCCGTTGAAACCCTTGGGCTCTGTAGACTTCGGATCCGGGGATGAGGCATCCTCCACGATGGGGGGCAGGGAGTTGAAGGTGGAGGTGGAGTTATGGCGGGATGTTCTGTGTCTCAAGGTGCTCTCCAGGCTCTTGAGGGTGTCCACCAGAGTGTCCATGTCTTGGGGGGAGTCAGGATCGGAGGAGGTGGGGGAGGGCAGCAGCTCCACAAAGGTGGCCTTGAAAATTCCTGAGTGCGGGCCGTTCTGCACAGGCGAGACGTGGCCGTCTGCAACCAGCCGCGAGTCCCAGCCTGTATTTATGCGCCACTCTCTGTCTCTCTCTCCTGTCATTGCAGGTGACTCCGCCCAGTCCCTCCCACCTGGCACGCGCTCAAGGTTTGGATGAACTTCGCTCCCTTCACTCAGCCAGCCACTGTTACCAAGGGAACGAGGCTGGTCCAGGGACAACGTGAAGGAACCGGATTCCTGGGGAGCGCTCGGTGAGGGCAGGTGCAGGGCGTCCGTGTCGGAGTGGAAAGACAGGGGGAAGGGGGAGGAGTAGGAGGAGAACTGGGGTACCATATCTCCTTCTTCATAGTCAAATCTCTCCTCCACAACTTGGACCGTCCGCTGGCCCTGACCCCCCTGAGATGTGGCAGTAGCATTGTTGTCGTGGGCACCATCGATGGGACGGCGTTCTTTGGCCGCGCCGGGTGCCTTTGTGGCCGCAGGTTCCCCGGCGGTCACGAGTGACACCTTGTGGAAACGCTGCTTCCTGTCCTCCCTGGTCTGGGAGCCCAGGCTCGGTTGCACCTTCAGAGTGGTGCTGAAAACCCCAAGCCTGGAGCTCATGACTGTGTCGTACTCGGGACCCGCGTCGAACCCTGGATTCTGAAAAGCACCCTGCTCGACGCCTGCTGAGGGGACGGACAGACCACCTGGAGACCTAACAGATGGACAGACAAAGACACATTTAGTCGTTCTCTTGACACGGACGTTTTTCATACTGATTACCATCTCCGTGCAAATGCTTTTCTTCATTTACATTTTATTTAATTATCACAGTTAACACTTTTCTCAAGATGAACATCGTGGTGTGTACAGACACCTGCATATTTGTGTTATTCTGATGTTTCCCCAAAGTGTCTTACAGGCTACCTGCACCGATGTACCCATTTACACAGCAGGGTGTAAAAGTTTTACTGCATCACTTTAAGGTAAGTAAGGCTCAGTGATGCTACAGCAGGAGCAGAGATTCAAGCCAGAATCCTTGTGAGTCCAAAAGCAGTAGCTGTAACCACTATGCTGCCCAATTAAAATACAACACAAAGCAAAACAACTTTGTAAACTGCAACTGAAACTGATTCTCTGTCTTCCTTCCTCTCAAACACAGATCTGAATGGTCCTTATGTATGTAAACAGTGTAAAGTTACAGCTTGAGGCCCCACGGAACCGTAGAGTGTGAGCCCGACGCGACCGTCTTAGATCTTCCTGGATCCCACGTCCTCCACACAGCAGTTCAGCTTACAGCGCGTAGTGGAAATCCAGCAGCTCCGGGATCTTCTAAGGAGAACCATTGATGGAGAAATACTACAGTACATGTGGGTCCTCATAAAATTTTCATTTTCTAGCGTGAAACTTGAAAGTCTTCTGCCGCCGGACCTCTGTTTGTCTCCTCGGAAAAAGGCTACCGTGCCGTGCTGGACTGACCAGGTGTGGCAGGAGGTGGACTTGAGCGTTTATTATAAACAGAAAACCAAACAGTGCAAATAACACACAAGACGACAAAACAGCACTACTTTCCTCAGCAAAAGCAGCAGCAGCATCGACGCTGTCCCAGCAGCTCCATAGGGCAACAACCTCACACGTCCACCGAGAGTCCATCTGAACATCATGAGCTCACCTCACCTTCGTCAAGTAACCAGATGCCGGAGGTGGGCGCCCCCGCAGCAACCCTTTGGTTTTGTCATAATCTCAAGTTGTTCTGAACGGTGATATCTCCTGAATGAGTCGTCTTATTAAAGACAAAGAGGACTGTTTTCTTAAAGATCGAACGGCTCTCGATTTTTTTCTCAGGCACTTTGCAGGGTGTGGCCATGGGCCTTTACCTCGCAGGAGGCAATGAGCCGGAGTGAAGCGATGGTGACAAACGTGTTCACCTTTCAACATGCCGAAACAGCGACCGATTCTCTCTCCTCCGTCCCCCTCGGAACTGACAATTGCTTACAAAGCAGATACACAAAACAAAAGGTGCAGTCTACGCTCATTTCCCACGATGCATTCCTCACAGGTCAGTGGTGCACAACTCAACCGAAATCCTGCGATTAATCTGATGTGTTTGTCTTCTGGCAGGATGACAGGATAAATGTGCGGCGAGAACAAGGGAATCGTGGTGGGGACACGCTGTGACGCCCAAGTCTGGTCTCCCGGCTTTATCGCCAAGCTCCTGCAGAATCAACACCCTGCTGAAGCTGAAGATCGGCCGCACAATAACAGCGCCGATCTGGGGACGTGCCGCAGCAGGTCCAACATCAGAAAGGTGACGCTGTGAAAAAACGTCTTCGGCTGCTTTCACGGTGGACTTTCAGCAACCTAGACCAGGATGCAGCCTGTTTACCGTAGTAAACCTCAGCAGTGCTGTGGAGGATCTTGCACTTTTTTTTCTGCAAAGATCTCGAATATAGCAATATTCCGTCCATCTATTCCTTTTCAATAACCACTTGTGGGGTTGTAGTGGTGCAGAGGAAGCTCGGGGTGTGAGGCACAGAACTCGCTGGACGGTACACCAGTCCATCAATAAATTTAAATGAAAGACCATTTTTTGTATCTTTGTTAGCCTTGACAGACATTAAAATTGAAATTTAAAACAGGTGAACATAAAAATAGTCTCCACAAGCTCCTATTTGGTGGGAATCGCTTCATCACATAAACGCGTGCAAAGTTCCTCATCTTGTCGCCGACTTTCAGGAACACAAAGAGGCGGCCCGTCGCCCTTTACGGCCGTTTCTCAGCTCAGCAGGTGAACATCGGCGTCGTTCGCTCTGCTACCTACGAAAACGTTGCCTTTCTTCAAATATTCATCGTTTCGTTCAAAGGCAAGAGCTCGCACGCACAAACCCGACCGCTGGCTCCTGTCAACAGCACTAATCCTCACATACAAGCAACTCACTGAACTAGTTGTAAAACCCTCCTTGTCCCCGACGGCTGCTGAAGCCATCGTTCCAGTTGCTGAGTTTGCACGGTTTGTGCTGGTTTGGGGTTTGAGAGCACAGACACGTGCAGCACTCACCCTGGCACATATGTGTGCTTGGCGCACTAAGGCTGCAGCGAACCTGCTCAGGTGTGTCCGTCTGCTACCTGGTCCAATGAGGACGGACACTAAGAAGATCAAAGAATCCTGGTGACATGCTTTCTAACAACTATTTGTAATATTCTTGCAAATAGTCCCACAACAAAGTGGATTTCACATGATTAAATAACTATTTAGCCTTAAAATAGTACCACGTATCTGCGGGTGGTGTAAAATATCTTCAGTTGAAATAGTCAAATATTTGAGCCTCCACCGCTGCCCAGCGCCATTGACACATCTCCCTTGATCGTAGGGGAAATAAAAGATGCGGAACTGAAAGGCATTTCACTGTGTGTACAGAAATGCCCGGACGCACAAAGAGAAAGAATGTGAAAGCAGGGCCCGTGTCGGCGGCTGGCGGTGCTCCGGCAGCTGCGGGGACGGATCAAAGGGACCGCCTGGCAGAAGGAGCCGAAAAGCCGAGTTTCATTAACAATTACTGCGGATCCCTTTCAACATAGATACCTACAAGAGGCTCTGTAGTGGATTAGGCGACAAAAAGTCAGTGAGGAATGAGCGGGTGAAACAGGGGTCGGCCAGGGTTCGAGTGACGGCTACAGAAGGGCAGCGCAGGAGCAACACGGGTCAAGCAGGGGTCAAACAGGAGCCACACAGGGGGTAAACGGGCTGAGTTGGGGCCAGTTGGGACCAAATAGGCACCGGGCAGGGACAATGCTGGCATTAAAAAGGCGCCTAGCAGGGGGTAAACTGCGCCTAAATAGGCACCAAGCAGAGACCTGGTAAGGACCCAAGAAGGGCTGAGTTGAAGGAAGCAGGAGCTGAATAGCGGTCAAGCTGAGACACAGCAGAGGTTAAACAGGGACCAAGCAGGCCAGGGGGAACCCCATCTGCGCACCTCGGCGCTGCACCGGTGGCTCCTGATCACACATTCCTCTGTTCTCCATTCCTGAGCAGGTAAGACGCCTCCACCCCACCAAAGCGTGTAATTTTCATACCCAGCGCAGGTGTGGCTTCTCGATCCTCCCGCTGTGGCCTTTCTCAGTGCGTCACCACAGCCTCACCACAGCCCAGGAGATGCGGGAAGCATGTGATGCTTCCCCAGTGGACGCTATGCGAAACTGCACCTGTCATTGTGTCACCAAAAAGGGAAAGACGGTGCAAATGGTCCGTCTCTGCGCTTCGCTCCAGCGACCAGCCTCATCTGACCAGATAACAGGCAGGTGAAATACGACAGGCAGCTCTTTCCACCTGTTCCACAGATAAAGAGAGATCCTCGCTAGGTGGGGCTGCCCCCAGTGTTGCCCCGTTTCAGCGATGCTTCTAAGAAAGGAGGAGGTGTGTCCATGTCTCTGCAGCTCGGATGGGATGTGCAGGCCTGTCACTCGCAGGCTTGCAGAGTGTGCACTGCCTCTCAAAACACACATTCCTCACATTCTGCCTCGAGGAGCGAGTGGTTATATAACCGTGGACGGCATCAGTGAAGCTCAGGCAGGTGCTATCAGATAAACACGGGTTTCCACCGAGTCAAAGTTTGCAGTGAACAGGGGTCCACACCCTGGAAACCACAGCAAACGACAGCGACCCTAGCAGCGCACAGCGAATTTCTTTACGGAATCAGACTATTGTGCAAAAACTTGCCAGTGTTCGATGCCCTCTGACATCCATCCACGCGCCTGTGCGTGAGGCGTCACGGCTCGGGGAGGTGAAGGCGCATGAAAATCGCGGGTTTTGGGGAAACTATAAGTCGATATTTTCCAGACACCACCTTGTGATTCTGTGCCAAACCAAACAAGTTTAATATGACAAACTGAGATTGTTTGGACATCGTGACCCCGTCACCTCTTCCAGGCCTGGTCACCCGGAGAAGCGGTGGGCACAATGAGTGGGTTTTAAGTGACAGGCGTGGATGTGAACCGTCATGGTGGCCCAGGTGCGGCTGCACTCTCCGTTTGTTTGTCAGTCTCACGTAACACTGTAATATATTTTTTCTGAGACCATCCTGCACCCCCTGTTGGGTCATGGACCTGGGTTTGAGATCCACAGCCGTGCGCTGAGTGGAAGCGGTACATAGAGTAAATAACTGATTGTTATATAAATGTTTGGCCTGTCCGCTCACGCATCCTTCTCAAGGTGTGTGCAGCTCTGAGGTGTGCAGCCTAGAACTTGGACGTAGACTTCAATGATGACGGGAGTGTGTCTGGAAAAATAGGCTTCCGGAGGGTTCTGCTTGCTAACAGCCGGCATCACGCAAGCCGAGACGCCCCGAGCGACCCCTCGGACACCTGCCCCTTCCCGGACCCACAGACGTGGTTGTCGACTCACCCCTCGGCGGATCCGGTGGAGACCTCTCCCCTGGTCAGCGGAGGTACTCGCTTGGCCTGTCCTGGCGAGTGTATGGCAGGGGGCGTCTCCTCGCCAGCCGCCGCTCTCTCCGGATTCTCAGCAGGTTCTTCTGTCGAGCTCGCGGTGTCGGTTTGTATCGTTTCTTTGTTGTCCGTCACCGTGTTTTCAGCCTTCCTACTCCACAGCTCTTTCCCGTGTGTCGTCTCCTTGCCTCGAAGCTGGTTTTCGCTCCCCAACTGGCTCGATGTTGCCATCCTCTCACTTGGCCTTGCCCCCTCATTTGGCTCCGCCTCTTCTGACTCCAAGGTGGGGCTGGCTGCCCAGCATTCCTCAGACATGCATACCTGTGGAACAGGTGGTTCTGGTTCCTGTTCTCGTCCCCTGGGATGTTCTGGTTCCTCCTCCTTATTGTCCTTGAGTTCGCCCCCATGTCCCGATACTCCCAAGGCCCCCTGGATCTCCTCCCACCCTGCATTCTCTACCTGCTCCTTTGTTCCTCTCTCTTTTAGCTGCTCCTCTGCCTGCATGTTCTCCCCCTCCTGCTGCCCTCCTTTATGCATCATATCTGCTGTCCATTTCACTCCGCCCCCCTCACACTTCCAGAACGGGGTGACTTTGGCCCTTTGCTCTTCCTTGGTGACCTCCTGCGGTAGCAGAAGGTCAACAGCAGCAGCAGCCTTGACCGTCATGACTTCACCGGCAGCAGAGACGAAAGCAGCCTGGTTGTTTTCGGAGGAATTGTTTGTGGCCATGCCATCGCTTTGCTGTAGTTCTCTCGGCAGATTAACTGTCCAAGTCTTAGACTCCTGTCCTCCACTACATGTGTTTGTTGCTAATATTTGGGCCTCGGTTGCCTGGCGCTCCATCACGTCAACCGCTTGAGTCTCCATCTTAGCTTCAGCATCCTGGTTATCACTGTTGTCCCCCATTTCTTCCATTCTTAACTCAGCTACACTGTGCTCCTCCATGGTGTCTACGACGTGGTCTTCCAGTGTTGCCCCCATACCCTGGTTCACTCTGTCCCCTGCATGATAGTGATACACACTTGTGTAAGGAACTGTGCACTCAGAGACAGAGGGGTGAGACTCAGAGCACAGAGACTCTGCACTGGAAGGAAAGGAGCTGGACCCCCTGAGGTCAGAGGGATCTTCATTTCTCAGTTCAGCTGTAGGAAGAGGTAGGCTGGAGGACCTGCTGTTGAAGACAGTGAAGGCAGCATTCAGAAGGCGCTTCTCGATGATCTTGCTTTGTGAGGACCTTGAGGGATCGTCTTGTGACCACGAACAAGGAGAAGCGTTCCTGACGATAGGATGATCACGTGAGCCTCCCTGAGAAGAAAGCTGGGATGGGGAGTTTGACTCAGCAAGTGAGGTTCCAACATCTGCCAAACAGGTATCATTACTGGCCAGACCAGGGTCAAGGGGAACAGTTCCCTGTCGGATTTTAGGGGTGTCAGAGAGACCAGAGGAATCTTGATCGTCACCTAAGGGGTGTGGGTGATCCAGTGGCTCAGTGAGGGCGGAGTCTGAGACGTAGCGATCAGAGCTTCTGTCAGGATTGGTTAGGTTAGTGTAAGCTTGTGGGACGTCCACGGCCGACGGTGGAATCCCCCCCAGGTTGGTGTCTCCCATGAAGAGGTGTCTCCTTATCGGCATCAAGCTCCATTCCTCGTGCTCGTCTGAGGTTTTCACGGGGACGGGTGGACTCACTTTCACACTTTCAGTTTCAAACTGGTCAGAGCTTGAGGGACCAGTGCTGAGGGGACTGGAGTCGATGTCAAGAGCGACAGGATTACAGGTGTCGGAACTGCAGGGCAAAACTTCCGAGGAAATGGCACGAGTTGAGCTGAACTGATGTTCCTCAGAGAAGCAATGTTGCATGGAGATGTAATGTGGAGTTTGGGATTGTGTGTCTGGCAAAGCACTTCCTCTCAAACACCCCACAGTGAGCAGTGTGAGCTCAGAGGGTGGAGAGAGGGTCCATGGGACTTCCTCAAATCCGGCATCGTTTATTTCCTCTTCCTGCTCCTTTTGCCATTCTTGGACCCCCAACCCAGGGGGGTCGGGCTTCGCCAGTTCCCCGGGCAGGCCGGCCACAGGTTTCTTTTTCTTCGTCTTCTTCCAGGTAAAGGAGAAGGTGCGGAACTTCTTCCTGTGCAGGTCTGTCTCTGAGCGGCTGAGAGGCCCCTTCAGCAGGACACAGGGATGAGAGAAGGAGACAAGAGTTTAGAACTGAGAGCAGCCTGTCTGACCTCCTGTCCGCGTTTTTGCCCCCACACTTTTTGCAAAAAAGGCAGCGCAACTCCTAGTTGACCGAATCAAAGGGAAAATTTTAATGTTTGTAAGATAATTCCAGTGATATTTGTGGCCTCACTTGCAGTGCTGAGGATAGTAAAACAAGGACTGTGGACTTTACAGTCATGTAGAGACTGCAGAGAAGCTCCTCCAGTGTGACCCCGCCCCCCACCTGGGCCAGCAGCTGGCGCAGCGCTTAGTGCTCCCACCTTGCCGTCAAATGACTGGTTCGAATCCCCCCTCCTGCTGCAGTCCCCTCAGTCGCAGTTCTCACCCTGAGCTGCAGTAGAAATTACCCTGCTGTGTAAGCGAGTCGATGGCACTTGTAGCTTAACACCGCCGGTTGTTTTAGAGAAAATTGTCGGAAAAATATGTACATTTCATGCCTCCAGCGGAGCCCCTCCCTGCAGTGGAAAGCCCACATCACTCCCTACTCTCCAGACAGAATCCTCCCCGTTTCCACTTCTCTGTCCACGGCCCTGGAATGTGGCCTGGCAGCAGCGGGACTGCGCCACCTACGCCGAAGCCTCCGCCGCCCTACCCTGCACGGGGACTCTGACTCACACGCTTCATACCAACCGTGCTGGAAGGAGCCGGAATGCGAGGAAGCTGTGGGTCAGAGAGCTGCCGCTGTCACGTCACCGGGTGGAAAACTTCACACGGCCATGACACCGAAGACAGCTGCCCTGGAATTTACTGCAGAAATGTTCTGCCGGCAGCTTTTCCTTCCTCTCTGCACCTTTTAAAGCGAGTCAGCAAGGGAGCTGCGTAAATTATCTTAACTGAATTAAACCAGCTGCTCCGCCGAATCGGCAGATATTGATTCCGTACAACTGGCCTCAGAACACAATTAATGAGACGTTAGAAGCCCATTTCTGCAGAGTTTAATAAATCCGGATCCTCGGAGGAAAAGACGAATGTGGCATCCAGCTACGGTAAAGTCCACGCTCTCCGAGGTCCGTCGTGCTGACAAAGACGACCAGGAAACGAGATGGTTTTCTGCACCTTTTCTTCCTCCCGTTTCCTGCTGTTTCGTCTTTCAGTTGCTTTTTAATATGAACCAGAGGTGTAAAATATTCAACCTGTACTGTCCAAATAAGGGTGAAATGGACAACTGTGCACCTGCCGAGCAACATCACCGAGAAACAAGTCCAACTTGGCAGCAATGCAGCTCTGCGGCTCCCCCTATAGGGCAGGTGGCGTCATTAGAGTGAGTCGCTCTGATTTATCTCGGCCGAGTCTGTTATATAACATTATATCCGTGTTGCAAAGAACGTGACACAGCGCCCCCTGGTGGGGAAGCCGCGCTGCTGTGTGTGAGAGAAACCGAGGGCGACTTTCCAGCAGGGAGGCAGGCAGGACACACACTCCAGTGTTTCTGTCTGGCGCCTGAACCCGGGTCCTTTCAGATGTTTTCTGCTGTCCTGGAACCTGAGCTGCCCCACATAGATGCTCCCTGGGGGGGCGATACAGAACCCAGGACAAACACCGACCAGCCAACACAAAAGAGCCTGGGAACATGGGGCAGGCAGAGGGAGACAGACTGGGGCCGGTGCTGCAAACACACACACACACACACACACACACACACCACCCACTCAGAACCTGGCCAGTAATGAAGAATAATAATTTCTCAGTGTCATCTCTGACATCCTCTCCTGGGGCCACTGCGGTTATTTTTACTGCTGTACCGCGGTACAGACAGCAGGTGACGAGCACCTGCCGACCCGTTCACCCAGGTGAGCACACGAAGTCACAGGTGCACACGGGGTCAGAGGTCGGGCAGGAAGCCGTCACCCAAGATGACCTTCAGGGAGACGCTCGGGCACCTCGACTGACCTTTGACCTGGGGGTTGTCACCATGCCATCTTTTAGCTCAGCGTCCCAAAGGTGGTGTCCAGGGGGAGGCGCTGCGTCAGGTTCGTCTCGGCTGCAGAGGAGAAGCGGAGAGAAAAAGCTGTCTGGTCAGCAGCTGGCAGTCGGCGTCCCCTCAGAAAACCAGGACGAGATCCCACCTCCAGCTGTAGCGCCTCTGAGGAAGTACCCAGCCACACAGAGGGGTCAGCTGGGAGCAAAGTAGCTTAATGCTGAATGTCGGTGGGGACATAAGGAAATAAATGTAAATCACAGTTTTGCTTTTGATGAATAAACAAAACGATATATTTGCAGTTGCGACCCGCCGAGGTTCTGGACTGACGTCAGGATGATGAAATGCCGCACCTGAGGAGGACCGAGCTGAAGGCAGTGACTGCAACCACTGCACCCCCTGCTGCTTCGCATCAGAAAGAGACATTAAAAGCACCAGCGTGTCTACGAGTCTGGAATTTTCCATTTTCAAGCATCACAGAGTGTCCAGTCCGCGACAGTGAATCTGGACCAGGTAGTGGTCGGATCGCAGCCCCGATAGTGAGGAATTCCGTGACGCTGCTGCCGAACCGACAGGTGCGGTACAGTATCGTACGGCAGGTATGAGAGCCGACAGGTTCCTCACCTCCCCAGGCATCGATCACCATGACGACGGATCTGTCGGTCCCCGTCAGTGACTGCAGAGCCCCCCCATGCAGAGGCGTGTGGGACAATGCCTCGCTTGTGGGGGAGCACAATGCCTTCCTTTGAAATACCCTTGGGGGGACATTCTGGCAGGGGTTTGAGGAGAAACAGCGGGGGGGAAGGGGGGGCTGCTTTCCAACACACACCATAAGGTCCAAAACCCAGGTTTCAAACCTGAAGCCTGAAACGTTGCCACGACAAGGGGAATCAACAGGGGGCACAGTGGTCGATGCTCCCAACCTGCCTGCATTCAGGTGTCAGGCATCCGTCACACACGGTCACACGTTCGAATCCCCTGTCAGGATGAGTCCTGAACACCCAGGTGCACAAAGTGTTGAAACTGACAAGTTAAACAAAAAACTACATAAATATTTGCTCCTTGTTCAATTATGAGTGTCTGTGCAAATATTGATGCACCACAGGCCCCGCCCCTTCCTGCTAGAGATGGCAGCAGGTTCAACAGAACCAGGGTAAACATGCAGTAAACCAGGTACCAACAGGGTTAAGCGAATTTAGCATCACGTGGCGAATCGAGCTGATTCCACAATGGGCCGGCAGAAGGTGTAGTGGTTCGACCTGCTTGCTTTGGACTCCAGGATCCTGCTTTGAAAGTGACGTCCTGCTGTAGGACCCTTGTCCAGGGTACTTTGAAGTGATACGGTAAAAATTACCCTGGCATATAAATGGCTAAATCAGTGTAAGTTGCTCAATAATTTTGGAGGAAAGAGGAATTGATGAATCAGATGGAAAACGTTTTCACGGTGAGGTTCATGACCCTGTCGGCACTTTCTGCCTGATCGCCTCAGTCCTGCAGGAGACGCGGTTTTCCTCCCGGATTCGGAGGGTCGAACATCACGCTGTTCCAGAACTGCAGGTGAATTAGAGAAGGTAAACAGTGTGAGGAACGTGGTTACTTAGTGGGCTGGGCACCGAACCCATCCTGCCCCGTGGCGGAGGAGCTCTGACAGCTGCTTGATCTTCACAGTGTTTTTTTACGCGGCCAACACCTTGACCCAACACACACGTGTGTTTAGCGCGGTATGTCCCTGGCTCAGCAGAACAACAGCAGAACTCCTGCCAGGACCTGACGTGCAAATGAGATTCACTCTCCCATTTACATATTTTTGCTGATCTGCTGCTTTTCTCCAAAAGCCACCTGCCCTGATTTACCCGCTGATACAGCAGAGCAACCTTTACTGTGCCAATTCAGGGTAAGAACATGGCAGCAGGACGTGGGATTCGAACCCAGGTCCTTCAATGGTGCTGCTAAGCTCTACACCTCCTGCTGTGAGAAAGACATTTTGGGGAAAAACAATATTTTATATCGAATGTAATATTTGGTATTTAGAGAAGCTAATGTGCTAAAATAACAGCAAAGTGAGTCAGCTGGAATTTGAACTCGACAGCAGGGGGCGCAGTGGTTATACGCCTTCTGGAGGACACAGGTTTGCAGGTTTGTGCTGTAATGTCGTAGGAAGCTGTTATAACACCGTCATGCAGCTGTTCCAGGCCACAAACTGGTCATAAATCATCATCAAAACACCTGCTCTGTGAACTTACCTGGATACACCTGTGCCATCCTGCTGCGCCCCAGGTGAGCTCCTCTTCTTCTTGCTCTTCCGTGTGAAGAGGCTGAAGCTTCTTCTGCTGGTGTCCTCCTCTACCGAGTCCCTCAGGTTCACCTCGCTTCTGGAGAAGAACCTCCTGAAGGTTCTCGCCATGGCCGAAGGTCTGTACTTGAAGGAAGCGTCACCTGAACCTGAGGACGAACCAGGTGATATGCAAATGAGGGTGCAGCAGAGTCCTCAGGACAGACAGGTGCTGCCGGCTGTGTCTCTGACTCGCTCAGACACAAGTGTGGTGTGGCCAGGTGAGGAGCCACGGCAGCAGGGGGGGAGGAGGGGGGGGGTCAGGTGTACAGTAGTGCAGACAGTGGACGTGCAAGCGAACACACACACACACACACACACACACACACACATGCAAAGTGAGAGTTAAGTGTGCAGTTGTGCTTTTATTACTTATACAAATAAATATGTAAAAATATATATTGATAAGGTTTAATTTTACCTCCCAGGGCAGCAACATCACTCATTTATCTTCAGGCAACTTTAGCATTTCCAGCAGTTTTTCTTTTCGCACAGTTTTATTTTCTTTCCCCCTAAAATCTAAATACATCCAGGACCAATCATTAAGTTATTACTATTATTACTATTATTATTATTATTATTATCATCATTATTATATTGTTATTATTATCTTTTTATCTTTCTCCTGCAAACAGTGTCGGCTGGTTCAGTTGTAACAAAGTTAAATCTGCAGATTTTCACGAGCGCGAAGCCGCCGCGTTTCAGGGGCTTCATTTCAACACGAGGGACAGTGTCGGCCAGGCGGCTGCTGCCCTCTGCTGGTTCCAGCGCGCTGCTGCAGGAGGCGACACCTGTCAGGTGACACCTGTGATGTGACGATGACTCGTGAGCTGGAAACAGGACCTTCTCCCAGTTTTTACCCGAAAAGCTGCTTTGCTGTTAACCTTTATTTTTCCGCGCCCTTTTCCCCAGTGAATTTACAACGTTAAATAACGAACTTCGCAACTGTTTACCTTCTGTTTACACACGTGGGTAGTTTAGACCGGAGTGAACCACTCTGCCCCCTGCTGTCCCTTACAGGCTACTGCACGCCTGTTTCCATTTTTCTCCTGTCTGCATGAGTCGGACCCTGAGTCCCACACTGAGGACGTCGAGGACCTGGCGGCGTCGCCTGATGGCCAGCTGGCGGCGGGGGGTCCGTCGTCACTGCCTGCCCCCCCCCCCCGCGAAGTTCTGCACTTTCTGGAGCATCACGTGTTTTTACTGGGCGCCAATTTTCACGCCGACTGTGACACAGCAGCTCTTTTCCCGCTGTGACCACAAGGGGGCGCCCGGACTCTCCAGACAGGTAGTTCGCGGTACTCAGCGGTACTCAGAGGTGTTCAGTGAAACACAGCGGTACTCAGCGGTACTCAGAGGTGTTCAGAGAAACACAGCGATACTCAGCAGTACTCAGAGGTGTTCAGTGAAACACAGCGCTACTCAGCGGTACTCAGAGGTGTTCAGAGAAACACAGCGATACTCAGCAGTACTCAGAGGTGTTCAGTGAAACACAGTGGTACTCAGCGGTACTCAGAGGTGTTTAGAGAAACACAGCGATACTCAGCAGTACTCAGAGGTGTTCAGTGAAACACAGCGATACTCAGCAGTACTCAGAGGTGTTCAGTGAAACACAGTGGTACTCAGCGGTACTCAGAGGTGTTTAGAGAAACACAGCGATACTCAGCAGTACTCAGAGGTGTTCAGTGAAACACAGCGGTACTCAGCGGTACTCAGAGGTATTCAGTGAAACACAGCGATACTCAGCGGTACTCAGAGGTGTTTAGAGAAACACAGCGATACTCAGCAGTACTCAGAGGTGT
>UFQX01001552.1:0-27304 GCA_900497675.1 Arapaima gigas | reverse complement strand
AAGGTGAAGCCTATTTGACGGAGCTGCCAATACTCTGTGTGGTCTGTGATATTTCTAAAAAAATAATGGAAGCAGTGTGCAGCATTAATATAACATACTTTGATTTGTTCTCTCTTTGCTGTATGCTACATCTGATTTTGTTTTTACTTTTTACTACTCACACTCTGGTGAGGTCTTGTCAAAGTCAGTTGTACTATTACACATAAAATAGTGCAACCTCAGCTTTTTATTCCCCACATGCAGAATTTTATATTTATGCANCACTCTGGTGAGGTCTTGTCAAAGTCAGTTGTACTATTACACATAAAATAGTGCAACCTCAGCTTTTTATTCCCCACATGCAGAATTTTATATTTATGCAGTTCAGACCTGCTCCCTCTCATTGCTATCCTGTATTCTTGAATTCATTTGCTTCCTCTTGCTTAGTTTAGAGTTGCAGGCCTGTGCCTCCAATTCTCTATACTGGTCTCTGTGGACTGACTATAGATTTATGCTTAGGGTGAATAAATTGCCTCCTAATTCTTTTAAAACTCTACTGTATAGTCCATGAGGTCTTCCTAATTTATTTCTCATACATTGTCAGAATTTGCAGTTTTCCTGAAATGCTTATTGAGTGCATTTTTTTAAATCTCAACATGAATTTTGCAGAAACTTCATTATAACTTGACTTTTTTGGATACTTACTACTTAGATTAAGCTTTTGAAAGTCCTTTAAGATATTTTGCTTTTCTATCTTTGTATGAAATTACTAATGTAATGAGCAGAATTTAATTTTACATTTTATAACTTTGCTGTCAGAAAAGTATAGGTGATGGACAATATTTTCTTTGTACTTACGTCTTAGAAATCCGAGATTACAAAGATTATAACATAGGCAACTGACTTCAACCATAGTGCTTATTCTTCAGTCTCTTGATGAAAAGAGCTCCATTATTTGTTTTTCAAACTTAGGCTGAAAAACCAAGTCAAGACACAAATTTGTCCTGGTAAGTGAAATGTTAAACTGCTTGGAAAAACTCTTGCCTGACATTCTTCTGTGAGGAACATTTTATCCAATCAACTGTGGTACGCTTAAAGAACAAAGGAGAAGCTCTGGTTTTGATATTTTTAAAGAGTAAATTAAATGTCCATTACTTGCGATGCATTTCAAACAAAAGAGAGTTTAGCTAGTTATCAGTAAAACTGCAATGTAGGTTATTTTAATCACTGGATACTGTGTAGGGCCAAAAGGAGACTTGTTTGCTGATTAGCTGGCTACAACTATAACTTGGTAACAAATGTTCATATATAGCTTGAGGTATTGGAATTGCAGTAAACAGTTGAGTGAAGCGTTGTGTCCTCATCCCTCACTGATCAGCCCCCACTGTTTGTAAAACATTTAGAGAATCATTTTTGACTGTACAAGCCATTTACAGGTTGTAAATCTAATAGATGTTGAAAGCTGCAAATAGCTAAAGGGTACTGTAGTAACTTACCAATAAGTACATAGATTTAAGAATCTGGCCTCTTGGTTATTAAGGTGAACTAATTTCCCTTAATTTTTATTTGGTCAATGTCTAAAAACATACTATTAATAATAAAGAAAATGGTATTAGTAGCATAAATTTAAATCCTGTAATACTAACCAAGTGTCATAGAAGGTTATTGATATAATGGCACATTTTGGTTTAGAAAAAGGTAAAGTTGGCTTCTGAATTCTTTCTATATTAGAATAAACAAAAATAACTGTTGCTTGGATCTGTGTGAGATAAGTGCAATATCTAGGTCAGTATTCCACTCATGCTTTCGGTATGTTCTGGGTGTCACAGGTATCACAAAGTCCTTAGAAGTCCAGTAATTGCAATATTTAAACATAACCTACCTGGAAACATACTCATTAAATCCCTCACAAGAAGCACTGGACAGTATGACATTAACTTGACATTTTGTTGAGTAGTGAAGTGTTGTATCATGTTGTTTCGACTATGACCCCCCATTCCTTTACTGCACACAGCAGTACATCCAGTCATTCTGCAAGCAGTGCTTTTCATATGGTAATAGTCATCATAAAAGCAAAGGTGTCCTTTAAGTAGTTAATCATGCATGAATTAATTTCCAGTTGTAACATCAGGTGAAGAAATATTTCTTTGATCTTTCCTTCAGACCTAAGTTCTGATTAATTGATTTTACTTCTGAGATCACCTGTGATGTTACAGTATTATTTTGACTGATTTCTTCCATTATTCTCCTATTTTACAGGTGCTGGTAGTTCTAAAAGCAGGGTCTTTGTCCATGGAATATAACAAGGCAACTAAAAGAACATTTGATTTTGTTTGGGTGGGATATAGAAATCCAAAGCAATAAATTTAAACTGATTTTTGAAACCAAAGAACCACTGGAAAATGTAGATCATCATAACATGTGAGCAATAAATACCATGATCATAAATTCCAGCCGGATTATTTAGATTTTGAAGCATTTTTTGTTTCTCCCTAAAATCTTAATTACAGAATAACTTTACCTGGCTTTTTTAAATTTAATTTTTTATTTATAATTACTACTTGGTTGACAAATTTGTCTAAGGCAACTTACAATCTTAGATTTATATGCTAAGATACCTATAGCAATTTACCCATTTATATAACTGGGTAGTTTTTACTGGAGAAATTCAGGGTAAGTGTGGTAATCAGGGGTATTTCAAAGGCAAAACAACAGCTTTATGCACTACACTATCTATTCACCCCAAGCTGTGCATGTAACAGGCATGCCATGAATAAAAATTTCATAGTTCTGTGTGAAATGTGTAAATATATTAATGCTGGCTTTTAAAAGCTAACAATGTAAATGTATGTTTTGATTTGGTCTATAAAATGTTACTCTATTCTTGATATATTTACCTTTATAATTTTATAATAATATAATGAAGTATTACATTGTACTAAATAATTCTTATCTGTATTCGTAAATTTTGGACATTTGTCATTTTTTAATGTAATGTGCAAAAGCTAAAGTGGTGTGAAGCAGCATTAAGCAATGTGATCTGTAACATTTCAAAATGTCTGTTGGTTCCCACAGGATAAAAAACAGCTTATGTGGCATTGATGTTTTTGGAAAGGTTAGGTTGTTGGATTAATTATAAGAGTTTGTGCTGTTAAATTTATGTACAGTATTTTACAGATGACTGGAATGACAAGTGAGGGTTTATGGTCTATAGCACGTAAAGTACTGAAATGTGAGATAGAAACATATTAAACTCAAAATCCAGCAGAATGATGATTGTAAGGTGGTTATCTGTGCTGTAGGGCAGGAAGCTGTACTTTGCTAGGAAAATTAACTTGCTTCTTCGCACAATGGAATAAAATAGAATGTCATCCACAAATGCATCACGGATGAAATATGGCTGTTGATGTGCAAGGTTATGCAGCTTGTTCAGTTTATCTCCTCAATGAATGTAACAGCATTGCTATAATTAAGCCTTCAGTTTAATATAACTCATTACACTTCAGTTTGTGTTGAAACTGCTACTATTTCATTGATGCTCTTTTTCATTCATCCAAAAGTTAGCCATCCAGAAGGTCCGAGGTTCAGCTTGCATTGCAATTAAATTGATTCCCCCAAACACTTCTGGAATGAACAATAGCTCTACCCCAAATTGTATCTAATGAACTCAGCTCCCCAGATTGAATACTGAGGGTGAAACAGTGGAAATAGGCTGACAGGGCGAGCAATGCTGTTGCCATGGATGTTCGGCCCTTTTGATAAATGATCTGACAGACACGCTGCAGCGATTCTGGGTGCTTCTGCTGAGCGACGCAAGCATAGCGGGCAACACCAAAACTCTCAAAGTGGAATTCATTGTTAAGCTAGTCTGTCAGCTTCCTGCAGCAGACCTTTGACACAAACAAGAAAAAAGAGCACAGCCAAAGTAATGCATTTAATCTTCTCAATACACAGAAATACAAAGTTGATGATCCAGATTGTGGTTTTGCTTCATTTCCTTTTCAGTGCATAGTGCTGTTTTGAAATGGCCAGTATAGTTCCTTAATTGAATGGGCTTGGAGAGATGGATGGAAGTATTGTTAATTGTATTGTAAAGGTTTTCTGTTTTCTTATCAGGAGGCAAGAAGCTGAAGTCTCCTCTAGACATGTACATTCATCGATTAAAAATTGGCAGTATTTGTTTTTGCAGATTTGTGTCAGACTCAGCATGTGAGGGTTTTGCATGTTCTCCCCATGCTCACATGCATTTCATTCCACAGTCCAAAGACATGCTTTGGATGAACTGGTGACTCAAATTCTCCTTAGTTCTTCATGTATAACGATCAAGGCAGATTTTTAGTTATTTGAGAAGCATCTTAAAGGATCTGAAAAGTAGAAATTAATTAATGTATTTTTAACCCCCCCACCTTGGCAACAGAGACAACCTTTTTTGCAGGTGATTGGTGTCATCTAGCTCATAGTAGACCACGTGTTGTTGTTTGCACGAGTGCTGCACAAGTGTTCTTGCTGATTAAAAAAGCAGGTGAACTCACCCCTTGCTCCAGGCCTCACCACATATTATTGGACTATGATAACCAGTATTAAATAACAAGGAATGAGGCAGCATCAGAAGTTATTACTCATCTCACCTTTTACAAGCCATTTGAAATAATCTTTAAAATGCATTGTATAACTTACTTAAAACTGTATTTGCAAAATACAGCCTTTTTAATTTACTATTTTTTGATATTGCTATGTTGCATAATTATTCACATCAGTGTTCTTTCAACCTGTTTCACTAAACAGCACATTGTCCAGTTGAAGAGCCTCAAATTGCTTATTTTTGTGTGAACAAGCATGAATGAAATGAGGTAACTGGATCCTGGTTGTACACATAGGAGGTGGGCTGTTCTGTGCAGTAATGGTGGTAATTATGGTTTAACAACAGTTTATTTCATTAGTTTGGTGGTACACAGACTATTGGGGGTTTGTTGTTAATGTCAAGTTATCAAAGGGAAAAATGTAATAATTAGGACACTTTATGGAAAGATAATTTCTTGTGTATCCTGGCCAGTTAATTTTTCTGTTGCTGATATTAACTGCCACCCCTTTAACCAAGGGCCAGCTTACTTTTTTAATACTTATTTGCCTCAAAATGATGGAATTTTTTTTGTTAAACTGTTTATTTTATTTCTCAATACACTGTCACACAACAGCCATTTTTATATCTTGTTGCCCTCAGGAACGTGTTTAGTTTGTGAAAACCTGTACATTTACCCTTGGTGTCTTATAGGTTAATGTCACCAATTATTTATCAATTTATCTGACTGACGTAATGCTTTAACTGCAATGCCATCCAAGTACTAATCCGAATGTTTCCTCTAGCATACCTATGTCTCTGGGGGAAAAGATGGAAAGCTCATAATGAGATCTTTTACTTTTTAAGACATTCAGATATTAGTGTAATGTTTAAGTAATATTCAAAGTGTGAATTCTGGGCACAAAACATTACCTGCAGCTCAGTCTCTCCTAGACTGAGATCCTTCATTTGCTAGCAGCTCCATCCACCTGTTGGAAGCACTTTCAATCTGGATAATTCACTTATTTCAGTTGCTTTGCTGGTCATCAGCCTTCAAGGAACAAGATTTGGGTTTTTGTTTCTCCCAGCACACCAATGCAGATATCTCCACAGGTATCAGTCATCACTGCCATATGACAACTGTGTTACTGGACCAGTACGCCTTCTAAATCATATCAGCATGAAGTTATATTTTATAACATGTTCCAGTATCTATTGGAATTTAAATCAATAAAATAATTGTGTCCACTTCTGGCCCTAAAAAAATGAATGATATTTAAACAGTATCAGTGGATAAACTTACTGTTAGAATGGAATCTGTTACATAGGGAAAGCCCATAGCTCTGGGTTGTTATGACTCTGTTGCATGTAATATGATTATATTTATGGAAGCTTGCTGTCCTGCACAGCGACACTGAGGTGATCTTAACAGTTGCAGATTGTTCCATTTGTGAAACTTCAGAACGAAGATGCAGTTGTTGCCCAGTGCAGGAACGTGAAATAGGATTTCTCTCTCTCCGTCTTTATCAGCTTTTCCTCCTTCATTTCCCATTCGAGAGGCCCGAGTTCAGGCAGTCCACTGTTGCAGGGACTTTGTGTGCTGTTCAAATTGAAATCAGCTGAATAGCGAAACATTTCACAGTCTGCTTATCGCAGACCAGGAATGGGTGGCGGGTGGTGTTACGAGCAGCTACTGAGTCTCTGCTTGCTCCAGAGAACCGCACTGTCACCTTTATTTCCCAGTAATGGGGATTGAAGTGTGAATGAGCTGAGGCAGCTGCCCCCTCCACTGGTGTGGGCTAAACAACAGATGGAGGAACTGAAGCCATTCTAATTTCTTCACAGGTGGAGCTTCAGCGTAATCCAATGATCCTTCCATGTCTTGATACTGGACCCCTGCAACCAAAATGACTTGCTGCACTTGACTCTGCCCAAGCAAACTAACCTTGGCTGTATATATTTCATCTCCAGAAATAACAGTACATGTGCGACAGTTGGCTGCAGGTCCATTAAAATGCACTTTGCTGGAACTGAACTTCAATGATTGCTAGGTGCTGGTCCCAAACCCTGCTTTTCCAGTGTTTCAGCAAGTGTCCTCTAAAGCTGTTTATATATCGATCCACCTCTAAGGCACTTGTATTTATTTTGCATTATTTGTGCAATTTGCATTGTTCAGAAAAATCGCTCCCTCCAGTTGTATTGTATGTATCACTTTTAATTCTTTTGAACTGTTCCTGTTTCTTTTATTTCATTTGTTTAGCTGGTGCATTTGTCCATAATAAGTTTGCATACTAAGCTATTTTTTATGATGTACTCATTTAAACATCTGCATATTTTTTACTGTATCATTTTACTCTAAGCACAGTTCCTTGGCCAGTGGTACTAGAGCAGGAGAGGGAATTTGAACCCAGGTCCTTTAACTGCAAGGCAATGGAATAAGTGGGCCCTGTTTATATGAAGAGGTTTTCATTGATTTTTACTTTCACAACCACCTGTGTGCTTTGAATCATGCCCTGTGGATGTATAGCGCTGTGTAGCATCATTTTATCCCATACAAGGTAAACGCAACTAAAAACTCTGATTTGGTTCCATAAACAATCTTGCTTTTACTTGCTTTTATTGTATGTTTGTCTTTTCCACAGGCGGTGGGGGACAATAACTCCTACCCATTTCTGCAATGAAACAGAATCAATAATCAAATGTTTGTATTTTATAATATCTGTCTTGCTTGTAAATAATGTTTTATAGAATATAGATAGGGCACTCAAAGGACAAAGCACTGTTAATGTAATTATTTAGTGTATGGCCACATCTATGAGTTGATCATTTATAAAACATTTCAGTAGATGAATGTCTATGATGCATATGCACTCATCTCAAAATATAAAAACAATAGGGAATTCATAAACATTATAGTTAATAGTGACAACAAAACAATAGCCACAGAGGTTATGTTGTGATTGAGTCAACTCTTCTGTGACTAATTTAGAAGGGCTACTCTAATGTTTGATTATTTGTTTCATATTTATGATAGGGCTGCCATTAGAAATATACGTGTCAAAAACCAGTGCGTAAAAATGCAGAACAAGAAGTCCTGAGCACGTCCTCGACCCCTGCGTAGTGGAAAAAGTATTATTCTCTGAGCCATCTTTTAATTTTTCCTGCATCCAGATGGATTTATTTTTAGAAAAGTTCAAATTATGCCTTCAGCCCACATTATCTGTTAACAAATGTTAAATATTGTTGTTCATCTCCAAAGATATGAGTGGCCTTCTCATGGAACATTAGGTCTGATGATTACTCAATTATATAACCATGTTAGACAGTTGGGTGTCCTACAGTTAATAAATGTGGCTTCCTCACGTTGTCCAAGATAATAACACCTGCATAGACATTGTGAACACAGAGTTGTTAAATGAACATATGAACATCACTGTGAAGTCAGCTACCTTCCATTACTTCCCCATCAGGTAATAACATTACTAAGCCTAATTTCCTCAGCTTTTATTTTTTCACTTCCACTTCTTTATCCCTCAAACTGAAAGCTTTCCATCTTGAAGAAGGACTTTAATACTACCATTCAAAGAATTGGAGCTTTTCTGAATAAAAAATGTTATCCTGCTCCTCCTTGCTAATTTTATGTTTAACACTCCATTTGTGTATACTTTATACATGTATACTTGTATCTTGTATATGAAACTGTATAACTGAATCAATTATTCTCTAGATAGACACAGACTACCATTAGTATTGTGTTAAAAATTTTATTTGTTTGGTAGTACCACTTGATGTTCCCATGATTGGAAGATGGTTATGGATGTTAATGGGAGCTTTAGGGCTGCAGTTGAGTTACATAACACATGATTATGTGACAAGTCCATCTGATTTTTAACCTGTGTGCTTTTTTGAAACAGTTACAAAAATAACTAAAAGTACTTTGAAGTATTGCATCCTTCAATACCCAGAAACCTACATGATTCATTAGGGTTTTTTTAATAGATATTTAAAGATTTACTGCTGAACTCTTCAATTAGAAAGTTCTGAAAAGCAGGCCACCACTCAACACCTTTTGAGTTTTGTTTTCTTCTTTGCTGATGAACCAAATCACCCTCTTGGTAATGATTTAATCAACTGGTTATAAAAACTGATTGATGCCTCCCTTCAGGAACTTGACAAGCGATTCTAACTCAACTAGTTCAGATAAATATTCCTGCTTGGTGAGTCTATCACTACCCAGGATCACAGAGTAGTTCAGGTGCGATTTCTTTTCTTACCCCTTAACCCACTACGTTTTACTGCTGTGCTTAAGATTTGTTACAGTCTGCACTGTCTTTGTGTTTGAATCTATTGCCGTGTTTTTTAAATGTGTTATGCAAAATGCAGCTTCAGTGTTCACTTGTGCAGAGATTATATTTGCATTGTGTGCAGGTACATTTTTAAGTCTATTTTTGAATTATTAAATGGAATTTAACACAATGTGATATTTGCCTAAGAAACAAATGCACTGGATAAACTGCAGATTTTACAAAGAATTACACCAGCTTTCTATTGGGATTGTATTATTGACAGAATTTCTTTTCACTCCTGCCTCTTGACTAAGCTCTCCAACTGACCTTTTTTGTCTATGTGCTAAAATATGCCTGCTGCCTATTGATGTTTTTTCTGTGAGTTTTTTTAGAAGAATGCTTGTGTTTTGGTTGAATCATATCTGCTTCATCTTCTTACTTTTTTGTTTCTTTTGACTCTTTTTTATTTCGAGGTCTGGAGGAGCTGGTCCCTAAGGCTGTAGTCATATATCCAGAAACTTGTAAACGCTGTCTTTCACTGCTCTCTTATTTGGGCTAAAAATAGCCCAGAATACCTGCCTGTGGCGTGGTTAAACAATCCACTGTGGATGTTTTTAATTGTAGTGAAGTCAGAGGTTTCTACAAACTGTCAGTTGTCTTTGTGACCCTTCCTAAAGTGTTTGCTACATGTGAAAGGACAAGCAGAAGAATGCTCTGGGCTTTCCACTCTGATCTGTCCATAGTCTATGGGTTGAGGACTGGTTAGAGAGAGCTGGCATGGAATAAGGTTAAAGTAGAGGGCTATAATCAAAACGGCCACTGTTTGTTGTTTAGATTTTTTTTGTCAATGTTAAAATTACTCTGTGAGGAAAGCACAGCATCAAGATTGTTATTTAACTATAGCTGCCAATCCATATATATGAACAAACAGGGTAAGAAATATTTTATGCCTATAACTTCTAATAATTCCTTTTGAACTTATTTTTTCTCATTTTTTCCTTTCCTCATCCTAAGGGCTGCTACCAGAGGCCTGAGAGTTGAAGGTCTACAGAACAGTATTTTTTCTGTTCCTAGGATTGCCCTTTTTTGTACTGAGACTGATGTTGTCATTCTTCGAATCTTATGGAGCCACTCTTCCATTTTAGGGATCATGGTCCCGAATGCTCCTTTTACCAATTTGACAACCTTGGTTTTCACCTTCCACGTTCTTACCAGTTACTCTCTCAATATGTGTTATTTGTATAGTTTCTCATTCTCCTTCTTTCTGATATTACCACTTGTTTCACAGCAATTGTGAATAGACAGGTTATTGGGTGGTTAATTAATGGGGCTTTTTTATATCAGATTAAAAAAGACAAAAATTCCAATCACTATTTCATCTGAAAGTGTAAAAATTAAAAAAAACCCCATAAACACCATACCCTGTGTGCTGTGATCATGTGTGCCCTGTGCAAGGCAGGATCCATGCCTGTGTTTGTGTTTTTGTGTGTAGTACAATCCCAGCATGTGTGTGCTGTGCAGCAGCATCATCATATGTTTATGTCAGAAGTATGATGGTATCCCTTTAAGGCAGTGGGGCACGGTAGGAGCAGTGTGTCCACCTTGCGGTTGATGTGTGTGGAGTTAATGAAGGAGTGTGTGGGGCAGTTAATGGACAGAAGTAAAATAGTTTTATTTGCAAATAATATGTGCATTGAACAAACGGTGCACCATTGGAGTCCTTACAATAAACTAGTGGTGCTCAGCAGATTCCTGCCTTGATTTATTTTCTCATCTTTCAAAGAACTGGTGAACTTTAATTTGGAAATTACTATGAGTGACAACTCCAGTCCTTGAGTTTTGGCATAGAACTACCATAGTTTTCCGACCACATTCTGAAATACATGAGGAATGGTAATAGTTTGTGCATCGAGTGCAATCCCTGCGTGTGTGTATGCATGGGCACAGTTAGCGTGTTTGTGCTGTGCAGCCAGATTTCTGTGTGTGCAAGAGAAGTTTGTGCTGCACAATGATTGCCTGTGTGCTGTGTTGTGCATGCCACAAGGTGTTTTGTAGCATTAATGACATTTAGGAAAATTAGTTTGGGGCTTTTGGATTGATTTACGTGTTTTCGGTTTACACTAACTTTTCAGGGAACAGTTACATAAAAAATCAATTGATGACTGTATGTATGTTCTGCCTTTTTCATATTTACATGGGAAGGATTTAGGGGAATTGATCTAGATTGTGTATTCTTGATGTGATTTTGATTATCATGATCATCAGTCTTGAATTCTGCTGTAGTCAGTGTGTTGAAATATAATATTATCAGAAGCAAGCTAAACACGAAAGTTCTTTTCAGAACATAACTATAGTTAGTTGAAAGTAAATCTTCAGGCTTTTTATTCTGCAATAATAAAGTGTTCTTTTGTCAGGGGCCATGACACTGTCGGAGCCGTTGCTTTGGACCGCTATGGTAACCTTACCTGTGCAACATCCACTGGTGGAATCCAAAACAAAATGGTGGGCCGAGTAGGAGATACACCAATAATCGGTGAGTAGTTACATCATGATTTTTGCATTTTACTTGCATTGTTTCAGTCATAAGTCATATTTTTGTTTTTTGTATTTTATAAATAAGGATCTGGTGGCTATGCTGACAATCAAAATGGAGCAGTCTAATGCACAGGTCGTGGAGAATCCATTTTGAAAGTGACCCTTGCCAGACTTATCCTCTTCCACATGGAGCAAGGTAATGTGTGTATATACAGTACTGTGCAAAAGTCTTAGGTACCTGTGGGAAAAATGCTATAAAGCGAGGATGATTCCAAAAATAATGCCATGAATACTTATTAATCAATAAACCTTCTAAAAAGTGCAGTAGACAAAAAAACCTCAATCAAATCAATATTTGGTGTGACCACCCTTTGCCTTTAAAACAGCATCAATTCTCTTATGCAAACTTGCATGCAGTTTAAGGTAGAGGTTGGTAGGTTCTTCCAAACATTTTGAGGAATATATATTCCTCAAAATATATATATATAGTACACACACACACACACACACACACACACACACACACACACACACACGAGATCGTCCCAGCAGGACTGCATACTTTTTTTAACTATACTCACCAAGAGGAGTGTTTTGACTAAAATAATACAAGTACAATCTTTCTGGAGCTATGATGCTGAAATGATATATTAATTATGTAAATGTTACTAAAAAGAATGTTTTTGCTCAAAAATTTTGCTTATAAGGTGTCATAACACTTTAATATCTGCATTTCATTAAATAATACAAATGCAAAAATACACAAGTATTTTTTTGCTGATTTTCTTTATAATTGCTTAGCATTAGTAAAATTAGAAATGCATGTAACTCTTATCTATAATACAAAGAAACAGTGAATACAAAAACCTAAAACTTGGGAGCCGTCTGGGATAAACAGTTCGTTTTTAAAGTTTGAGTGTTACGGAATTTGTCAAGTACATTTCCGAAACATTTGACTCTATCTCTGGTAAAATAGCTGCAAATACAAAAGCCTGTTTGTCACAAATTTCTCTGCTTAAATAAAGGCATATGCTTGCAAAAACATGCAAAAATGTTAGCACAAGACACTAATCCACAAACTTTAATATGACCACAGCCATGTACTTTTACAGTGTAATGGCCTGGCCAGGAGTAACTAGGAAACACTTGGGGAGGAATGTACTATATAGCAAAATATTCATGTTCACAACAATGCACAGACTGTCAAGTTTTGGTAGGAAAAGAGGGATAATATATTTTAACTGTTGTATGTAGAGTATTTCAACAGAAACGCATTACAGCTGTGAGTTATTGGTGTTTACGTTAAGTATCGAAACAGAGTTAACGCAAACACCAATAACTCACTGCCATAATATGTTTCTGTTTATCAAGGCAGAGTTTGCTGAAATCTATTGAATGTTTTTGTTCCACATTCGATGATTTCCTCACAGCTGTTCTAGTTACAGTTGATTTGCTTATACAAGGCCATCACATTTTCAGAGGACAGTTAACACAAAAGATGTGGTATATTAAACTAAACTTTTCATCCTCAATCATATAGAAGGGCATAATATTAAACTAGGCTCCAAATAAAGGTAAACGTGAAATATGATTTTTTTGTTGTTTTCTTAAAAAGAATATAGCCACAGTAATTTTTTGCCACTACGTTGTCCTTCAGAAATGAACAGCATGCCTGTTGTTTGTTTGAAAGACAAGGAACATCTCAGTAACAGACAGCAAGTGAATATTACTCTCTGGTCTGGTCGAGATAAAAACCATCAGGGAGACACACGGGGCAGATTAACAAGATATATTGAAGAATTTAATCCAGTTTGTTCCAAGCTAAGGAAATAGATTGATGTAACGCTGGCTGACGGCTTCGACTTCCACAGCACCCCGACTGAAATCTAACACTGCAGTACAAATCACCAAACAAATTGAGGGCTGGAAAAGTAGGCTGCGTTGTGTCGCCTCAAGGGATGATCATTTTTATTATCAATTTGTGAAATCTTGACTGATGACTGTGGATCAGTTTCCCCCTGCATTAAGCCTAGAATATATTACATTGATGTAATTGGTGCTCCTTACAGACACATGGTGGGGTACCCAGCTAACAGCTTGCTGTTCGCCTTGCAACTGTGGCATGATGGATTGCTGCATTTCGGTTTTATTATGAAACTTAATTATTTCCCCCTTGCAAAAACCAGATGCAGGCACAGTAGAAATTGTGATTTAATACTGAGAAGCATTTGGAACAAATGGGCTGTCAGTTACAGCCATCTCACAATAGGAATTATAAAATTAATACTTAATGAGACTTCTTACCCTGCTTTTCCTAATAGATTTCCTTAATTAACACATTTTATTATTTAAACTGTTAATTAGAAGTTTCTGTTTTGGGGTAATAGTGTCTTGAGGCTCAGTAATGCAGTAGAAAAGATGATCATCTGCCAGTATGAAAACACTAGTAGATGTTATTTAAGGCATGACACAAGTTTTGGGTAGATAAGGACCCAGTGTTCTGTTATTCCTTCATTTTAAGTCTTAATTAATTTTTGAGTATTTAGATACACTATTAAAAACCTGGCCTTTCTAAGACTATCTCTTGCCAAATGAAAATAAATACCATTTGCTTGTGTCTAAAACTTTTTATGTAAGTTTATACACACAGCTGTATTCATCTCTGCAGGCAATGATTCTGATATTAATTTAATCCTGTTATTCTGATTAGTCCAATTCCGCACATGTTTAATTATGCTGTTTATTTATTTATTTAGTTACTTGCCATTTGGTTGCTGTTCCTTTCCAGTATGACTTACTGGAATGTAGTCCAATCTCTACGCAGGTAAAACAGCACATATAAATTAGACCAGTATTCAAAGCCAAAAATCTTCATTAACTGAATTTCCATCATAGAATGTGATGGTCAAAAAGTGATAACAATATAAGAATAGGAGGGGGTTTAAAAGCAATCAATTGGAAGAAGCATTATTCTTGCACCATAAAATTGAGATAGAGTCTAGAGATTTTATGATGGCCAGGAGCACTTTCTGCTGTACTGAAAGGGGCAATGGCAGTAAAGTGTTTGTGTGCTGTGGTGGACTTTTAGTGAAGGCAGATAGCCAGCAGTGAGCTTTTGGTTTACTAAAACACCATAGCTTTTTGAATGTTTGAAGATTAATAGTCATACACTATCTATTATGAATGCAGAAACTAGCAGGATCCTCTGACTAATAGTAACCTCCATAAAGAATGACTTCTCATCACCTGTACTGCCTAGGTCTTGCTTCTTATTGTTTTGGAGTGTTTTTTCTCATTAGTGTGGTATCAGTATTGAAGTGTGGACAGACTTAAATGAGCTGTAGTCTTAAACTACATAAAGTATTAAACAAAGAAGGTCTATATATATATATATATATATATATATATATACACACACACACACACACACACACACACACACACACATATCTACAAACAGGAGTGAGATCTGCTATTGTCTGTGGCTTGGACAATAATGGGGAAGCCATGCAGGGATTACATGTGTAATTGTTGTATTGTGCAGCAAAAATTGCCAGGGACTTGAGAAAGGTCTTAGCAAACACCTTTAGAGGGATTTTGAGTTTAAGGAAGTATTTTATCAAGGTAACAATGAAGGAAGCCACAAATAGAGATTATATACATAAAAAGATGCACTGTAAAATGAAAAATGTAGGGGTCTTAGAACACATCTTGGAGGTCATTTTCAGGGAGTTTGAAGCAGAATGTTACCAGTGTAGAAAGTTGGAAAGAAGCCAGAATTTTGAGACAGGATTTGGAGAAGGAGAGAGTAAAGGGAGACGAAGAGAGAGGACCTGATCTAGGGGTCTTTTTGTGCTCAGTAAAAACTGCAGGGCCACAAAGTTCATGAGAGGGGAAACGATGTTGAAAAAGAATTCAGTGTTTCAGGACAATGAAACCTTATATGGCAGACTGATTCAAAGTCCTCTGCAATTGTAGAACATACTTGGGTAGGGTGAGGAACAGGGAGGATGAGGAGTTTAACTAGGTCACTGGAACCTGCCTCTCTCTTTTATGTGGTAGAAGGATGTAGTTTTAAAAAAAATCCTTTCATGACGTAAAAGCAACATAGAACACCCCAAAAATGGCCTTGTATTTAGGAGGAACAAAATAATCACACAATTCATCATGAATTAATTTTTCATTGTCATCCATTTACAGATGTACAGTTTCTTAAATTTTATTGATTAATGTGAGGGTGAAGCTAATATTTGCAAAAGCCACTGAAAATTTTTTATTTTTATAAATAAAGTAAATGTCATATAATATATAATGGAATAATATAAGCATATAATAAATAATGTAAATTTAAATCTTTTTTCTATTTTTTTAAATATTGTGTTTTACTCTGAGAACTTACTCTCAGATTTTTAATTTTATTATGGAGTCTCATGGTTTAGCACTGTTGAATTAAGTGATTTTCATCCATATTTAAATAACACCTTGAGTTGTCCCTGAGAATGAAGTGATTACCATAACCATACTGCTGAGATGGTTCTGAGCGGATTGTACACATGTGCAATTCCCTCCGCAATATGGAATTTATGTAAAATGCATTCAAAAAGAAAATGAGGGGGTGTCTTAAAAATGTATTTATTCATATGCTTGTCCTCAATGGACAAGGTCTTATGGGAATTTGACCAATCTGTAGTAGAAAGTAGATATGTTTAGGTCACGTCATTAACCATGATGATATTGTAAGTACAACTTTGGCTGTTTTCTTCATACTGTAATTTATTTCATCTACCCCCACTGTTTGCTTACCTGACAGGTTCCCAGTTGATTGAGACCATAAAATAACTCTCAGTCAGCGCTTATGTACAGGATTTGCCTTATTCCCAATATTTCAAATTGTTGTAGCTTGACTTTGTGATGCATCATTGCCAACAACTGATTTACACACAGGAATTCAATATTGTCATAAGCTATAACAGTTTGTCAAACTTGTTTTGCTAATGGTAATTATGAGAAAGCATATAGGGACACTGGTATCTGTGAATTGTGGTTTAGTCATTGTGGTTCTTGTGCACAATACATAGTAGTTTAACCAACCGAATGACTGCTCTTTTATTTATCATGACAGGCAATTATCTACTACTTCCTGCCTTGCATATCAGACATGAGTTTTTAGGAAGTGTATTACATGACAAACAACTTTTTATCTTGGATTTGCTAATGAAAACTTCCCAGTGGCTTTCCTAGGGACAAAAACACATGTGAAAATGACGTATGATGGGTTATAAACTTCTCTGCCTCCTCAGCAATGTTTTGAAGTACCTTATGTGAATACATGTGAACCATTTACTATACCATACATTGTAGCAAAAAGTAAGTGTACACAGTTGTTCATTAAATGCATTTTTTTTCATTAAAAAAGCTTGAATTAGAGATACTTCTCAGCTTAAGTGAGGTTTTTATGTAGTGAAGTTCATTAAACTCCAAAAAAGCTACTTACTATTTTGAAAATTTGAAATTTGGTTTTGTGACACTGCTTGAAGAAGCAGGATTCATGTAGAATGTAAATAGATGCTGACAGATTTTCTTGTTCTCTACAGACACATACACTGCAGCTGATGCCACACACGCTGTAGAAACACATTATTTTACTATCTCACACAAACTGGAAAATAAAGTTTGGTGAAATATAATTTGTTGTGATGATGTGAACATCTCGCTACAGCTGACACATGTTTTGCTGTTAGTGGCATCTGCTTGTTTGACCACAGGAGCCAGTAGCTGTTATATGTGAGCACATGAAAATGTAACATTTAATCAGAAATTATACATGACACACACAGCACTGTACACATTAATGATGTAAGAGTACAAAACTTTAGTGCTCAAATATCATTAATGGGAATATAGAGGAACTTTGAAGGACATTAAAACTACATTATTGTGGTTTATATTATGTGTGCGTGATTGTTTGTTTTGACCTGCAGGTCTTGCATTAGTTGAGCAGATATTCCACAACATGTATATCAGCCTTACACCTCTTGGTGTCTCAGGTTTCATGAACAAAACTGCTGATAGAGTGATAAGAAATCAGGCTAGGTGTACTAAAATTTATTCCTAAAGACAGTTTTTTTGTTCACTTACTGTCCCCTCTCTGAATCCCAGTGCACACTGCAGAATGAACATTTTTCAAGTCCACGAGTCTCAGATCAACAGAGCTGCCACCCCCCTCCCCCACCCCCGCCACCATGTGGACATGTTAAATGAATGCAAATGTAACTGTGGTTTATCATGGGGGTTGCCAATCATTGTAATTGGTGTCAGAGAAGGAAGAGGCATTTGTCCAAACTGCCGCTGTGGTCGGCAGATAATGAGGCAGTGTCGGCAGGGAGGTCAGTGAGGCTATTGTTTTGCCACAGTGTCTTTGGGTAATGATTGACCGGCAAGGATCTGTTTCTATTTTAGGCTGGTTCATGTTTGTTTTCTCTGCAAACCAGCTGCCTCAAGCAGACACAGATACTTTCACCAGCCTTTGAATTACAGGGTATTTAATGATTCCTGCAACAGAACCTTGTCCCAAGAAAAAAAAAAGTTGTTTTTCATTTATGTTGCACAAGGCATGAACAGCATTACCCGTGTCTAATTAAATAACTTATGTTCATAACAATAAAAAAGGTGACAGAACTAAATGTAAGCCGGCTGTTCTGGACACTGTCTGTACAGAATGTGAGTAAAATGTGAAATGGCTGTTCTCTGGCAATTTGGCACCATTTACCCATTAAGAGTTCTTCCATTTTAAACAGGTTTAAAGCAGGTGGAAGCTGCTCTTACAGGGAGACGGTCCAGACAGTTTAAAAAGAAAAAAAATTGGCAACATCAACCTTGGCTCTGAGACGCCTTCCCACAGGCGACTTCTCCACCTGCAAATAAGGCAGCTTATCGGCCTCTGCACTGAGAGAGGAAGCAAAATTAGTTCAGTTTAAGGACTAATGAGTGCTTATGTAGAATGAAAACCTGCATAAACACCTGCCTGCCAGTAACAGGATGGATAACCTCTGCTCCCTGGGACAAAGGTCTGAAGATTTAGAGGGCTGGGGAGATGGACAGTGGCACTGTGTTCTATATAGCACACAACCATAGCCTTTAGCACAAGGACAGCTGCCAAAAAGGCCTCTGCATGTAGTTATGCTGGATCATGGTAGGTTGAGATGCAGCCTGTTTACATATATACACAATATGATTACTGCACAGAGGCAGTCTCTGCACTTCGTGACCAGAATGAACTTGTATTAGTGCTTTATATGACCTCTAGGATACAACAGCCTATTCTATTACTTATAATGATAATTGGCAGCAGGTGGTGTAATGGTTGCAGGCTTTACCTTGCGATCAAAAGACCCAGATTTGGGTCTGTGCTCCTGTTGTTGTGCCCTTGCTCAAGGTCTCCTCATGGCAAAAAGCTCACATGATAAAAAAAAACCCTTCTGAATAAATAGGTAAGCCATAGTGAGTAATGTAATGTATAAATCCTAACATCGTAAGTTGCTTTGCAGAAAAAGTAAATGAATAAATAATAATAACAATCAACATTTAAGATGCAACCTACACATAGTATCTGTCCATTTTGTCACTTTTCATTCTGTTCTGTAACAGTAATTGTTTTTTTAATAACTAGATTCATTTCAGAAGTAAGCCTTTGGTTCATTTCACAAAGATGTCAATTTTGACAATTTAGGTTTCATAAGCAGATGAAGCATATTAATTTAAGTTCATTAGTTAGACTATGTGGCACTAATGAATGCCATATGTAGGCTATGGTTTGAAGACAGATGTCTGCGTTTGTCTTGCTGCAGCTGAAATGATTTAATAATGAGTTAACTTGCATGTTTGCTTGGTAGGAAAGCCAGCACGTGTGAAGTGGCTGATACTTCCTTGGCCTACATGGGGGAATGTGTCCAGGGTGGGGGAGGAGCCATTGTGATCACCCCAAGCGGGGACTGGGCAGCCAGATTCACCACGAAACGCATGCCCTGGGCCGTGGCCCGAGGGGAGATCTTGTTGTATGGCCTGAACCCCAGGGACGTGTTTTAGGAACAGCTCTCAAAGTAGCTGTTCTGCCCTTTCCACTCCTTGAATGCCAAGGTAAACCAAGGTGCTAACTCAATAAATGTGATTCTACAATACCTTGCATACCTAACATTGTCAATTTATTATGTTTTAAAGATTTTTTTTAAGTTCTGGAGTTCTTGTGTCCAAGATTTTCCTAGTGTCAGCTTGGTCATCTATAACCCAGTGGTATACAGCTCCAAATTGAAGGTATTGAGGCAAATTGGTTGCCCAATTTTGTAAAACTTCATAAACAAAATAAATTGATTTCCTTCACAAATTGCATGATATACCATCAGAGTATCCTCACTTCACCTGAAATAGAATGTTAAAACTTTTATTTCATCACTGCTGTGAGCCAATCCACTGAATAAGAGCCATGACTCATAATCAATATTTCATACACCCTACAGATTAGATTCAGATGGAAAAAAGAAAACTGGTGCAGCAGTGGGCCATAATCTGTTACTGGCATAGTCAACAGAAAGGTGGATTTTTTGTTTTTCCGAAATAGTTTGTTGAGGATCAAAGAGAGATAAATAAATTCAGCCAAGCTGCCTCTTATAATCAGATATGCAGAACTTTTTCAAAAAGTGAAGCTTCAAAAGCTTGTTGTCTCCTTTATGTTCCAGGTTTTATCTGGGTTTATGAAAAAGGAGCATTGAAAAACAAAGTATTTTTACATATCAGAAGTACTTGGGTCATGATATTGTAAACAAAGTTGAGATGCGTAACTTGACAAAAGACTACGATTATGAGGAAAAACAAAATAAAAATTGAGAAAAATTAAATGAATTTATTTCCAGTGGGACATACCAGCTTTAAGCCAACAGGGTTAAATTACACTGGAACAGTCAAAATGCATCAGTTACCCTTAGTTGACATCCATAAACTTACATGCCCTTGAAGCAGAATGCCCCTCTTTGGAAACTTTTATTTCTCAATAAAGACATTTAATTTAAACTGGTGGTCAGGACAGCAAAACAATTCAATCAAACACAGCACATTGCATGAGGAATTGGATCATAAGCACTCTGCAGGGACAGAGCCTTTCCACCAGGTTGCTGGGTTATTTTGAGCAAGATGAATGACCCAACATCCCTTGGCTTAAATCACCATGTGCTGGTTCCTGCAGTTCAAATGTCAGAATCCACTTTGCTAGGAGTAAACATTTCAAATATACAAAGGATTTTTTTTTTAAAATCACATTTCTTTTTGTTATCATTTGTGTGGTATGCCATCCTGCCACAGCCCTTTAGGTTCATACACAGATTTTATTCATTCAGATTCTGCCCCTTTTGTCACTTCTAAAGATCCAGAATCATGTTTAAAATCAGGCAATAAATTATATCTAGGACAGCATTTACAGTTATAGTAGCATTTCTTATGATGTAAAATTTAATCAGGAAGATAGGCCTTCATTGGCATATACAGAGATTAATGAAACACAAATAAACAGGAAACATCCAGCATCATGTGACTCCCATTCATGTAACAAGCAAAATCACTGAACAAAGTGCATTAAGACACAACTGGGCAAAAGATGCCCAATTAAGAGTTAATTACATTTTTCATGTACAAAATGGACAGTTGTGTTTCAGAAATGGCAACACAGCAGTACAAGACAAATCCACACAGCTGACAATGTGTATAGAATTGTGTCAAATTACATTAAGGTCAGTATGCATGCAGCATCCTTGGAAAGTTACAGTTGCAAGTTTCTTCTCAAATCTTTGCAAAAGGCAGATATTTCCAAAACTTTGCATAAAAATGTGTGGGCCATTGCAACATAAAATTATTGTTGTTCCTTTTATTTTTTGTCTACATTTACATAAGTAAGACAGTTTTTCCAGCTTTTCTAAATTGCTCTCAGTGGTCTTAGCAGAACATTGACTTGATGCTGCACCACAACTGTCACTGATTTCAGAATTTGTTCTTTTCATATAAATAATGTAGTTTTTATTATATCTGAGTTGTCAGTGTCATTGGGAAGTTTTTGTTTCCTTTCTTTGCTTATTCCAACTTTAGATGTGACAATTTCTGATCTCTGTCATCCCCAGATACAATACCTGCCTCTGCCTTCTTCTCCACTATGGCTAGGAGGCATCATGAGCTGGTTAGAAAGAAAATGGGACCCCTGCTTTTGAGGCCATACACTTCCTGCTTCTGAAGCATCCTACCTCCTGACTGCTCTGTCATGTTCTGCAACCACCTTTGCAATGGCAGCTGCACCACACAAAAATAATATAAATAGATAAAGGGTGAGTTCATCCCACCTGGGAAGACTGGAGGACAAAAATGATGGTGAAAAATGTGAGCAGAGACCAGTAAGGGGGCCGAGATGAAATCTCACCCTGAACTTCGCCCATGGTGCTGAACTGTTTGTCAGATAGGGCCTTCAGCCAGTGGCTACTGCATTATTACCAATCTCTCTTTGATGAGCTGCTGTTTATTTTTAGCGTGTGCTTCTGGGCAAAAAAGATTTTTGTGGGTGGGTGGGTGTGGGTCTGGATGTGTACCTGTTTTCTTTTATGAACATAGAATCCTTTATGCGTTACATACACTAATATGACATCAGAGGTCAAATAACATTTTGAGACTAGTTGAATGTACAGTATTACAGTCTGTTCTAGAATTTTCAAACCTCAGTTTTCTAGAGTCCTGATTTTACGTACTGTCACAAAAATATATTAAAAAATTTAAAAAAATCAGTATTTAAAAAATTTTTAAGCATAACATAAAGGAAATTGTTGAATATATATTTAAATATTTACTTTATAATTTACTTTTATTGGAGAAAATGCATGAAATAATGTTTTAAACAATTTTGGTATTGTGTCTCAAGATCCATCCAAACCATCCAACCAGTTCCTTGAAGATGGTGAAGGGACTGTGATCAAGTTGTATTTGCAAATCATTTGGTTATGAAACTATTACTATAGTACCGAGTACCAACATATAGAGCCACAGCAAGAAATATTAAGCTTAAATTACACTTTTAATTTTCTAGACTTTCATCATATCCAGTCATCCCCTTCCTCCATATAGTCTGAAAAATCAAGGAAAGATTGTGTTTCTTAAATGCAATAAGCTGAAAGACTTTAATGGTACTAGAATTTTTAATATACACTCACCAGCCACTTTATTAGTAAAACAATTTCCATACTGGGTAGGATCCACCCTCCCCCCTCTGCTGTCAGAACAAATATAAATTCTGGTCGGTGTTCATGATTGCATCACCTAGTTGCTTCAGATTTGGCAGCTGCACGTTCATGCAACCATGTCGTTTTACCACATCCCAAAGGTGCTCTATTGGATTCAGATCTGGTGACTGGGGTGGCCACTGAAGTCCATTGAGCTCATTTTCATGTTCATGGAACCAGTTTGAGATGACTTGTGCTTTGTGAAGTGGTACATTATCATGTTGGAAGTAACTATTAGAAGATGGGTAAATTGTGGGCATAAAAAGATACACATGGTGAGCATCTATACTCAAACTGTGGCATTCAAACAATGTTCAGCTGGTATTAGGGGGCCCAAAAAACATTCCCCACACCATTATACCACCACCACTAGCCTGAACAGTTGACACAAGGCAGCGTCCATAGCTTCATGCTGTTTACACCAAATTCTGATCCTACCATGTGGCAGCAGAAACCAAGATTCATCAGACCAGGCAATGTTTTTCCAGTCTCCAACTGTTCAGTTTTGGTGAACCAGTGCCCACAGCTTACTTTTCTTTGCTGACATGAGTTAACCTGATGTGGTTGTCAGCTGTCTGACTCAAGGTTTGACATGCTGTGCATTCAGAGATGCTTTTCTCCCTACCACTGCTGTAAAGAGTGGTTATTTGAGTTACTGCAGCCTTCCTGTCAGCTCAAACCAGTCTGACCTGTCCGCCCACAGAACTGCCGCTCACCGGATGTTTTTTGTTTTTTTCACCATTCTGTGGAGACTCTTGAGACTGTTGTGCATGAAAATCCCTGGAGAGCAGCAGTTTCTGAAATACTCAAACACCCCGTGTGGCACCAACAACCATGCCGCAATCAAAGCCACTTTGATCACATTTTTTTGGTTCACATTTTGAAGTTTGATGTGAATATTCACTGAAGCTCATGACCCAAATCTGAGAGATTCTATGTACTGTGCTGCTGCCACATGATTGGCTGATTAGATAACTGTATGAATGAGCAGGTGTTCCTAATAAAGTGGTTCACTGAAAGCAAGATTAGCTGTAGGAGTCACAGTCACTACATACCTTTAATTGTGTGGCTACTGTAGTGATCAATAGTTTAGCTGTATTTGTAAAATGGCAAATGTTTGGGTTAATTGCTAACATCACATAATGTGATGCTAGGTTAATAATGTTTAATGTGTTTTGATTAAAGGTTAGTTTTCTTCGAAAACCTTAAGATCACATTTTTTTACTGAATTTGTTACAGTACATAAACATTCATGCATGCGTGAATATCTGCACATCTGTGTTTGTTTCAGTGTTTATCATTATGCAAATAATCTCCTGTTTAATTCTATCAGTTTTGTCTTATTTTATGCTCTTTGGCTATATTCTCTTCTTTGTTAGGGGGCAATTTATTTTTCCTCACAGATAAATGGAGGGACAGAATGCAAGTTTAAAAACAGATTGGTTCATAGGGAAATTGTTATTCATTATATTATTTCAAGTCTTCCTTCAGCAGCAATATATATTTATCATGCTGTGTGCTTCAAGATAAAATTTATTTTTCAGCATTTGTGTGTGTGTGTTTTTTTGTGCATTCTCAGATTTAATGCAATATACATGAGGCTCACATCCATAATTTCAGTATTGATTCATTGAAATAAATATGGCAAATATAAAAATGCCTTCAAGCCTTTTCAAAATGCATTATTGGTACCTGATTGTAGTATTCCTATTATTACATAAAATAAAGTTAGCGCCTCTCATTCTCTGAGAAAAAAGCCAGGATGTCTTGAAATGCAGTAAAATAATTAATATTAATTTTTGGACCCTGTTGTTGATTGAGTTTGCTACAGTTTTGTCCTCTTCAACCAGAAGCTTTGAGGTTTAGATTGTGCTTTAATCAAAAATACCCATTTTAAAATACTGCAAATGTATACAGAGATGATTTTGATTCATAACTTTTTTCTGCTGCATTGAAGGAGACTGATACTGATTTATGGATTTTGTACTATAAGTCTGAGTACTCATTACTTAGTGTTGAAAAAAGAAATGTTGTTTCTATATGAACAAGTTAATAATCCATTATATGGCTTTGATGTAAAGATTTAAAATCAAAAACAATTATTTTTGATCACTAACTTGTATAAATTATATATGAAAATGTATATGATTTTTCCATACACTTAATAGGTTTATTCTTGAATTATTTTAAGTATTTTGCTGTAGCAATTCTTTCAATTCTTCCTTGTATTTTAACTAATATTTATATGAAGCCAGTTTAATAACTAGTATTGTTATGATGATCATTGTTGTGGTTGTTACTGTGGAACATTACAGTTCACACATGCAGCCCAGTGGTACAGCAAGGAGAGCTGTACTTCATTTGAAGCCAGGTCCACACATGGTGACCTGTGGCACATGCTCAGCAGCAGCACCGCGTGCAGTGAATGGAGACTCCCAGTCACACGCAGCCTCCGTGCTGTCTGACCCATGCAGGACCGAGATACATTGGTCTCCAGCCTTTATTCCTGCAAGAATACCAACAATCTCAACAACTCTTCCGAATATGAGGCTGACCCCGCAGCACTCCTGTTTTATGCATTTATTCGGCTATGGTATGTCTAACAAGATTCCGTGGCTCTGCACCTAAATTCCATCCAGCTGAAGGTCACGACCTGCTTCTTTATAGATTTTAACAGAGGTTTTTGAAGAAAGTGTTTATTTTTCAGTATGCTATTTTCCATGCAGTCCATTCTCTTTCTTGTCAAACAATAGACAAAGTTCTGTACTATTATTATAGGGGCTGTGCAGAAATATGAGTCTATACTTTGTATTGCTATTAAATATCCTTTGTGTCAATGGAAACGTCCATTAACTAGCATAAATAAAGTCACGTCTGTCACATCTGAATCTATATTTTTAAACTGAAAAATATGTAGTGTTTTGAAGATATTAACTGATACTATAGTGTACATGCACAATCTACAAAACATTTCACATGGGGAATTCAACTGACAAATGAGGCATGTACAGTACAGTACCAGTCAATGGTTTGAACACATTCCCATGACATGGGCAGTATTTGTTTCAAAAGGAACTGGACAGAAGAGTAAAAGCAGAGCAACCCACAAAGTGTCCTATATCTCTGGACATCACTGAGAGCCTGGAAGACAGGCTGACTCTTTCTCCTTATCAAATATGTTAACTAAATGCCTTGTGAAGAAATCTTGTTTCCACCAAGTGTGCTCAGGTCTTTCACTGGTATTGTCTGGTACCTTTTCCCACAGCTAAATCAGACCTAGGCTATATGTAATGTTGTTGAACGCCCTTAGGTATGGTACAGTGTCATTAAAATGGAGAAAGTATGGGACATGAAGACAAATTAATAAATACTTCCTGAATTACCCGTGTTGCCCAGAACAGAAAGTGTAAAGGTGGAAAAGTAAAAAAAAAAACATTATATATCACCAAAATTTAATACCATTAATATGGTGCATTTGCATAATGTTGATGAACAGGAGGACATCACAAACAGTGATGCGTGAGCATAGTCCAGTGGGAAGGTGGTAAGGAAGAAATGAATAAATATCACAAAACTTTATTACCCTCACATCACTGATGTGTGTAACACAGTCTGTGTGTCCTGTATAATTTCTTATTGATTTTTATATTTTCATTTATAAAATTATTTTTATTTGTACACATATTCTCTCGCCACTTGGCTTCATGCTGATGATGGTGGGGTTTTTCTATCTCTGAAATGGACCCCCCCCCGTTCACCTCTCCCTCTCACTGTTGTGTTCTGGGGTAGAAAACAAAAAACAATCTGAAGTATGTGTCAAGTATGGCACATAGATGCTCACATACAACAGCCATTAGCTCCTGAGTTTTCCAGTTGGGAGCCTGTTGTGGGTATTTTGGGCAACAAGACCTTAAACTGATAGCATTTAGTATATATCAGTGCAAGTGCCACTCATTCATGTAGGTCTAACGTATGGATGCAACAGAGTAATGCACCAGTGAGCTGTAAATAAATAATGTCATCAAATTTCATTGCCTTTACTTACTGCATTTACTTACTGGGGTTTGTCATGCTGTGTGTGTGTGTATGCGCACATGTGCATCCATCACGCATCTCTCTCACCCCCGGGTGCTGTTGTAACATAGGAAACAAAAAAAATGATGTATATGCCCCGTTTGGCACGTAAATGCTCAATGTAACAGCTACTGGCTGTTGTCCTTTTGGGCAGCAGGACCTTAGAAAGTGTTGATCATGATGCCATTCTGTAAGTGCGTCTTCCATCTGATGCAACTACACTGTGTGTGTAACATAACTACGTGTGCTTTTCAAAGCATAGTTCAAGATACTAAGTGGCCTTAATGGCCATACAATGAACCTGACTACATGAAAACCTTGCTTAGGCTCAGAAGTACCACCGCCAAATTTCACATTATGGGCTTGAAAAAGGAAGCCGTGGGTAAAAACAAAGACAGACAGAGATCTTACTTACTTGCGCAGGAGAATCCTGAGTCTGTCTTGGTTTGGAGAGATGGACCACCCTTACAATCATTTTGCTGCCTTTCAAATAACCAGCATGATTTATGGCTGCTGTCTGCAGTGACAAGTGATCCAAAATTTAGACGCCCCATTATTTCAGCACCATC
>UFQX01001551.1:0-27960 GCA_900497675.1 Arapaima gigas | reverse complement strand
GCTTGTTGTTTATGCTCCCACTCCACCACCCTAGACAGGAGCCAGTAGTGGGGGCGTAACAGCATGATTTACGTGTTAAATCACATTTAAATTAAAGAAAATGTTTAATAGAAATTAAATGTGAAATGAATTGTGAATACCAAATACTTTTGTCACTTTGAGCTTGTTTCAAGGGAACATTATGTTTTTTTTTTTTAATGGAAGTGTACCAATAATTTTGGGCATGTCTTGCAACAATTGCAGCATGACACAATAATATTAAGTGATCCCACAACAGTAAGATTATGCAATGTCAAACTCTAAAATCAAATGAAAGTTTTGTACATTAACAATATAGAAATGCTAAAACAAAAACTATATTTTGTAAATGTGTAATACTTTTGAAAGGAGGGTTGATATTCACAACATGTCCACTAAAAAAGCTATTGCTATAAGCAAAGTGAATATGTTTTACTGCTTAGAGCTACTTTCTATGTCAGACTATGAGCTGACACACTAGTATGTATTAAACATTTCTGTGGACTAGTTACTAGTTACAGTGAATAATTATCATGCTGTAATAGGCTGTATGTCTTTATGGAAGAGTAAACAACAAAAGTAAGTGAACAGCACTGATTTTTAAAAAAATGCACAAGTACACAAAAGGAATTACAAATGTATTTTAACAAAACTACATTTAAAACAGTCTCCAAATGACAACTGCCACCATTCAAAACTTCAGCCTACTACATGAGCAACAAAGTAGCTGTAGCCTTTAAACCAAACTATTTATGATAGACGTATAAAAAAACAATGATGTCACTCACTGAAAAGTGGCGTGTTGAGCATTTTTTGAGTCTGAATATAATTTTTGCACTTGATTTAAATTTTTAGAAGCCTCTCTGAGTCATTTTTTGTGATTTAATGATTTAAAAAGAATAAATAATAAAAGTAAAAAGTAAATTATTTATAAAAGTAAAAAGTAAAATAAATTTATTTTGAGAAAGTTCGGGGCCCCTGTAGCTCCAGGGCCCTGGGCTGCAGTGCAGGTTAGTCAGTTATGTCTGGCTGTAGCTGAAGCCCATTACACCATCCCTGTAAGTACTGTGAGTCTCCTTGCACGACTAAAGCATGAAGCTGGTTATGTGATGACATTTCCTATTTTCTGAATTACTGAAGTGGACAAATATGGTTAACTGGAGCACAGAAGAGCAATGGGATACAGAGAACGTTGTTGTGCATTTGAAACTTCTGCAGTCAGCCATTCCATTAAAAAAGTCGATCTGTTTATAGAACTGGTTTTGCATAAGATAGCTTTCACATCCTGGGTTGTATGAGCCTTAAAAAAAGCTAATTTCAGTTTCCACAGAAGGTCTGAAGACAGATTCTAAAATGTACATTGTTCTTCTTTGGAGTGAATGTGCTCCATGAACTTAGAGAGTGCTGTGAAAACATGGGCGAGCTAATTTAAAAAATCATTTGAATGAAGCTAGCAATTTTGAAATAGTTCTTTCTCTTTTGCATGATTTTCAAATGAACAGTGTAAAAAGTTTAAAATTTATTTGTTTTGGCATGATGGAAATTGTGGAAGGATTTGGGTAACTACATGGTTTTGTGACAGGTTTTGTAGAAAATAAATGCTACCACAGCTAAGCTTATAATGAACTAAGAAATAATGAATTGTGTTAAGTGTTACCTTCCCTTCTATACATTATAGTTTCTGTAATATATTTGGGTCGCACAGTGGAGCAAGGTCCCATCCAGTCTCTTCCTTGTGCTCAGTGACAGAGCCGTGCTGATCCTGACAAAGAAAACTGTATAAGGATAATGGATGGATGTATATTTTTGTTTGTCAGTGTTGAATTTTCATGGCTGTGACTGCAAATAATTGCACTGAATTACACTGAACATAAATAATTTCACTAAACATGATTACAGTTACCACATAAGGAAGCCAACTGATTTCCTCTTTGCACTAGAAACTGACAAAAACAGTAAACTAGCTTTTATCTTCCCTCTCATGTCATTCATTAAACTGACATTTCCTGATGAAGAAAGTTAATTTTTGAAAGCACTGTCCTGTCTACATTCTCTTGATACTGAAAAAATGCTTTTAGGAGTTTTTAGAAGGATTTAAAAAAACTTTGACCTCAAGGGGAAACTATACAAATTGCAGGGCATGTTTTATTAGGGTTATATGAAGAACAAATATACAAAGATTTTAGTGTGAAGAAGTAGTAGTGTTCTAATCCTTGGGTCTGAAGCACAGTGCAGTGATTTGCAAGTCACTAACCCTAACCCTAAGACTTATTTCTTTCTTCTTTCTTCTGCCATGGTGCAGTGTTATGTTCACCTGACTCCCACATGTTTTAGAGATGCTGTGGAAACCCTCCAGACAGTCTTGCTTCCAATGAGGCTATCAAACACATAATCCAGTAGCAGACTCGATCTACTTTTTTTTAAATGAACAATGCTTTATTTTTATTCATTTAAATAGACATTTTTTTTGCTAAACTTAGAATGGTAATTTTTTTTCTCCAGGATATGTAGGGTAATGCAACCGGGAGCAGCATTAGATGTTGTTTGAAAGTGGGCATTTCAAGTACCAATCTAATGCCCACGATTGACAAAACGTGTTGCAAAATAAAATTGCAATGAAGATGCAACTGGCTCCACAATGACTTTTTAGCATCCCTTCATGAACATGAAAGAGCATATTGCCTTGGATGGCAGGTCACAGTACTGTATTTGCAGCCTCTGTATAATTTATTGTTTCTATATATATTTGATAGAAAAACATACTGTAGTTGACTACAGCAGTTCCTCAGTATTCACACTCTGCAAATTTTTGAAATAATGGCTCTTGAAAAATAACCCGTATATATCGGTATCCAAATTGAGAATTTTCCCATGTCAAATTTTCTTTGGAAGGTTATCCATAATAAAAAAAGCACAAATAAAAATCAGCATGAATGTAAAAACTGACAAATAAATGCTGTACCTTAATAAATATTACATGCATTGTAATAAAGTCTATTGTGTACTGATATCTGAAGCCAAATGTTCATTTACTACCGCTTTCTGCCTGTTTTGCTGTCACCATATTTATTGCACATTTCATTTTTTTAAAAAAATACACCAATTTATTTAAATTTCAGTTGTGTCATAGACATCGATGTGGCAGATTACTTTGACATGTCTTTGTTGAACATGTAACACTGAACTTCCACTGCAAACTCCATACATGCCCCTTCGCCACTCCCATTCGTATTGCAGTGACACTAACACTGACATGTCCTGTAGTACTCATTATAAACATGCAAATTAATGAGAACGCTATGTGTTTTCCAGTTAGGTCATTTCTGTTTAGAATATTTTATCATGCTGAAATCTTGAATTGAAAGTTTATTTTCCTCCATTCAAAATAAAGGGAAATAGGCACTCAGTATCTGAAAAATACAGTGTCTCACTCATTTTTAGGGAATTAGATTCTTTATTAGATTTGGATATTGTGGAATTAGCGCATTCTACTATTAAAATCTGTATTAGTAACACGAACTATGATAGATACAAATATCACCATTGGGATAACATGCAAATGCAAATCCAAACTAAACACCTTGAGACTTGAACTAGTAACCCTGAGGCAGCATTGCCACCATGAGACTTTTGATGTCAGAAAATCTGGAAGAAGTTGGTGATATTGATGATCATTGTACCCCTACTGCTGTGGGGTTAAAAAAAAGAACGCTACTGGTGACCTTGACAAGTAGAGCGGTTTGTTCATCTATTACAAGTTTTGTTTCATTTTATTTAGCCATTTCATGCTATGTGGCCCCTATTACAGTGGGCATCACAGTCACTGCATGACAGACATAGTTATTGTAATTTGTTTTCTGATGTGTGACAGACATCTTAGTCCCTGTGATGGAAACGAACTGCTTTAAAAGATGGATTTGAAGAGACTTTGCTGTAACAAATGACAGAAATGACGTCGAAACGCAAAGTATTTATAACACAAATTCATTTTTAGAGTTAGTGACATTGGCTCATTAAACATTTCATCTCAGCCAATATGCACTGTACATAATGTAATGTCTAGCGTTTCTGCAATTGTAGTCCCAAACAAACATTGACTTATTGTATTGTTATGACCTTCTTTCAGATAACATGGTCCCATACAAAAAAAGGCACACACAATGGCTTATGAAAATTCTCTTTTTTCATACAAGGTAAGTATTTAGTATACTGGCATGTTAAGCTGAATTTAGTCCCTGTGGGTATTTTATTCACACTATTGTAGGTAAAGTGATAATTGTGCAGTTATCTAGAATAAAAAAATCACATAATGGATTTTGTGCACTGTGTTGAAATTTTAAAAGGAAGCAAATTGTTAAGGGTGTGCTTAGTATGATGAAAAAGATAAATGAAAACTGTGTGGGGGAAGCAAGGGAGAAAACACCACAAAAAAAGACATCTTACGATACTGCATGCATCCTTCACACTATGGAGGATGAGGACCACTGGCAGGGAATAGAAAGGTGTGTCACAGAACAAGCCAAGTGTACAAGTATTTGCCAGCCAGTCCATATATTTTCTTTAAAAACCAGAATTAGTTTGGACTTGCCGAGTGTCCTGGTGGTGCTTGGCTTGAAAACTGTAGTGATGATAAGGTAAAAATAATAAAAGATAATATAAGCTGTTTTATCATTAAAGTGGTTGCATTTAAAACTATGGTCTGATAGTACTGTCAGGCAGGCAAATACCACGATGTGCACTATTTGTAGTGAAGCAGAAAGAAGCAAAATATACATATCTATTACCAAACTTTATTACTTTTGCAACACTAAAGTGTGCAGCATCATGTTTCATTTCACATATAAACTGCTACTGGCTGCAATAGTCAAATATGTGGATGGCACTGATAATAATGTGTGCCGCAGTCATATTAGCATAAAGAAAATAATATATGTATTGCCAAACTTTATTAGCTTTGAATATGTGCAGTTTAGTACATTTCTGTATGAATGGTGTAAGAAAATCTGTCAGTGTCTTGTGGTCCTACATGAGTGTGTGGCACATCTGCTGCCATATGTGTAGTTAGGAAATCCATCATTGTTTTTATGCTCTGTGTGTAATTTCTCCAGGCCTTGTCAGAGGCCAAATCTACATTTTTTTTAAACAGAAAGTAACAGTCTGTAATTAACTTGACTAAGCAAAAACCTCCCTTTTTTGTTTGTCTTAGCCAGAAATTGCCAGGAGGCATGTCACTAATGTGTATGTGTCTGTGTGTGTGCTCCAAATTTGCTTGATAAATAAAGCTGTGCATAATGGAAAAATAGACCGCGCTTTATAGATACAGAAACAACAACAGACAGTTGACATAGTCTCTACATGTAGGCTGACTATGAGAGGCTTCACTGTCATCTAGTGCTTTTAGCTTAGTAACAAGCTAAAATTCGCTGGTGTCTGATACACTGGGTGGTACAAAGGGTTGGGTGGAAATGTTCATTTAATGACCAATGAAAGTCCAGCAGGGGTGGGTCTAAATGCTGACTCCAATGAGACTAAAAAAGTTGTTAGTGGCAAATGAATCTGTTGCTTACAGTCATAAGCACTTAAACCAATAAGCAAAGTACTAGTCCAGGCATACTCATATATACATATGAGAGGTCTACTTAAATTTTCACCAAGTCCAAGGTCTGTAGAATGGCAGGGCAAATGAGCAAATAAATATAGTATAGAACTATGTGGCAAAAACTCTGGAAGTATGTAAAAAAATGCAGCGTTAATGAGAGAGGTGACATCTTCCTACAACCGTTTTTAACAAGCAGCAAAACGTGTGATGGCCATGCTAAGACACTTATGTAAGCATTCATTAGTGAGTCTGGGGCAAAATTATTATTATTTTTTTTAATGCTTGCTCAAGACCCACACAAGTCTTACTGAGGCCTGTACTGTGTGTGCAAGGTAATGAATTGATTTAAATCAGACAGCGTATTTCACGTATAATAGTTGTACACAACAATCAGCTCTAGCCAGGTCCAACAGTATCCTGCAAACAACACCCTAGGTGACTGAAGTTACTGGTCTGAAACACTCAGTGAAGCTGGAAAGGGTTTCGTTTATATAATCTTTGCGAGAAGCATAAGTTATGACTATGATGGGTATTTTAATGTGGTTTCCAGATTACTCTAAAAACACTGTACTTTTGGAAACTGAAAGCAAAGCACAGTTATGCATTAAACATCCTGTCATGTTTGTCTAGCTGCCCTTTACTATGTCCATAATTTTAAAGTGGCAAGAATCTGTACAGAAGTTGCCAATTGTAAAGCGAGAGTTGCCCTAATAGAGAAGGATTTCAGAAATAGCAATAACATGGGTGTGGAATTATAATATCAGCTTATCGGACTATGGCTCACTCTCAACCAAAACGTACTAGATGCATAACCTGGGTTCTGACAGTGCTCCAGATCTCAAAACTCCAACGGTGATTCACCAAACATAGCATGAACAGACTCTCTACCCTTTTTTCTTCTACCAGCACCTCTAGCCTATGATGAGACTTTTATGCCCTAATTCTTGCCATTGTCAGTGGGAGAGAACACTTTAAATGTATCTAGTATAGTTCCCTTGTATTTCAGTAAATTATCCAGCTTTTTTTGCTCAGTGAAACAAGTTTTTTTTGTAAGCTGAGAGCAAACAGAGCTGTGTCATGGTGCTTAAGCAGGCTAGTATTTGACAGTAATAACACCAGAATCAGAATACAAGCCCTTATTAGTATTACACTGGTGTACAATCAGAAGTAATTTCCTAACGTAATGCTCAGTTACCTGTGGCACTTAGAAATAAGTACGTTCCATTTATATTACTGGAGTTTCCCAAATGCTCTTATTCCTACATCAGAGTAGGAGTATGCAAGCAAAGTTCCATCCATCCCTAATGAGTGCCTGCTGCACCGTGTTTCATGGAATACATATCTAAGGGAAACAGGGAAAAATTGAGAGCTGCATTTACTGACAACTGTACACATATTGGATTTGAAGTATTTGGAATGATAAAGATGTAGCTAATGATATTTGTAAAACCCTCTAATAATTTTTACATTAAGTAGTCAGGCAAACATTTTTATATTATATTCTACATGCATTCTTGCATTACATACATCCTGAAGCAAGTGAATTACACAGTGGTCCAGAAACCATACTTGAAACGAACACACACACACACACACACACACACACACACACACACACACACACACAAATGGAATTTAAATAATTTTAGTTTACTTTATCTTTAGATAAATGAATTAGCAAACACTATCTACAAGACAATAGCATTGCCCGTTGACTGTGCGACTAGATCCTCCTTCAGTTAAGAAATACAGCTAAACTATGGCGATTCTTATGTAGGCTGGATGTTAAGTTGGTTCATAGCTTTGTTTCTAGCAGGATAAATGACTGTAATGCTCTGCTTTCAGGTTCTCTGGACCAGACTGTATCCATACATAGTTAATACAGAATGCTGCCGCTAGAATTTTCATTCAAACCAGGAAGTACGACCATATAACAATGGTTCTTGGGTCCTTACATTGGCTTCCTGTTCTTTAGCAAAGATTAAAAACTCTTATTCTAAATATAAGTACTTTTCTTAATACTAAGTATTCTTAGTATAAGTCCATAGATGGCACTGGCCCTGTGTATTAAGTTATTAAGTATTTAAGTTAGATCATGGACTTTTATGTTCCACAGTGTTGCCTACAACCATTAAAGGCTGATTATCTTAAAGTACCTGTAATTAATAAGATTATATTAGAAGGACATACCTTTAATTATAGAGCCCCAAAACTTTGGAATAGTGGTGATATCAGAAATGCCCCTATGTCGGCCTTTAAATCATTGCTTAAAACTCAACTCTTTGATTTGCCATTTCTGCTATAAGTACTCAAATTCTGCTTGTTAACTCTTCTGCAGCTCATCTAGACTTTTTAATTATGTTTGATGTCATTTAGATATTACCTCCCCACACTAGTTCTGTTAGTTTCTTTAAACCACTAGTGCAGATTAGTGATTCTCAACAATCCAAGTTCCCAAGAGCTGACGACCCCAGGGCCTTGATGAATCTGACCAGATCACCTATACCTCAAGATCACTTGTTTCATCTTGTTGTCAGTTTAACCTGTTAGCTGTTACTACTGGCACTATTTTCTATGTGCAGAATGTCCAGGATAGGTGGATAACTGCCATTTGAACCCCCACCCAGAGGTTTATCTTCTCGCCTTTATCTCCTTGTTTTTTTGTTGTCCTCTCCTCAGTTGCTGCTAGGCTTACTGATTTGCACTTATACCCTGTATAGTTGTTATTTACATTTAAATTTATCTATACCTTCAGTATATAGACTTGTTTTCTGTTCCATTATCGTAATCTCCTGTTCAGTACTCTGAGTCGCTGTGTGACAAGGTGAGATGAAAAATTAAAATGAACTGAACTGAATTCAACTGAATTGGAGGGAACAGGAGTACCTGTTATGAGAATATGAACAGTCCTGGAGCTGAGAGGAAACATTTTCCACTGAAAATAAATTATATCATGTCAAATATAATCCCTCATAATTACTTACTTTATTGTTTAAATGAATAGATTATTCTTTTCCAAGACATATTGAAGTTTTAAAAATGGAGAATTTAAAGCTTTCAAAATTTACAATTATTTAGGTGTTTAACATTAATGTGTAAAATTTATTTAACCTCAACATTTAATACTAATACTTGGAACAGTACAGTAGCGATACACAGGACAGTAAATCAGGTACCAAATGTAAAAGTTTCGGGGTTATACAGTTTGGTGCTATATAATTTATTGCGCTAGGTGCATACACATCAGATTTTTTTTAACACCACAACAGAATGGTGAGCAAGAAGGAAAAGGAGGGTGATGCCTTCTGCTGAAGGAAGGACCTAAACTGGTAAGAGGCAGCGATGATGGTGAAGGACAAATAGCAATGAGGGAGGTGTGCTGGATGGAACAACAAAGTGAAATTGTACAAATGAACACGAAATTATACATGACACAGTGCTACACATATTAGTGGCGTAAGGCTGTGATACTTTCTACCCACCCTGGTCATTCCTATGACAAAGTATTGTTGTGAGAACATGATGTCTATAGACATGAACATTTAAACTCTGCACATAGTCCTCAGATGACTCTGAATTATAAAACATATTGCATAATGCAGTGCTGACTGGACAATGAATAGTAATGGGTATATATCACATGTGCACTATATTCAGTAGATGCAATTAACATTTAAGATGTAACATTGCAGGCTGAAGCTCTTCAATATTATTCCCAAGCATAAAAAGTTCCAGTATAAAGCCTGAAATCAGAGTTCCCATCTCTGCGTCCTCTTATAAGAACCAGACAGCTGTCACAATAATGGTGTAACAAATCTTAAAAACATCTAAGAGCTGGGTTGCCATTTCAGGCTTGTCAGTTGATTTAAAGCAGCCAGTTAATTATGCACTTTAAGGTTGTTAAATATTAAAAAAGAAAATTGTTTTCTATAAAGAGGTCACAAATTTTTTTCTTGCAACTGTGTAGTTTAGTGTTCTGTCTCCCTTGGCCTTCAGAACATTATGAAATCATTTGGGTATGGTTTCTACAAGATGCTGGATGTATTGTGGCAGGTAGGTTTTAGCAGGAGGAAATAATTGCATAGCTGCTGCAAAGTGTTGCTGCGAACGTTTTCCACCTAACTGGAAGGTACCTGAAAAGGTTGAGATCTGGGGATTCTGCAGACCATCGATGCAATGAAAACTCACTGTAATGGTCTTGGAACTATCTGAAATGATGCATTATCTTGCTGGAAGTAAAATCACGAAGGGATGAACTTGTCCAGCAGCAGCAATGAGATATGGTACATCAGTCTACCATTCTTCAGTGGGTATCAGGGGCCTAATGTGTGCGAGAAAAACATTCCCTCATAATCACACTGCCACCACCACCATGTACTGCTGACACCAAAGATGGCTCAATGGACTCAGTTTTTTGCATTGTTTTTGAAGTGCCCAATTTACTGTCCTATGTGTTTGTGCCATTTGTTCAGTCTGACTGCACTCTGCATGTGATGTAACAATGTTCTGTATGTAAGATACACCCTGTTGGTGATGCAACTAAATCCATGTTTCCAAGACTTATTTTAAAGACCAAAGTAGAAAGAAAATTTTTATCCACTTCTCAACAGGGCAGTTTTGACACTCCTGTACCCCCGGAGCTGTATTTCTTTGGTCTTTGCTGACAACACTGACAATCTTCAGTTGCAGTTGCCCTTTCTGAAGTAGCGTGAATCAATATAATCAGTAGTGTGTTCAGAGAAGACATTCTGCACAAGTGTTGAATTTAGATGTAATTTGCATTGTTGTGGCCCATGTTTCCTTATGTTTCTTGCCATTCTCCTTTGACCCCCTTCTGACCCACAAACTATTTTCATCCACAGGATCACGTGCTTTTTGCATAATTCATGGTAAATTCTTGAAATGGTTGCCCAGGAATGGAGAAGCCCAGGACAACAGCTGTCCTGGCACCTGGCACCTGGTGCTTTTGGCACCAGGTGAGCAACACTGAAGGTGTCTTTGACCAGCACTGACCTGCAAACCGTAATCTCAGTAATCACACTGTTGTGCAATATATGACTGGACTATTATGACAAATTCGGGGCAACAGGTAGAATAGTGGTAAGTATAAATCTCATCCCATTTGTTGTACCCTTGTGGAAGATACTGATCCTGATTTTCCAGCAAAATTTACCGAGCTGCATACTGAATAGGTGCATAATTGTAGGTAAAGTGTCATCTAACTAAACTTGACCCTTAGTCAAACTTAAGGGCCACCGAGAAGGACAATTTAAATAATCATCTACTGCCGTGTGAATTTTATTCTGCGCCTTTTGTAAAGTAATAAAATCAAGGGTTGCCATAGAGGAGCACACTATGTAATAATAGAAAACATGAACTGTCCTTGCCATTTCAAAAGACATATGGTTTTTAATTAGGAGTATTCATAAGAGGCTCATAGCTACTATTAAATGGGCTTATTTTATTATTTAAAAAGTTATCATTTCATCATGTAGGCTAGATGCAATGGGCACCCTGTTTCATTGTCTCTGATTCTCCTGTTTGTTACATGTCTGTGTAATGAAACAGTAGTGACAAGCTTGTCCAGAGGCAGCAAGTTTGACATGCTGTGCAAATGATATAAACACGTTTGTAGGCAAAACTCCTTAACAATTTTCACTACATTTTGGACATGGGGTGAATTTGCTACAGCCTTTTCACTTATCGATGTGGTCAGCTTACTAAATCAAATCACTCACTGGCAGTCGCATGATTCTCACTCATTTTCCTTTTCTCAGAATCACTACATGATTTATGTAAAGAAATTGAATAATATTTGTTATATAAGACTGTCAAATGAAACAGCATAAAATAGAAACTGATCTGTTACTGAATTGTTTTTTATGTTATTCATTTATGTGAAAGAAGACATCTTTTTAGTTTTTTTTATAGCTTAGCAACTATTTTCATGGTTAGTACTTTTCCTTTATTGATCAGTAATGTCAGTGTGGATGATCTCTGCAAAATACTATTACTTCGCTTGCCTTCTGAGACTACCCAGTTCAGTTCTTCTTTGGGGGGGGGGGGTTTAATAGGAACAACTGGTGAAATTAGATAGCATAACACACTGAACTTCAGCCTAGACTATTCTTGTCTTATAAGCATCATGGCCAATAATTATACTTTAAAAACACACAGGAATACGTTTTGAGCTGATATTCAGAACGAAATTCACAAAAGCCGGATGATAATTTTGTGATTTGGATTAACGGCCTGTTCCCTGCAGCTCTAAATAGATGTTCCTGTGATGTCTGGCTTCATGTGGGCATTTTGAAAGCTCTCCTTCTACAGTGTGGTAGATGAACACATCCAAATGCAGAGGTAGCAAGAAAGTTTCTGCTCCTCCAGATTGAGAAGAAAGTTTGGAAATTTAAAAAAAAATTTTTTTTTAAATATTTGAAGATATGTGGATATCTGATTCATTTAACAAACTTATATTGCAAAAAAATGTACTTTGTATTCAGTCCCAAAACTATTTTCATGTTTTATTGTCTCATATTCTAAAGGAGTTCAGACAAGAAGAGAACATACAAAATCTCCATTAAACCCTGACCTGGAATCAAACCCCCATATCATGTAAACAAACCAGGAGCTTTGGCTTAAACCACTGTGCCATTAAAAAGTAGTCATACCTTTATAAAATAGGTGGGCTCAACTGCAGTGTAATACCACCACCAATTCACCCAAATTTTTGATGGTCTCTACCTGTGTAGGAAATGGTTGGCTCACCTGTTAGTAATGAATTTATGAGAATAAATCCCTCATAAAGTATGGTATGGATTTGATTTGGCTGGTTTAGCCTTTCCACAAAGTAAACCAAAAGAAGCATTCGAAAACTGCCAGACTGGTGGATCAGACTGCCCCTGTAAACTTGGTTACTGAACAAGAAGTTTTCCAGAGAAGCTACTGTGACACCAACTGTCACTCTGTCAGTTGCAGAAGTGATTGTCTGCAGTTGGAGATGATGTTCATGGCTCAACAATCTCCACAACACTGCACAAACATAACCTTTGTGGAAGAGTGGCAAGGAAGAAGGCCTTGCTTATAAAGAGTTTTCCTAGAGGAAAACTGCTCTACTAGAAACCTGAGGGGGAAATGTTTTTTGTGTGAGACGTGGTACAACCAAGTACTAATGCCGGGATCAACGGTGACATTTTTTTCACATTTAATTTTTTTAATGGTTAATTTTCTTTCTTGAGCAGCACTGTGAAAAAAGAGCAGTGAAAAATTACCGGTTTTTGCAATTACTTTTGTAAAAAAAAGGATTGAAGGCCGAATACTTTTCAAAGCATTGTATCTGGCAAAAGGATATGAAATTTCAATGTATTTGCACATACATCATTCACTATGTGCTGTGTGAAAGGCAGTTGATACGTTTAAATTACTGAGAACCTAAACAAGCTGGTTCAGGAAATTCAGGTGTCATGCTGACTGGTAAATGCTCCTTGATGTGTCCAGCAATTCAAGATTAACAACCTAGCAACATCTCTTGTCACAGTGCCAACTTGGATGAGGCAGCTGACAGAGGAGGTCTGAAGCTTCATGGGAGCACATAGGAAGTCGTGATCCCATGGAATTAGACTATGGCTGGCACAACTTTTAACGGAGATGAGCCAAAGGTACAATTATTTGACTGCAAAGACAGACCTCCATGCTATGTTTAACCAAGAAAGCAGCACCCGTGTGTTCCTGGGTCATGCTGTGCTCTCCCATCCCATTAGCCATTGGCAACATCCTTTAAATTCATTCCAGTGACAAGCTTTAGGTTCTGCCCTGGACAACCTCTTGAACTCAATTTGAACTGAGAAAACTAACAGAATCAGTTTGAAAGGGATTAATAAGTAGTGCTAGCTTGCAACTGGATAACGTAAGGCACAGGCTTCCTTGCATCTGTAATTCACTATATGCTGCCAAGAATTGAGGAACACAAGCTGACATGCTCAGATGCAGCATCATTTGCATTTTGTTTAGCCAGTGTGCTTCTAAGTGAGCCATTTTTCATGTTGAGAGTAGAAACAAAAATTGTGCATTAAATAATAAAGTATTCATCCTTTCTCTGTCAATTAAAATATCTTGCTCCACTGGAACTTGGTTTGATATATATCACATTTAAGTGCTGCTTTTGCAAATTAAACATCATTTATGCTGAAAGTAAAATATTCAAAATGGTTCTGTTCACAGTCTTTTATTGCCTTTGACACAAACGGGAAAGTTGGAATTCATCAGCTTTTCATTGGCACATTGAAAGTACTACCAGAAAAAGCCTTGAAGAAATAAGAACAAGCTAATTTATACTATAAGATGTAGCTGATTCAAAGTTCCATATTACATGTTTAAATGTACAGCTGTACCCTAGCGATCAGTGCGGGCAATGATCCTAATTTTAATATACATTTTTTTTTCCTTAGCACTTACATTACAGCTCAGAGATTTTGTGCCACCTTTATCTGGTAATCGTGATTTTGAGTTCTTCGCCCATGAGGTATCACTGATGTTAAACAGGGAGGAAATGGCAAGATATACAGGTTGCCCTCAATTTACAAAGTACATAACATTCAATTATATTCAATTTATTTTTGTAAAGCACTTCCTTTTACGCAGTGAATCCGAGTGCTGAACCGAAGCTTAACACTACAAAGGACTTGCGCTTTTGACAATTAGTAATGAAAAAACTAATAAAATTTACAAAATGAAATGGATGAAAATTGTCAAAAAAATCATTCTTTGTGATTTCCAGACTTCTGGTAAGAGAATGGGCATAGCTAACTAAAACATGTATACTTGATCAATGTACAGTACCTGTAAAATACATGAACAATTAACACAACAAGAGCGTCTACTGACAGCCGTACAAAAACATATGCAGTATTAGGACATGATTGAGAACTCACAGCTTATAATCCAGATAAATGTTACGCAATTGCATTATACCATTGGACCTGTACCTAGACTGTATACATGTGTCACGTCATAACGTGCAAATCATATTTGTTTAAGGAAAATGCCGTACAACACGATGGCAGTGCCCCACCTATGTACAGTCAGCAACCATCTTATTACACCTGCCTTTTCTCTTCTCCTTTCTCCTTTCCTTCTGTGACTAAAAGACTGTGCAACACAAGAGTTAGTTGTTTTCTAATGTTATTTCACACAAAGATGAGGTTGCCCTTTTCGTCCCCAGTGCCATAACACAGCATATCCTAAGCCACCATGACAACTCCACAAAACAAGAACTGGAACTGCATGCAACAAGACTTGCTAGCAGTAAATATCTTGACCATGACTGCCACTAAATGCATACCACCACCAGTCCCTCTGGAGTAGTCCTTCCACAGACCAAGGACTGGCTGTCTGCAGACTTACTGATGGAACAGTCGAAAGCTTTCACGTTGCCTGCGCTTACTATACCTCACTGATGTATGGCACAGAATAAAGTATTTAAAAAATGTTTGGAACATCGTGTACTTTTTAAAAAGTAATTTTGGTAAGAAATACAATATAAAATTATTTAATTATAGTATCTATAATATACTAATTTCATTTGTTTAATGAGAGCATTATATTCTTACTACGTAACTGGTCTTTTATCATGCTAAAAGCATGGGTTGATATAGGTATAACTTCTGGAAGTTTTTTTCTTATGCGCTGGAAGTGCTCGTCATTTATTTGTTTTCCCATTTTAAAATAATCAGAAATAGGCACTCAGAATCTGAAATTTCGGTATCCTAAACGTTCTCAGGAACAATTTAGGTTTAGATGTGGCAGAGTTACTGGATTTTAAAATAAGTGCCAGAGTTGCAAAACAAATTTTAAAAAATGAAATGGCATGCAGGGGTACGTGCATGGGAGATGGGCGGGTGCATGTGCGGGGTTTGCAGCCTGCGTTCTTTCCTCTACTGTGGTCCTCTGCGGCTCGCCATCACAATCAGGATCTTAAACAAAACCCTAACCCTAATGTATAGGACTCTTCTTACCTTGGCTTTTAACAGATACCACCGTCTTAGTTAAATATCATGTTATTGGTATAACTTCTACTCTGCCTTTGCCTGTTTTGTCTCAGGACCCCTTCCCAAGCACTCAAAGGAGAAGTTCTCTCTGTTTACATTTCTGAAATGAGCAACTTCTTGGCAAGAAATCTGTTACTAGTCTAAACTTTCACCAGATTTTGAAACCTCTTGTGAAATCTTTCTATTTGTGATCCTGGACCACCTTAGATAGCTTCTCATACTATCTGTCCTTAGCATTTAACTCTTGCTTGCTTCTCTGAAAATGTTTAAATAACCGCTGATTAATAATTTTCTTGTACATTATAAGCATTTGTTCTGACAGCTATTCATTTTCCCTAGTCAAGATTTTTCCTTGCCTTTCTTGAAGCATTACATGAACCATCTGGAAAACCCTTTGCAGTAACTGCACACTGAGGCCTAATGGATCAGGTTGCCTGAGACCACTGAATTATGGATCTTGCCTGCACTGATGCAGCATCAGCAGTTAAGCATCAGCAGATCAACATGTACTTGTCAGCTTTAGTGGCACTGGTGTGTTGTATTACACTATCACATCCATTTCCTTGTCCCGGGAGTTCCTTTCGTTTCTCAGCTGACAGATGGATTATTCCACTGTGGTTTCACCAGGCAATGCCTTAGTTTTTCCACTGCCTTTTATCTCTGTGCAAACTATGCTGTGTCACTCTGTACTGAGTTCTACTGTATTTGAAATATCTATTGAACTGTAAAACTGTTTAATTTATTGAACTGTTTTTTAAAACACTATTTGGACTGTATGAAATTATCCTCGTAAAGTTACTCTGTCAGCAAAAAAAATAAACAATAGTTAACAAGGACTAAATGACACAAAGAACCTTACTGTTAGCCAGTCATAAACTTGTTCATACATATTCAAACACTGGCTACAGTAAACCCACACTGAAGCATTGTCCTCTTGGTGTGTAACTAACCTGTGCTAATTAATACAGTTTTTTTGAATAATTTGCTCTTCGTTGTCACCTAGAGAAATCTCATTAATTCATAACTGCTATTTCCTCCTTTCCTGTCAAGATTTGACGCTCATGGAAACTGTATCAGTATATTCACTGATCACTGTTCTGTCACTATCAAATGATTCTAATGTATTCTCAGCAATTATTAATTTGCATATTTTTACTGTCATCTGTGAGGTCACATTGCTCAGCTCTTCTGTGTTTCTGCTCTGTTTCCCCATTTTACTGAAACCCAAATTCAAAACCCTGACCCTGTCCTTGTCAAGGGAAAACTGACTTAATAAGGAGGACCTCTTTTGTACTCATACGGCCTTTCAGTATGGAGACTGTAACCAAGACCCCCCCACAATTACTGAACAAAAACAGATAATATTAATTCCAAACTACATGCTACTTTATAGATCTGAATGAATGTGTTTTTTTTTCCAAACACAGTACTAACCATTTAGTGTAGATGGCCTTTATATTGCTTTGGACAGCTTTGCATAGGAGGGCAAAGATCTCAAAATATACTGTTAAAATGTGTACTTAAATGCTTAACCAGTCGGGGAGCTGCCTGTTTACTGATAGACAGAGTGTGGCTGTGTTTTATTAGCCTATCTCAGTGAAACAGACTTTAGCAACATCTTCAGATAAAAGGGTGAAACTATGAAGTCTGTTGCAGGAACGTTATAATAAGAAATTGTTGGAAATGTTGTGGTAACAATGGCAACTCGTTCTTTGAGCTTTGTCAGCACCTTTGTAATCAATTGCTTGTTTAAAAGCGAGGAAACATCTTGAAAAGATTTTTGTGCACTGAAATAATTCAGTAGGTATGATGTTTTGAGATTGTTTGCTTTCATGTTTCTGCTTTTCAGGCTAACTGTGGTTTCAGGCTGTCATCTGTCTGGATGGACCGTGTATCCCATTACACCTTGGTAAAGAGATTGAACCCTGAAAGCAAAATTCTTCAAAGCTTCGTCTCGTATACGTCTACAAAACAGAAGCACTACATAACACTATATACAGTGTTTACATCAAAAGGATATTTGTACAACTGAGATAGAGGTCCATACAAACTTGTTCTTCACACTTCTCTGTGTGCTACTGAAGTAGATTCACAGCTAAGGGTACTGGAGGAAGAGGACCCGTCAGATAACACTCAAAAGGTTGCTGTGTAGTTACAGTGTCATATTGCATACATACACTCATACTGCAGTGACCTATTCACCGTGCACTGAATTTGAACGTTCTTTTTGACAAGATGCAAAGTTGACATTTTCCTTTATATGGTGCATCATCTCCCTATGTATTGGGGTGACTTAGAGAAAGCTGTGAGAGAACATAGCATGTTAAACATTTAGGAAGAGTTTTGACCTTTATATAAAACTTATCCACATTGCTTTTGCACAATAGGTTGTGTCACAGTTTCCCTACGTCAACAATAAAGGGCTATTTGTCCACTTACCCTTTAACCATATGTTGCTGCTACCCTTTAATCAAAAACATTCTGTGTAAGTCCTGAATGTAAAAGTCTCGGCTACATACAGGATACAGGAAAGTGACCATTACCCATTGGTGGACCATTAAAAAGGTTTATTGTCTGGAAAAAGAGGCCTCTATTCACTGCAGTCAGAAAAGGACTTTGCCTACAAAGCTTGTCTTGAAGTTTTGAGCTTAGTATAGCCACAATATACATTTGTCTTCTGAGGCATATTGTATATTAATATTGTCGTTTATGGACTGGTGCTTTCATGTTTAACCGCTTCTATATTCTGTCAGTCCACATTAGGCCGTAGAAGGCCCACTGCTGGCAGCACTTGACATCAGGTTTTAGACTGTTTCCAAAAGGCCATCATGTTCTCTAATATAAAAATCTTGTCCTATTTATGTGTGAATTTATGGATGTGACAGTTTATGTCACCTCAGTGCTAGCTAAGTGATGCCAATGTGAGAGTTTGTGTGCGAACTGATGACGTGCAGGCACTGACAGTGGCTGCGTTTGGATTGCAGCATGGTTAGGGAGGGAAGCTTGAGGAGCACTCTGTCCTAATGCAGACTCCAGTGGTGCCAGAGATATGGATGATGTGCACAGCAGGGGAGTATATGAGCAGTCAAGGTTGCAGGTGACTTTTTGTATTGAGATAAGAATTTTCTTAATTTAAAATAGTGACAACTGGTTATTTGTTTTAAAAATTATTGTACTATGAAGGAATAGTTTTGCCCTTTGAAGAAGGCAGAAGACAGAAAAATGTCAAACATTATATGAAAATCCTCCATTACACTAAGTGTAGATCTATACAAAATTTTAGGTACAACTGGTCAAATTACATGGTTTTTTTAATATGAAATTTGAATTATTTTCTAAAGCATGTGAAAGTTGAAAAATGGTGTTAGCCTCATACATTGATCAGCTAGGCAGTATCAACAAACGACAGGGTGACCATTATTTTTTGTGTTCTTTAAAAAAAAAAATCAGGAAAGGCCAAGGGCAAAAAATAAAGTACATTTTATTTTTAATGAGAAAATTAGCCAGGCTAAGGCCTAGGGAAATTGACTCCAATGTTCAGGGCCAAAGAATATGTCATATTCCATGAAGTCAACAGCTCATGCTGACATGGCTGTTGTCACGATTTGGTTGTGGATAGCATGCACTAAGGTCAACCCAGTGGTTAAAATGAGACCCGAAACCAAGTCCTGTGAAGGATATCACCCCCTGAAGCTATCATACATTGGCATCTACATAAAGACTAACAAATTCTCTTTAAAGTATTAGAGATGTAATAAGGGTCCGGTTTATTTAAACATCAGTTCTCATCTGAAACTCCTGCACCTCAGTGCAAGTTTTTAATTCTAGGAACACTGTCCAATTAGCAGGTTTTTATGTTACGCAAAACATTAAGATTCCTTTTTTATGTTGTTAAATTCATAACATAATTAGCAGTTTCTTTGGTTGAGGGTTAGGATTTAAACAGAAGTGGTAAATAGACCATGGCACAGAGAATATCTTACTTTGTATCTACTCTTAGCATGCCTTTGATAGGTGTGTAAATTTTGTGCAAGTGAGTTAGAGTCTATCAGCTTTTCTGAAATGTGGAAAATGGAACCAGTATTGGGTGTTGAACCAAACATGACCAGCCATTCAATGTTCCTAGTGCACAAACAACTTTACAGTGTAATAACTTTTCAGGTACTGTGGGGGACCAAATATTTACAGTAGTACCCAGAGGCAATGTGTACAAGTACACGTTTGTACATTGTGAAACAAAAATTAGAGCAGGGGACATAATGATTAGAGCTTTTCTTCTTGGACTTTAAAGATCCTGGTTCAAACATCACCGCCAGTTGTTACCTTTGATCAGGGTACATATCCTGAATTGATATAGTAGAAATTGCCCCCCCCCCCACTATGTAAACAGGAAAAAAATATGTTGCTTAAATGTTGCATGTTGTTTTAAACTCAGTGAGTTAAATGTTGAGATTTCAGAATGTTTTCTTTTGAATGGAAGAAAAATATGTCCAATCATAGAAAAACACCACAACAGGTGTAAACAACTAGGATAGCACTCACAGAGGCAGACTTCAACACATTAAAAAATTTTGGTGAATTTAATCAGGGATTTTTAAGCTGGCCATTCCATTGACAAAAACATCCTGGAATGGCTAAGACAAGAGCTTAATCCTCAAAACCAACAGAGAATTTATGCTAGGACTTGCCTCCAGTACCACTGTCTCTATTGAACTTTACAGCATTTGAGCAATTTTGCAAAGAGAATTGGCAAAAATTAATACAGATTTATTCAAATAGATTGAAGGCTGTAATAGCTGCAGAAAGGTGCTACTGAAGAGGTGAATACTTATGCACCCAGTTATCTATACAGATACACATATACACATAAACTCACACACGTCATTACTTTATTAGGAACATCATTCAAATACCAGGCAGAATCCCCGTTTGATCTTAAAACAGCCTGTTTTTTTCTGGATTCAACAAGGTGTTGGAAACATTCCTTAGAGATTCTGGTCCATATTGACATGATTACATCACAATTGCTGCAGATTTATCAGCTGCACATTCATGCTGCCAATCTGCTGTTCTACCACATCCAAAAGATGCTCTATTGGATTCAGATCTGGTGACTGTCGAGGCTATTAAAGTACACTTAACTCGTCTTGTTCATGGAACCAGTTCGAGGTGACTTGTGCTTTGTGGCATGGCACATTATTATACTGAAAGTGGCCATTAGAAGGTGGGTAAGTTTGTGGTCCTAAAAAGATGCCCATGGTTAACAACAATACTCAGGTACTTAGTCTGTAGCATTTAAACAATGCTTGATTGGTATTAGGGGGGCCCAGTGTGTGCCAATGTTTCCCACAACATTACATCACCACCAGCAACCTGAACTGTTGACATAATGGTGCCATGGTGTTGACCCTTAATTCTGACCCCACCATCTGCATGCTGCAACAGAAATTATTTGTCAGACCAGGCAAGCTTTCTACAATTTTCAGCTGAGTGGAACCTGGTGTGGTCTTCTGCCATTGTAGCCCTTTCAACTGAAGGTTTGATGTGTTGTTCATTCAGAGATACATTTCTGCTCACCACTTTCATGTCAGCTCAAACCATTTTGGCTATTTTCCTCTGACGTCTCTCATCAACAGGAGTTTTTCTGTCCACAAAACTGTCATTCACTGGATGTTTTTTTGTTTATTTTTTACACAATTCTGAGTTGACTCTGGAGACTGAAATGCCCGGATCAGAATCTCTTATATCACATTTTTCCCCACTCTGAAGTCTGATACAAACATTCACTGAAGCCCATGAGCTCTGTCTGTGTGATTTAAGTACTGAGGTGTTGTCACATGACTAGCTGATTAGATAATTGTGTGAACAAGGAGGCATTTCTAATAAAGTGGCCAGGGAGTGTGTGTGTGTGTGTGTGTGTGTGTGTGTGTGTGTGTGTGTGTGTGTGTGTGTGTGTGTGTGTGTGTAATTAATGAATTAATTTTGATCATGGTATGGTTGTTGGTGCCAGATGAGGTATTTCAGAAACTGCTGCTCTCCTTGGGACTTCCAATCTCCAGAGTCTACATAGAATGGTGTAAATAATAATGACAACAGAGGATGTAAATAAACACTGAGACAATAGAACATCCTCAGCAGAATGTGCATATGATGGGTTTTAGACCACCTTTTGTACATCTGTGGTTCCCCCCCGTCAGACTTCCCTAAGTTGACCCTTAAGTTCCCTAAGGCAGCACATTACTTCCATTTTATGCATAAAAATCAGCACATTATCATCCAGGATTGGCACATATGAGTGCAACTGACAGTAACACTGTTCATGACAAATCCAATATTTCTGACTCAGGACCAACTTGATGGGAAAATGCAGGTGTCCATTAGACCAAAGCAGTGCTGTCACCCTCACAGCTTGGAATTTTTAAATTAATGCCATGGCATGTCCTTGTGTTCTTCCACTGGCACCAGGACTGAAAAAATCAGCCAGGTGTTAGCTGCGCTGCGTTAGCTGGCCTCATGCACTGTCAGTAAGTATTGTTGTGGTTAATCCTGTGTTTTCATACGATGTGTGTAATCCTCAAGCACTGTCACTAGATGAAGAGATGCTGCTTTTGGAGCTGAAGGACCCAGATTTTAATTGCGCCTTCTGTTGTAGTACCCTTCAGCATGATTAAAAATTAACCAGTTGTACAAAAGGGTAATATAATTATAAGCTTTTTATAAGCAAATAAATAAATAATTGTAAAACCAGACCTCAGTGGGATTAAGGAATCCTCAACCACAGCTCCTGACTTTTATCACTGATTCACCTGAAAAAGTACAGAACTGAGATGGAAACATATCCTGCTGCTGCTCTTGAGACAAAAATTGTGATGTGGGGGAAATAAACACAAATAGGATGTGTTAACACTGAAAGGCTGGACAGGCAAGGGAACGAAGAAATGGGACTCTCTCTTTTCAGAAAGAGAATAAAGTGAAGTAGACAAAAGAGAGCGCTGGTCTGCACAGTCTTCCCGCTCAACAGGAAGCAAAAAGATTGTGATGGCAGGCAGTAGGCAACATGACGTGTCTTCAGTCTCCTGCGGCCTTGAACTGAGTCCATTGACAGCCCCCTTCCTCTGAGTGGGCTTGCATAGCTCTCCATTGAAGTGGGAACAATAATTCTGTCTTATTCCCTGTGTTCACACATCACACACACACACATGTGCGTGCCCGTACAATGACAAATCTGAGAAAAAAAAGTACCCCAAGAGACAATGAAACTTATGATTGATAGACTGCAAACCTACAACTTACTGGGCATGGCTTGAGGAAATTTTAATATGTGGGAATACGCTCTGAGATGTGAATTCCAATCAGCTGAACTGAGATGAAACCTGGAAGATATGTGCATCTCATTGTGCCGAAAATAGTCTGGCTCCTTCTAAACAAAGAGCTGTTGCCAGTCTCCCAGTGGTAAGGGTTTCACTTCAAAACCCACCCTCACTGAATGAATTTACAAGAGCACAAATAGAACTACTTGTAGACAAACTTGTTTTTGTGTGTTTAAGGTTGCATTTTTGCATCCATGTATTTGTGAATCTGTGTGTGTGTGTGTGTGTGTGTATATATATAGAGACACGCACACAGACACACACACCAAATTGACTTCATGAGATGCGTTGCACATAGCCCGATAACCATCAACTTATGTTAAGAATCTAGGTGTTAGGGGTTCAAAATTCTATTTAGTATAACAAGAGGAAATGAAAAACTGGCAGGAGTCTATTCCATTTACTATTCCATTATTGCCTGGGTTGTCTTACACTGACCCTATTGAACATCCACTTGTCAGCCAGTCCTAGGGTAGGGATCAACAGGAAGTCCTGTTGTAAACAGATTTAAAGCATCATGCTATACATCTTTAAGTGTAGAAAATGGACAGGTTTTTGCTTTACATTGTGGAGACTAAAAATCAGAAATATAATTTTTATTTAAAATGCCACAAAGGAAGAAAAACACAAAGTTATGGGGGGGCAGTGGCTGACATATGACATAAAACTGTACCCAGGGGAAGAAAGATAAATCACCGCAACTGAGCATGTGTCTTCTCCAGCAGTCATAATATCATAGGAGGCAAGCTCATATAGTGTTTGGGTTTTAGAACCAGAGTGAGATAACTGATATAAACCATATGCTTTCTAATTGCACTTGTGTGAATTTTTGGCAGCCAATTCCTGGATTGTTCTAGTCTCCACTATGTGGAATGCAGCTTGTGACTTAGCTGTGGGTAGGGAATAAGGAAGTGGCACAGTGTGACTGATTTAAACAAAAGAATCATTCCCTGTGACTGAACAAATCCACTTAGTGTGTTTTGTGTAATTTGATTGATGTGAAACACAGACATGAACACCCAGCATCAAACCATTTGGCAGATGCTTTTCTGCAAGCAGTTTACAATGTTGATGTATTTACACTGTGCCATCTACTGCCCCCAGGCATCCACCCCCCCTTGACCTTTAGTAGTGACAAACAAAAGAGCTTGATTTATTTAAAAAAAAAACCTCACCGATGCACAAACTACTGGTGCTCAGTTTCATTAATATTTTATATAAACCAAGCCACTGCAACTGAGTGAAATATCATATAATGGATTAATTACAGCCCACTTATGCTGAATGCTTTCTATTTCACTACAGCGCACAAAACAACCAAATGGATTAAAAAACAACTGCAGTAACTACATGCACATTAAAGCATTTTTGTAGTTTTATTATATATTTTTTCACTTTAGGCTGTGCTTTAAGACAATTAAAACAGCTTACCTATGAAACATAAGGCAGTAATATAAAATATTTAGGAAATTCAGCTACACTGACCAGTACTGAGTATATTTAGAGTAATTAGTCTTAATGCAGACACATATTAACATACACTCACCAACTAGTTTATTAGGAACAGCTGTACACCTGCTTGTTCACACAATTATCTGTTTAGCCAGTCATGTGGCAGCAGTGCAATGCAAAAAATTATGCAGACATGGGTCATAAACCTCAATAAATATTCACATCAATTTTCAGAATGGGAAAGAATGTGATGTATATGACTTTGATCATGGCATGGTTGTTGGTGGCAGATGGGGTGGTTTGAGTATTTCAGAAACTGCTGCTCTCCTGGGATTTTTACCCACAGTCTCCAGAGAACTTCAGAGAATGGTGTGAAAAGCAAAAAACAACCAGTGAACAGCAGTCCTGTGAACAGAAATGCATTTGTTGATTAGAGGGGTCCGAGGAGACTGGCCAGACTGGTTTGAACTGACAGGAAGGCAACGGGAACTCAAGTAACCACTCTTTACCACAGTGTTGAGTAGAAAAGCATCTCTGGACAACACGTCGACGACTGGATCGAATGGGGTACAACAGCAGACGACCACATCAAGTTCCACTTCTGTCAGCCAAGAACAGGAAGCTGAGGCTACAGCGCACACTGGAAGAAATTTAAAGGTTGGAAAAATGTCCCCTGGTCTGATGAACCTTAATGTCTACTATGACATGCAGATAGTAGGGTCAGAATTTAGTATAAACAGTACGAAGCCATGGACCCAACCTGCCTTGTGTCAACAGTGCAGGCTGGTGCTTGTGGTATAATGTTGTGGGGAATGTTTTCGTGGCACACATTGAGCCCCGTAATACCAATTGATCATTAGGGATGTTCCCAGAACCTTGTTGAATTCATGTCACAAACAATTCATGCTGTTATAGCAAAGGAAACAGAGTGGTATTTCTAATGTGGCTAGCAAATTTATGTGTTTTAGCACAATGCTGTTCAGTTTTGGAGGCGCTACAGATTTATAATATATAGTGCTGTGAAGTCATATTTTATCTTGGACCCAGTTCAAGCAATGATTTTCTTTATTTATTCCTGCACATTCTTTTAAAGTACTTTTCCTGGAAAAAAAATTGTTGCAAAATAGCAATTTACTAAATAAAACTGTTTTACTGCCAGGAAACACTTACATGCCCTGGCAGGACCTACAGACAATGAATACTGTTCAGAAGTCACAGGTAGTGTTGTGCTGGACAGGGAGAGACTCAAGATCAACATAGATGTAGATGTTGAGCTGAAATTGATTCACGGTGACCCGTTCTGCAATTTTCAGACCAAGACAGGGCTCAAAAGTGGTTCATTATCCTTATTCTGCTATGTGTTTGAACTGTGTGAAGAAATCCTCGTGAACTTGTGGAGAACATGCTGACATAGGCTGGGCTGAATTTGAGCTCAGATGCAAAACCACAATCTAGGAACTATAAGGCATCAGCACTACCCATGGTGTCAGAGACTGGAACATGGATTTGGTATTTAAACAGGGATTTTTATATGAATATTAAATAAACCCTACTTTATTTACTTTAACTGTGAACTTTTTAACAATTACACTAAGAGCTTTAAATCTGTTTAATCACTACTTTGGATGCAGAATTAATTAATTTCTTTGACAAACCGTTTTCTCCATATGAAGGACAAGGACTCCCATGTAAAAAGCAAATTAATAAGTTCTTAAGCATTAAAACAAATTGAAAAAAGAAATTAAGTTATTACATCAAATAAAGTAAATGGAAAAAATAAAACAAAAATTAATTATTGTTAAATGATTAATGATTAATCCTGAGAAGGGTCACAGTGATCCAAAGAAAATAATCAGCATACTGATTTAAAAAAAACTCTACAAAAATATATTTGTGAGCAAATGAAAACTTGCTTTTTGTATTAATATTTTGGCTAGCATATTCACACATTGCTTTGCATTTTTCAAACCCTTCTTTAGTTGTTTTTTTCATTTGCTTGTGATTGCCTACAGAAAGAATAAGGACTGCCATTGGACACTGACAGAACATTTGGACCAGATGTAGTGCATTTCATGTCCCCGTATCATAGAATTAACACTACACTAGCCAAATTTAGCATAAGCAGTAATGAAGGAATCACTAGATGATAATTAAGATGCCTTCATAGTGCAGTCCACTTCAGCACTATCTACTCTTGGTCTGAGACAAAGATGGCCGCTTAACTTTTGGCTCTGGTCCAGATAACCCAATTTTAGTACTTTGTCCTTTAAACTGTAGGAAGCTTTTTTGAGAAATTGTAACCCACTATCAAATTTACTTATTTATTATCACATCTTGTTTTTCCTGGGGTGACATATCACACCGTGTCTTCTGAGACAAGGGGGTGGGGAAACAGCAGTGTGATCCAAGTGCGGAGGTGAAAAATTTGCAGCTGCAATTCAAACTCCTATTGCTTTGGAAACGTTTTCATTTAGTAATGAAAACTGTCATTATTAATAACTAAAGGGAATTTGTTAATGAAAGTAAACTTAACTGTTGACATTTCATACAGAATTCTAATGTTAAAGTTCTGGTTGTATTGGGAGGAATATTTGTTATTTTATTCAGATTTTTTTCTCCTAGTGTTCATTGTAACCAAGATGCTTAGACACAAACTCCTGGTTTTTTGCAGACATTTTGCATATAGCAATGAATGAAAATTGTCATCTTTAATAGCATTTGACAGGTTTGACCTAGGCATCTAACAAGGGAGGAATTTGCTTGACAGTGCAGACTGGATTTGGTGGGCTCGGCATTGGTGCCACGGTTCCCCTCAGAACACCTGTGGAAACACAGACATTCCCTCCCTTCTTGTGCTTTTTGGGATACACAGATATAGAACTCCTCCATATTTTATGTCCCAATGTTACACGTCTGTGTTGCTCCTGTTGTTTGGCGGTTGTTTTTCTGTTTTTCCCCTGTCTCTTCTGTTCTGTGTCACAGGTGGTTTGCTCCATCCATCAATCATCATCATTCAACCTATCGGAATGTACCAACCGATGACCTGGGGGCGGGCTTTCCCCTTGATAAGAAGCACTGCGACACCCCCAAAAGCTAGCTTTTTGGCTCACTCGTTCGATTGCTGTTTGCTACGTGTATTTGACTTTGTTATATTGTTACGTGTGACTTCTGGTTTGACTTTGTTTTGGCTTAAGGATTCTGGTTTGGGATAGTGGATTTTGGNCCGATGACCTGGGGGCGGGCTTTCCCCTTGATAAGAAGCACTGCGACACCCCCAAAAGCTAGCTTTTTGGCTCACTCGTTCGATTGCTGTTTGCTACGTGTATTTGACTTTGTTATATTGTTACGTGTGACTTCTGGTTTGACTTTGTTTTGGCTTAAGGATTCTGGTTTGGGATAGTGGATTTTGGTTTAGTCAACGGTGTAAATAGTCACGCACTTGATGTCATGTTGTTCACTGGGTTGTTGGCTTGGA